>JBCEWE010000455.1:13475027-13812527 GCA_039877035.1 Silurus lanzhouensis | reverse complement strand
AAGGTTAATAATCTGCTGAAATGTCAAGGGCAAATAAAATATACCAGATACCTTGCATACTGGGGAAGCCCATACAAAAGATATTCATCTATCAAGGATATTACCCATTGATTTAAGAAAGTGAGGATAAACATATTGAAATGCTTGAAAGGGATTTAGCCTTTAAAAGAAAACAAAAACAATTATTGGAAAATATTCAAGTTTTGTCCCTAATTTTGACCTGGTATAGGATGTCTGTTGTTTTCACAACAGGTCACTTTCAAAATAATCTTCATTAACCTTTTTGTCAAAAGAAAAAAAAAAAAGTCCACTTAGTTTATAGCCAGCTGTTATACTATGATAAACTTCGTAGGCAAAGTGATTATAGTGTGTGTGTGTGTGTGTGTGTGTGTGTGTGTGTGTGTGTGTGTGTGTGTGTGTGTGTGTGTGTGTGTGTGTGTGGGTGGGAGATTAAAATGTAGAAGAGCTTATAACAAGGATGACCTGATGGACGTGAGCAATGAGGGAATTAGTGAAATGGAGTCACTGCTGGTGTCTCAGAGAAACGTGCCATATCTAACTGTGAGCATGGCATTAGGGATGAGAAACAAATTGGTTAGGATTGTGAAGTTGAAAGTCTTGTTGGAAGTGAAGTCTTCTTTTTCTTCTTTCGGTTTCTCTTTTAAGGGGTGTTGCCACAGTGGATCATTCAGCTCCATACCCCCCTGTCCTCTACATCTTGCTCTTTCAACCCATCTACCTGCATGTCTTCCCTCACCACATCCATAAACCTCCTTCTTGGTCTTCCTCTTTTTTTGGCTCCATCCTCAGCATTTTCCTACCGATATACCCCATGTCCCTCCTCTGCACATGTCCAAACCAGTTCAATCGCGCCTCCTTCACCTTGTCTCCAAAACGTCATACATGCTGTCCCACTAATAATAAACCCATTTCTAATCCTGTCCATCCTCATTACTCCCAACGAAAACCTCAACATCTTCAGCTCTGCTACCTCTAGCTCCACCTCCAGTCTTTTAGTTAATGCCACTGTCTCTAAACCATACAACATCGCAGGTCTCACCACAGTCCTATAAAGTTTAACTTTCATTCTCTCAGATACACTTCTAACACAAATCACTCCTGCCACTCTTCTCCACCCACTCCACCCTGCCTGCACTTTTTTCTTCACTTCTCTGATACACTCTCCATTAATTTACACTGTTGACCCCAGGTACCTGAACTCCGCCATCTTCTCCACCTCTTCTCCCTGCAACTGCACCACTCCACTGCCCTCCCTCTCATTCACACACATGTACTCTGTCTTACTCCTATTCACTTTCATTCCCCTTCTCTCCAGTGCATACCTTCAGCTCTCCAGGCTCTTCTCAACTTGCTACTCTCACCACAAATCACAATATCATCCGCAAACATCATAGTCCATGAAGACTCCTGTCTGACCTCGTCCGTCAACCTGTCCATTACTATGCAAACAGGAAAGGGCTCAGAGCTGATCCTTGATGCAGTCCAACCTTCACCTTGAACCAGTCTGTCATTCCTACTGCATACTTCATTGCTGTCACACTGTCCTCATACATGTCCTGCACCACCCTCACATACTTCCTAATACAATACTACAATTCCTCTCTTGGCACCCTGTCGCGTGCTTTATCTAAATCCATAGCGCTTTATGAAACCATACTTTTGCTCACAGATGGTCACCTCTTCTCTCAGCTTGGCTTCCACTACCCTTTCGTTACAGTCATGGTGTGACTGGTCAATTTTATTCCCCTGTAGTTACTGCATGTCTGCACATCTCCCTTATTCATAAAGATCGGTACCAGCACACTCCTTCTCCATTCCTCAGGCATCCTCTCACCTTCCAAAATCTTGTTAAACAGCCTAGTTAAAAACTCCACTGCCATCTCTCCTAAACAACTCCATGCTTCTACTCGTATGTCATCTGGTCCAACCAACTTTTCACTTTTTATCCTCTTAATCGCTGCTCTCATTTCTTCCTTACTAATCCTATCCACTTCCTGCTTCACCATCTCCACACCATCCAACCTTCTCTCTCTCTCATTTTCCTCGTTCATCAGCAGCTCAAAATACTTCCTCCGTGTTCTCAACACACTCTCCTTACTAGTCAACACATCTCCATCCTTTATTGCTTTAACTTGTAGCACATCCTTCCCAGCTCGGTCCCTCTGCCTGGCTAATCAGTATAAATCCTTTTCTCTTTCCTTAGTGTTTAACTTCTCGTATTCTTTTTCCTTGGCTTTTGCCACATCCCTCTTTACCTGCTGCCGCATCTCCTTGTACTCCTGCCTACTTTTCTCATCACTTTGTCTATCCCAATTTTGTTTTGCCAACCTCTTTCTCCTTATGCTTTACTGCACTTCCTCATTTCACCACCATGTCTCTTTGTCTTCCTTTCTATTTCCAGATGTCACACCAAGTACCTTTCTAGCTGTCTCCCTTATCACTTCTGCAGTAATTGCCTCCCCATCACAGAGCTCCTGTCTGACCTCTTCCCTGAATCTCACACTACAGTCTTTTTCTTTCGGTTTCCACCATCTTATTCTTCTTTCAGTCCTCACTTTCCTTCTCTTCTTCTTCACCTCCAAAACCATCCTGCACACCACCATCTGATGCTGTCTAGCTACACTGTCCCCTGCCAACACCTTACAGTCTCTAATCTCCTTCAGGTTGCATCTCCTACATAGAACATAGTCCACCTGTGTGCACCTTTCTCCACTTTTATACGTCATCCTATGATCCTCCTTCCTCTTAAAATAAGTGTTTACCACTGCCAGCCATTTCCATCTTTTTAGCAAAATCTACCACCATCTGCCCTTCCACATTCCTCTTCTTAAAGCCATACCTACCCATCATCTCCTTATCCCCTCTGTTCCCTTCACCTACATGCCCATTTAAGTCTGTCCCAATACCAATATTTCATTCCTAGGTACACTTGGCAAAGAATGCGTGAGGCGGTCCGGTATGAATTTCTCTTTCATCATCCGAATATTTGATTTCGCACGCTTTATGCTGGATGCCCTTCCTAATGCAACCCTCACAATTTATCAGGGCTTGGGACCGGCACTAAGAGTGCACTGGCTTCTTCAACCCTAATGGCTGGTTTAGAATGTGTTTAGCTGTACAAGGTTAAAAATGGTGAGTTGAATAGTAGTGCATTTGTTTGTGGTGTCATTTTGTTGTCATTGTTGTCTGTGTGTGTGTGTGTGTGTGTGTGTGTGTGTGTGTGTGTGTGTGTGTGTGTGTGTGTGTGTGTGTGTGTGTGTGTGTGTTGGATGGGAGTGTGTGTTTGTGTATGTTTTAGCATTATTTTTTCTTGTTATCTACTGTGAAGCACATCTATGGGAGAAGATTCCCTAAGGACTATGGGTTGTGCACTTAAAAGGAGTCAAGGCTTGGGAGGAACAGATTATTGAGTTTGTTCAACCCACGAAGGAAAACAAGATCACTCATCTTACTGATGCAGACAGATCTGTACACATTTTCTAGGGGACTGATTAACTCTCTTGCACTGGCCATTTGTAAATGATATCCTGAGGTTATCCTGAGCTTCTGAATAGAAGCTCTCCTTACAAGGAATTAAATTGTTTATCTACATCAGAGATGATTTCCTCTGGAATGCCATCAGTCCCAAAGCCATTCTGTTCTTTTGTTATTTCTAATGTACCGGGTAAGATGGAAAGAGGAATTAAACAAATAATTGTTTGACTATGGTGCGCTTGCCTGAAGTTCTTGAGGTCATGGATTTGATACAATGGGCCTAAATCGGGCATGAGTTACAGCTCTGTTGTGAGGAGTTTATAACTAAATTGTGCTCATCAGTATTCATAACTCAGATGTTACAAAGAATGGCCCTACAGAAAAACCTGAATGACATTTAAAGTTTAAATACATTCACATGCTTATATGCAATAGCATTTTAATAGAGGCCACTGTGCATATGATTTTTTAAGGCTAAATTTATGAACAACACTTTTTTAATGACTGCAGGTGAATGCTTTGTCAGCTTATCTTTTACCAAACTATTAAAATTGTTGCATTTATCTGACAATTAAAAAATGCATCAAAAAAAGATTTTCACAATTTCCTGACCTCAGTTTATTATCTTGTGGCCTATGAATACAATACAGTATAAACAAATAAAATGTAATGTGCTGATGATGTGCTGGGTCAAGTGCAATTTTAAATTGTGCCAGATATTGAGTTTGGAGTTTGTAAATGGAAGCCAATTTGCACCTTTTGATGCAAAAATTCCCACTACATTTTTATATTGCACATTTTTATTTCCAATATAAAAGACACCAATTAGATTTTGAATTTATTGGGTGTCATCTTTTCATTCTTACTCTATCATCATCAGTGGTGGACAAAGTACAATCCCGATTCCAAAAAGGTTGGGACACTGTTCAAATTGTGATTAAAAAAAGAAATGCAATAATTTACAAATCTTATAAACTTATATCTGATTCACAATAAAATATAGATAACATATTAAATGTTGAAAGTGAGACATTTTGAAATGTTATGCCAAATATTGGCTCATTTTGGATTTCATGAGAGCTACACATTCCAAAAAAGTTGGGACAGGTAGCAATAAGAGGCCAGAAAAGTTAAATGTACATGTAAGGAACAGCTGAAGGACCAATTTGCAACTTATTAGGTCAATTGGCAACATGATTGGGTATAAAAAGAGCCTCTCAGAGTGGCAGTGTCTCTCAGAAGTAAAGATAGGCAGATTCCCTCAATGCTGCTGTGAAAAATAGTGGAGCAATATCAGAAAGGAGTTTCTCAGAGAAAAATTGCAAAGAGTTTAAAGTTATCATCATCTACAGTGCAAGATATCATCCAAAGATTCAGAGAATCTGGAACAATCTCTGTGTGTACGGGTCAAGGCCAGAAAACCATACTGGATGCCCGTGATCTTCAGGCCCTTAGACGGCACTGCATCACATACAGAAATGCTACTTTAATGGAAATCACAACATGGGCTCAGGAATACTTCCAGAAAACATTGTCGGTGAACACAATCCACGGTGCCATTCGCCGTTGCCGGCTAAAACTCTATAGGTCAAAAAAGGAGCCATATCTAAACATGATCCAGAAGCGCATTTTCTCTGGGCCAAGGCTCATTTAAAATGGACTGTGGCAAAGTGGAAAACTGTTCTGTGGTCAGACAAATAAAAATTTGAAGGTATTTTTGGAAAACTGGGACGTCATGTCATCCAGACTAAAGAGGACAAGGACAACCCAAGTTGTTATCAGCGCTCAGTTCAGAAGCCTGCATCTCTGATGGTATGGGGTTGCATGAGTGCGTGTAGCATGGGCAGCTTACACATCTGGAAAGGCACCATCAATGCTGAAAGGTATATCCAAGTTCTAGAACAACATTTGCTCCCATCCAGACGTCATCTCTTTTAGGGAAGACCTTGCATTTTCCAACATGACAATGCCAGACCACATACTGCATCAATTACAACATCATGGCTGCGTAGAAGAAGGATCTGGGTACTGAAATTCAGTCTACAGTCCAGATCTGTCACTCACAGAAAACATTTGGCACGTCATAAAGAGGAAGATGCAACAAAGAAGACCTAAAACAGTTGAGCAACTAAAAGCCTGTATTAGACAAGAATGGGACAACATTCCTATTCCTAAACTTGAGCAACTTGTTTCCTCAGTCCCTAGACATTTGCAGACTGTTATAAAAAGAAGGGCTGCCACACAGTGGTAAACATGACCATGTCCCAACTTTTTTGAGATGTGTTGATGCCATGACATTTTAAATCAACTTATTTTTCCCTAAAAATTATACATTTACTCAGTTTAAACATTTGATATGTCATCTATGATGTATTCTGAATAAAATATTGAAATTTGAAACATTTACATCATTGCATTCTGTTTTTATTCACAATCCCACTGTCCCAACTTTTTTGGAATCGGGTTTGTACACAAAGCATGTACTTGAGTAAGTGTAAAGATGCAGTAGGTAAAATATTACTCCAGTAAAAGTGGTCCCTTTAAATTTTCACTTGAGTAACAGTACAAATGTATTTTCCCTCAAATGTACTTAAGTATCCAAGTATGATGATTTATTATGCCTATAATGTCATATCATTTTTATCACAAGACTCTTGCTTAATCAACTCAATTTATGTAAAAAGACTCAGCACACTGATGTATCAATAGAATAACATTAATGAGTTAAACACTGATTAATATCTAATAAATTATTATGATCTCAAAACCTCACTTTAAAAAAATCTTGTAAATAAGGCCACGGGTGCTGTAGCAAGTTAGAGTCAGGAGTTTCTTCCATCATTTATTCCTCTCAAAATGTTCTGCTTGCTGTTTAACTGATGCTCAACTGTATGTTGGTGTTAAGTAGATACCACCAAGTGGCAATAGTGGTTTTAGCTTGAATAAAGCCCTGGGTGAATGACCCAACCATGACCCAACGTCTCCCCCATTAATTAATTTCAGCTTTAAAAAGCTTCTCTACACTTCAGCTACTGTCACTAGATGAGTAAGATATTCTCAGAACTGTCCACAAATTTGGAGACATTTCTGAGAGCTCCATTTTATGTAAAAGTATTCATCCTAAATACATTTATTAAACAAATAAATAAACGGAATTGTGCACAATCTATCAAACTCTCAGAACCAAAAAAACATAAAACTCCTTGGCTAATTGTAGCCATAAGATACATACAACATTTATATCCTTATCATATATGTTTTTTTTAAATGCGCCTTTTAAGCAGCACTGGAGATTCCCTTTACTGAACTCAGTTCAGGACCTTTTTAGTACAATCACAGAAAACCTTTACGACATCACCTCAATTAAAGGTAACCAAATCAATAAGTGCCAGTTTACCTACAATCCTATTACACTAGTTAGGCTGTAATTGATTTGCTGGTACACACATTATGATAAACTACAATCTAGAAATTCTAATGTTATGCAGCTAAAAGAAATATTGTTGCTATATGCATAAAAGCACAGCAGGCAACACAGTGCAACCTTAGTGCTATGCAGTTATTAGCCAGTTTAATTAGCTTATACTATCCTCATAACAAGAGGAGTGATAGAGCTGCATACACACCTTTATCTTTTGCACATTTCCAACCCTACTTCTTTCCTCTTTTTTTCTGAATGGGGCTTCTGAGGGTTTTAGATCTTTTTTTTGTGATTCATGAATTAAATTTGAGTTTAGCTCTTCTTACTGATTCCCCACCCCTCCTTTATGAGTGTATGAGTGAAGGAACTTCTTCAGGTGGTGGGTGCACACTCCAAGTCCCGACCAGGTTCATACACCGTGAAATGATATAATGATTGACGCGGCCAAGCGTCAATCAAAACAAGTTTAAAACAGAGCGCACTCTACTGTGATTGGTGGCTTACTTGACCAAGTTTTTTCCGCTTATAAAAAAGAAACGACTGATTTTGTGAATTGTAGTTGAGTAAAAATATTGACATCAAATATAACAATAAATATTAAAGATATTTCACTAAAATTACTATCCCCCACTGATTATCATATTCTCATCATATCAGTGGTGGAGTATTTTTTTGTTTTTGTTTCGTGCCTGTGTGTCTTGCATTTATGTTACATCATATTGTGTTTGACAGCAAAAATCACTTTTTTAGTATACATTTAAAGTCGGGCAGAAAAATCTGTCAACTACATGCAGTTTATATTTATAATCTGAATAGTTAATAAAACATTGTAGATATTTATATTTATATTATTTTACATTTAAACATACATTGTCAACAGCAAGAACAAAGTTGTGGTTGTCACTGGCTATACTCTCATACCAAAACTAATTGGCCAGGAACAGTCAGGAAAGGAATAAATGGGCACAAATGGCAATCTATTGAAGTGGAATTGTGAAGGGTAAATTAATCTCCCTGCTGTTTATAATATGATATTGCATCCTAAAATTGGAATTATGTGCTTTAACTGTAACAAGTAGGAAAGGCTCAGGATACTGGAGAAAGGCAAACATTAAGGTTATATCTGAGTATATTCTCAGTCTTTATCTTAATCAAGACTTTCTCATAATGTCAGTTAGTGTACTATTGCTAAGGTTTACTATAGTGTACTATTGCTAATGTTTTAAAAATGATTAACAAGAAACTAATGTTGATATTTCAGGGTGTTGGGCAAGTTTGGGGTTCCCTCTAACTTACTGTCTAATGACTGGATTGATGTTATCTAAGAAATTAATCAAAGAAAAAACTGTGGTTCAGGAGTCTTTAAATGTGGGGTCTTTAATCTTATCCCAAAGGATCGGTGTGGCTGCAGGCTTTCATTTCAACAAAGCAGCAGCCACACCTGATTTCACTTGTTTAATCAGTTCATCCTATTCTCCAATCAACTACCAAGTGTGCCTACAGTTTGGCTCTAATTAAAACCTGCAGATATACGTTGGGAAAAGATTAAAGATAGTGTACAATTTCTTAAACCATTACAAGACATGAACATACCCAATAATCTTCTCTTTGTAAACTACTCCCCCCAATCTTTCTCTCTCTCTTTCTCTCTTTCTCTCTTTCTCTCTCTCTCTCTCTCTCTCTCTCTCTCTCTCTCTCTCGATCTCTTTCTTTCTGTTTCTCTCTTACACACACACACACACACACACATATACACACACATATACACACACACACACACACACACATACACACACACACACACGTACGTTCTCTACACATCTTTTTGCTCTGTGGACCTGCCTGGTCCGTTCGAGGGTTTTCATAGATTACTGTGGGCTTTAAGATTACTGTGATACCACACTGAACCCATGCAGATGTTCTTCCTTTGATTATTTTAGGATTGCAACTGCTTAAAACAGTTACCATAGCAATATTTGTAAATACATTATGTGCTTCATTTCCTCTCAGCAGTAGACAATTTAAATCTAGGAACCATTACTAGATATGGCTAAATATTAGACTTCAGAATTGCTAGATGTTCTGGTGTGATATTGGGAGTTAAAGGTCTTGTTCCAGAGTATGTGTGTGTGTGTATTTTAGACATTGTGAGTGAGGCTGAAAAGGCCTGACTTTAGCCTGGCCTGTCAGCTTCCTGGCTGTCAGGGGGGAGCTGAGGCATAGAAACTCAGCTTTTCTGGCTGAGTTAATGATGTCATTCATCTTGCTCATGTTGGCTCTGTCTGTGCAGGTGCATCTTAGCATGAATTTTGGCTCCAGGCTGGTTCACTAAAGATTTTCATGAGGTAGATTAAAATTCTGCTGGGTAACAGTTGTACAAATATATATCAAATAAGGTTGGGCTTTTGAGTTTATAGAAGTGCATGGATTGGAATTTCTTATTACATTTTTATTACACTGTGAGTCTATAGAAAAAAATCTAATGTGTTATGCATAGACACTATGACTTAAACAGAGGAAGCATATTAGAATCTTGAAATTCTAGTTTCTGTTCATGTCCACAGGCATATATATATATATTTTTTTTTTTTTACGTTTTCCAGCAGTCATATTGTATACTCAGTGCAAACACATCAGAAATATAGCACATGTCTCATTTACAAATGAGTAATGTGATTTAGTGACAAATATTAATAAAAAAATAATAATAAATACGTCAAATTGTTTGTCAATTCTTTGTCCCAAAAAAAATATGAGGCCGAGCAAAAAGACTAAGCACACCGACTGGCTGTGTGTTCCTCCCTGCCTCTGCTATATTTCGGAGCCTTTGTGTGGTCTTTGCAAATCAGAAGTCAAGGAGGTGTGACTTGGGGTGTTGCCAAGCTAGGGGCTGTGTCTGCGAGGGATCCTGTGCGATGCTCTGGGCCGAAGACCCGTGAGATGACAGATCTGAGGACTGTCATTTTCAATTAGGGCTTCAGCCAAGAAGACCTGACGCAGAACGTTCAGGGTAAGGGCTTGTTGCACCTCATTACACGGTGCCTGCCCCGCCCCCGGCACCCTCAGGGACCTGATCCATCAACCCTGCCACATTCAGTGCTTCAGAGCACGGCCAGCTCCAGCAAGCACCCTCCTTGAGCTCTGCCAGGATCGTAGCGGAGGCCATCAATGTGGTCCCTTCAACAGGAGAGTGTCTACTTCTCATTCAATGACCAGAGCCTGCTTGGGTCCCACTAGGACCCATTGAGACATGTCAGGCAGAGCTTCCCAGGCTACCAGGTAGTCCATTAAGAATAACACCTCTAGGAGCCTTGGACCCAAGGAGGCCATCAAGGTGGTCCCTTCATCAGACATAGAGTCAGGGTTCAACAGCTGGTACTTCATAGTTTCCAAAAAGGACGGAGGGTTGCATCCTATTCTAGATCTACGGCAGCTGAACCGCTCACTTTTGAGTTCAAGATGCTTACCCTCAAGCAGGTCGTGTCTCAGATCAGATCCAAAAACTGGTTTGTCATAATAGATCTAAAGGATGCATACTGTTATGTATCCATCCTCCCCTCTCACAGGAAGTTCCTTAGGTTTGCTTTCGGGGCCAAAGCGTACCAATATTGGGTAATTCTGTTTGGTCTTGCCCTCTCACCTTCACAAAGTGTGTCGATGTGTGTTAGATATCTGGAGAGATCCCGGGTTCCTATCTCAGGGCTATGTGTTGGGGGATACTGTGTTGGGCCTATGATGAATGCGTCCCTCACGGGTTGGGAACTTTTTTCACAGGGCAACAACACAACCAAAAATAATAATAATTTCTTTTAATTAAAAAAAGCAACATTTCAACTATTACCAGTCCATGCTGGGAGGAGAAAAAGTGCATAAAGACAACATTCATTCAAGCTCAGTTTGCTACAGTCTGATTGACTCTGATGCACATTGGCTTGAATGTCTCGGTTTAGGCTCCGAGCTGAGGAAATCCTCAGGATTGAGTGAAGGTGTTCATCAGTGAGACTCCTGAGTGGTGATTTGTTCATCATCATCAAAGAGAACAGTTGCTCACAAAGATATGTGCTGCCGAACATAGAGAGCGTTTGAGCAGTTTGGACACGGAGTTGGAGCAGTGTGTCGGGGAGAAAACATGGAAACTGTGCAGCACCCACATAGTCGTATTTTGACTTGAGCGTGTCTCCACACTAGAGTTCAATCAGCTCCATTTGGAGGTTGGTTGGTGCGCTTTTTACGTCAACCACAAACAGATTACTGAGCAGTTCAAATCTGCATTTCTTGGCTTCAAAGTCGGCAAATTGCCGAGTAAATTCAGCGCTGAGTACGCTGACTTCCTTAGCGGTCTCAACTGATGCGCCAATGCACTTACAAAGCATTCTGGGATTTGTAGAATTAGCGGTGTAGTATTAGCAGCTCTAATACACATTTGATATGATCTTGCATATCAAGTGAGGGCATAAGGTACTCTGGCACCCCCAGACATCTGCAGTCCAGTCTGGGGCCTTTCCTGAGTGGTGGAGGCTACAGTGTTGGTCGGCCGTTGCAACCCCAAACACCTCAGCGAAGTGCCTGGTGAAACGGGAGCATGCACCGACTGGCGTTTCACATCGCGCTGGCCAATGAGCGAGCCTTCCCGGTTAGCAGCGAAATTAGGAACACGACCTTGGATCGTTTGTTGGGGAACCTGGCTGGTTGCATCTCGACGTAGTGACTGACTTGTCACAGGAAGCTGATGCACTCGGCCACTTTGCCGGAGTAGGAAGCCGGAAGTGCCATTGGGCTGTAGGAGGCGAGCGGTGCAGCCGCGCTAGCATGAGCTGGAGCTGGTGAGAACGCCTCCCAAAAAGCGGCAACGAGTACCTTGAATGGATCCGTGATTGGAGCTGGTTGGGAATCCATGGAGGTAGGTTTTTTAAGGTCCAATCTTTTGTCACCAGACCAGGCCAGGCATCAGAAACTGGAAGTAAAACAGATTGTCTTTATTTGGTCTAAACATGCAAACACAAGAGAGCATGAGATGAGACTATAGCAAATAGTAAACTTAACTGAGTGCTTCCTTCGAAGCATAGCCAAGAGCATGGAAGCACAGGAAAAAAGAGCGGTAGGTAGTCCTAGTGATATACGGTCATAACTAGTAGATCAGACAAAGAGTGAAGGGAAATAGGGACCTTATAAAGGGGACGGGTAAATGGAGGACAGGTGTAGGTAATTAGTAGGAGGAGGACAGGTGTAGGTGATTTGTAGGAGGGAGAGGCTGAGTGAGTGTGAGCATTGGAAGGAGGTGTGACCAATGGCTCCCTGACAACATTGAACATCGTTGGGCTGTATAGGATTGCTCTCAAGATAACAATATTGTAAATAAGTTATAATGGTTTCTTTTAATTATGGAAAATCAATAATGAAAGGACAAAATTGGAATACATATGAATGAAAGTACGATCAATCTGAGCCTCAACATAATGCACAAAAAAATGTTTAATGGATGTACCAAATTATGCATACTCTCACTTAACTTTCTTTCTTTTTTTTTCTTCGTGCTAAGATCATTTCAGTGCATATAATGTATTTCATTGATTGACACCAAAAGTAATAGGCCATTTTATGACTGCAGCCAGTTGTTCCACCCACACACATCTGTTAGATAATGACCCTATTCCTGAGCCAGCCATTCCTTTTCTGGAGTTTATAAAGATGCCCCATTGAGCTTGCACTGAACTTGTGCTGAATCATGGGATCGCATTCAGCATGTCTACCACTGCCACTCAAGAATCATTTCCAGCCAAGAAGTCTCCTTTTATTGCATGGGCCACTCCATATACACAGATCAATATCCAATTCAGCTCACATCGTCTCCTTCTGATAAGCATCAACCACACATACAGATGCAGCCAACACTCCTGCTGAATTCAGTCATACCTCAATTGCTTTCACTGTAAGAGATTCTTGTTAATAAGCAGATCTCCCTTAGATTGCTTGTCTCAAGTGACACATGCTCACGAGTAAGATGTACTGAATGCTGTGAAGGTACATGTTGTCATTTTTACCGAATTACTTCACAGCATAGATGAATTCTGTATGATAACTGGACATTTGTATCTAAAGCCATGGTAAAAACCCATTTTAAGATG
Source organism: Silurus lanzhouensis (assembly GCA_039877035.1). Taxonomy (NCBI): domain Eukaryota; kingdom Metazoa; phylum Chordata; class Actinopteri; order Siluriformes; family Siluridae; genus Silurus; species Silurus lanzhouensis. Next base: position 13,799,486 of record JBCEWE010000455.1, on the reverse strand, counting down.
TGTGTATTTATTATATTCAGTGAAAATTCTATGAGCAAATCTAATTTCCCATTTGCATCCTTCCCACCTTTTTACTCACCTTGTTTCTGTGTAAAGATGTTTATCATTCTAGTCCCTCATATTGGTTCTGTTAATTATTTCTTACACAGACAAGTCAACATTCCATAAATCATCAGGTGTGGGTAACTGATTACCACACTGTGTTTAATATGCTTTCAGAGTTTTAATAATTGATGCATAATTAGTTGTGAGTTATTGTCATAAACTGTGGGACTAACAGACTTTCTGTAATTATGCCCAGATGGAGCTTGCTGAGTTGTGGATGTTCATGTAGGGAAAGTCACGACAGAGGATTCAAGGGGGTGAAAAACATTTTGCCGTAATCAGTAATGAAATACAAATTTCTGCACACTACCTACAGCGCTGTCTGATTTTTTTACATTCATATGCAGAGCAGAAACTAGTGGCAGTGCAAACAACAGTAAACAGACTTTGTTGCTGTGAGTGACAATTGTGTGTGTGTGTGTGTGTGTGTGTGGTGTGTGTGTGTGTGTGTGTGTGTGTGTGTGTGCGCGCAAGTTTTGCTATCACAACAAATTATTTGAAATTAATATTCTATATTATCAATGCTTATTTATATGCAGTTATTCATGACAAGCATTCATTTGATTTAGTGTCAACATACTGTTTATAGTTGTCGGAGTTTGACAGGCATATGAATTACAAAAGCCTTTATGCAATGTATACTTCTATCTGTTGACTATCTCTCAGTGTATCACCAAGTCTTCCATTTCTTGCAAAAATTGGCCTTAATTCTACATATTTATATAATTTCTGTGACTCTGAGAGGAGAAATTGGCGCAATGCTAAAAGCTTTTAATGAATAGACAAAGAAATCTACAGCTTGATTTTGTCTTTACCCTTCCCCATGCTGTTTCTCTATGTCTGCCTTGTGGATTCTGTAGTCTGTAAGCCACATTGATTTTTTTTTTTTTTATCCCACTATTTCTGTTATGCACAAACTAAATGCTTTATTGTAGTGAAATTAATTCCAATACACAGATGCACTCCAGTGAAGAAAGATTGTTTAGCAATAACATGAGAGTACGCAGTCTTCCAAAGATTAATATATCTTAATGGATTTGATTTACAAGGTCACATTAAGCACATTACATCCGCTGTTAATTTCAAAGCATTAATGCTTTTTAATTTGGACTGTCAAAATGCTCTTGAAATGTTTTGCAGTTTGTGTGTGAACAGATTGTGTATTAGTTTAAAGGTGCCCTGTTAGAGATTTTTTTTGTGGATATTATTTCATGCATGCTTTGATGTCTGATAAGTGAATAAATTAAGCTGCAATTAAATTAAATGAAAAGCTCTGATCTCAAGTATCTGATTTCAAATTTTAAACAGAACATTTTCATTAAGGTTCATTATAACTATTTATATATTATATTCTTTTGTTTATTTGATGGATTACAACTATTTTACACATACAACATTATTTGAATTAATGTCAATTGTATTTACATTTTATATTATTATATAAGCAGTAGCAGTGGTAGGATTATTATTGTCAGGGAACAGAGACGGTTACAGTTGTAGGTAAAATGTATTAATTACAGGCAGACAATCCAAAATGTGAAACAAAGTCCAAAAACAGGCTGAGGTGACCAAAAACCACAAAAATCCAGGCAAAATCTAGAAATTGTTAAACCCAGTAAAATCCAGCAAGCTTTAAAGCCAGGTAACAAAAACTATGGAGGTGTTTGTGTGTGTGTGTGTGTGTGCGTGCGTGCGTGCGTGCGTGCGTGCGTGCGTGCGTGTGTGTGTTTGTATGTGTTTATACAGTTTATAGTGTATTGTGTTAAGGTTTGTGTTATGAGTAATCTGAGAACAGTGTGTGAACATGACAATGCAGGTTGCAGGTAAATGCTGGAAATCATTGACCATGGCTGCAAGCTGTTCTGGGAACTAAATTTCAGCAATGAAAAAAACAGTTGATGAAAATTACATTCCTAGGAACACACTTTCACCGATACTGTTTCCAGCTTCTTCTACTCTTGATAAATCTTGATACTGAGCTAAAGAGCCCTCCACTAAACACCAAAACTTGCAGCTGTAATACTGTATACTACACTCTCTAATCCAGACGTTATACATTTATTATTCATAGAACGAGGAACATAAAATCTGGGTCTTCAGTTTGAAGGGTAACTGCCAATAAAATTTGAAAAAATGTGGTTTTGGAAAGCATTCTCTGCTGACCACCACCACCAAAGTCATATGCATTTTATGATTAGATATGACAATTTTTCTTGGAAAAAGGGGACAAATTTTACTTAAAATGTTATGTTCACAAAGATTCTGATTTAACATGGTGTCAGTTCTTTTAAAGTAAGAGATTATATTTTTGATGATACAGAGCCTATGAGAAGCAAGTCAAGCACTATACATAACTTAACATAAAACTGCTGACTTTATGTTGCTCCACCTACCAAGCAAAATCATGTCACTCATGAAGTCCACTAGTTGGCTACTAGTCACTGACATCACTGCAAGGAATGATTGTTGACATTTGATCAATATTATATAACCTCTCTAGGTTATGTATGTAACCCTAGTTCCCTGAGGGGGAAATTACCTACTCTCCTCAAAGAGCAGATAGCCAGCAAGAACGCAGTCTTAACGGACAAGTGCCTCCACAAAATGTCGGCCAAAGGCTCGAAAGAAGGGCTCAAAGAGAGCCTCCAACACTACGGCCAAGTCCCACCCAGGCACCCCTGCAGAGAAAATGCATCAGGAGTGGGTCTCTACCCAGTGAATGACACGGCGACGTGATACTTCAGCAGTGAACCAACTGGGCAATGGACTGGGAGAGGTGCTTTCCCTGGGCCCACAGGAGGATCTAGCACGCCCGCCTGTATGGGGAGCGCAAGCGCAGTCCCCCCGGTGGTTGATATATGAGACCACTGAGATGGCCTCTGAGGCCTGGGAGGAAGTGCTTCAGAGCCAAAAGCATGGCCAGCATCTCTAGGCAATTAATGTGCCACAGCAGATGGGGACTCTCCCATAGACCTTGCACAGAGTCGGCCACTCATGACTGCTCCCCATACCGTGAGAGACGTATCCATCATTAGCACTATGCGACGAGCAGGAACTTCCAAAATGGGGCCTTGGAGTAGTAACCCAGGATCCCTCCACGCATCTAAGGCACGTAGGCATCGCTGACCCGAACTGAATCGCATAGTCTCGCTCTACAGTGCGCAGGATCCAGAGTCTGGCAGAGCCATCCAGGCTGCCAGGGGCTATCTTAAGTGTATGAGTCTCTCGAGACTGACCTCCGGTGTGTCTAGAGCTGGGGCAGTGCCCTGACGGTCCGCAACAATGCTGGGTGGAACCCAAAAAGGGAGCTCGCTGGAGCTGGCCATGCCCTGAAGCACATTTCGTGGCAGGGTTAACGAGCCAGGTTCCTGAAGGGGCCAGAGGGAAACGGGCACCGAGAGAAGTGGTGCTACACACCCTCCGGTCATCCTTCCACAGGCCTGGTCAGGACCTTTTGTCCAAAGCCCTCTTCCTGGAGATGACAGTCCTCAGATCTGTTACCTCATGGGGCTTTGACAGTGGGAGAGTGCATCATGATGCTCTGTCTCTGCACTTGTCAGTAAGAAGTGCTTTGTTGAGGTTAGGGCTGCACCCGCTGAACAGCCCCATTAGAGTTGTGTGGGAGGTACCGCTGGAAAGCTGCCGATTGTCTCTTGGACTCCTGGAACCTGTCGACTACCGAGTCAACGACTAAGCCACAGATGTCTCTCAGTGGCTATTAGGGCGGCTATAGACCAACCAATGGCCTTAATGGTCTCTTTTGTGACAAGCCTGTCTCCAAACCTTCTGAGAGATCTATGAGCGAACCCCAGGAACCAGAACGCCACTCTGCCTTATCAAGAGCGGGACCAAAACCGCGAGGAGTGGGGGCACCCTCCCAAAGAGTGCCCGCCGAGCACAGTGCTGGCAATCTGCTCCCTCAAGAGTTAATGTAGCATACTCTGCTCCCAAACAAGCCACACAAAGGCTATGTCTATCCCTTACCATAATAAAATGGGGCAGGGAGAAGAACATTTTAGATGCCTTCATTTATTTATTTATTTTTGACAGAGAGACATACAGACAGACAAAAACATTAAATTTACACAGAGCGCTTCATGAACAAACAGAAGCTAAAGCCAGCTTGTCTCCATGTGCATTTTATACTTCCTAGTCTTGACGTCACCCCTCTGGTGACAGCCTGCCTTCAATTTTGACTGATTAAACTAATTATTCAGAGCATGGACAACGCAGTCCCATTCCCAAATCGTTCCGACGCAGTTTGAGTTCCTGAAAGGGAACTTACAAATTATTTTGCAAATAATTTATTGTTATAATGGTTTAGTGGTGAATCATATCAGATGATCATTATATATCAATTCATTTAGATCATTATAAAGTCCATCAAATCATAAGAAAGCATTCTCTTCTGCAGGAGTAGTCTCAGGGTATTGTTGGTCGAAAAGGTAATGCTCCCAGCCCCTGTTCTTCATTACAACTCCTGTCAAACACTTTCCACTTAATCTTATTGACCGGACAAATCAGTAGTGGTGTGATCAATGTAATTAGGCTTTAATCAAAGTCCCAAATTAAACGGAAAAATGACTTGATGCATCGTTAAATGTTCCTCATATAATAGTGGCCTAATGCATGATTGTGGTGTGTTACAAGAATGCATGTTGCCCTTCTGTGTGAAACATTATTAAACTGGAATTAGTCTGTTGAGTTTGGAACCAGCTGTGAAATCAGTTTCATCCAAATCTACCATAAAACAAACCAGAGCACAATCTAAAGTGATTAAGAGGAGTTTCCACTTGGGTGGCAGGAGTGATTTCACAGACCTAAGATGCACCTTAGTGTCAGGATTTCTGCACCACTGCAAAGAGTCCTGGGCCATGTCCTTCCTATCTTCAGGAACAATGCAATTAGGAAAGCCCAAGAGGGAGAAAAGAGGAAATCAGCTCTCTGCTGGCTTGTACCTGTAGTGTAATTAAGTATCTCTCTCTCTCTCTCTCTCTCTCTCTCTCTCTCTCTCTCTCTCTCTCTCTCTGCCTGGTAATGTAAAACAGTAAAGGGTGAAGAGTCAGCTCTCTTCATTAGTACAGCAAGAAAATGTTGCTGTAGCTCAATCGTCCTACAGGAAGCTTCAGTCACGCTTCACCTCTCTCCTTTTCAAGAGGCTCTGTACTGTTGCTATCCTCTGTGGCCTAAATCCATTGCTTGGCAGATTCCTGCTTATTGAAAGCTAATACAACTCGTAGAGTGTTCACACAAAATGGTTGATATTGTTAATAATTTGGAAAAGAATAGTCATAATGTGTTAAACTCCTCTGATTTTTTATTATTTATATACAGTTTACAGTTTGTGTGAACAGGATTGTATTGCTAAATATTTTGGTTCGTCAGAATGCCATGTTTTAATTCAGGACAATAACTCAATGAAAGATGGTGAGAATACACTGTTGAATAAACACCCCTAATGGTTAGACTGCTGTGAATTAAATAAATAAAAATGTGACAAATGTATAAAGCCAGCACTATTAAATGACCTAAATTGTCGGAACCCACTAGAAATGTAGATAATACTAACAGAATATCTCTTTTTTTATTCTCTCTTATAAGAATCCATTTTAATTTTCTCTGGTAATATATTCCCTGTGATATACACATTGCATTTGACCAGAAATGGCAGAATAATGGTACCAGTTGTTGATAGGTTAAAACTATATTTTCTAATCTCACCTCTGCCCCTAATTTTTTCTCTCTATTTTCATGCTCAGGTGTTAATTGGCCACGGTGCGTGACAGTGATAGATTTTTGCAAGTGCAATTACTCAGACAAATTGCCCTTTAGAGGAGATGTAGATTGCCTAGCATTCCTGTGTCCTCTTAGATTTCAATCCCTTGCACTCTGATCATTAATAATAGTGCAATGGGGAGACAATTTCGCATGCCATTTAAGAACAAAATGCTTTCATTATACATGAAATTTACTGGGGCAAGATTGTCCTCAAGTGCTAATCTAGAAGAGCATCCAGTAGTGATTTTGACCAGAAAAGTGATCTCCCTTTTTAAGGCGTACCAGCATCTTGTATGTGACAAGTACACACAAACGAGCTCTACATACTTTTAAAAAATTACAGAATGTGCTGCAGTGATTTTTTTTATGGGACAGTATGATGGTGCAGATAGTAGAGCTGCTGCCTTACAGTTTCAGGATTGTGAGGATTGTGATTGTCCAAAATTCAGTGTAAGTTTCTGCCCACTGCAACCATCCAAAGACATGCTAATAGGTAGGTGGCTAGGTTTACATTGCCCCTAGATGTGGATGTGTGTGGATTTCTGCTTTGGATTTCTATTCAGTGTGCTTTTCTGTCTGTTTTGTGTATTTCCAATTAGGCTCTGTTTCTACCATAAGTCTTTATCAAAAAGTGCTGTAAATTAGAATTGCATATAGGCTGCTGAAGTATAGATTATTTACCTTAATGATATCTTATCTCATTAAACGTGTTGACTCTGGATTACAGTATTCTCATATAACCTGTTTTTTTCATGATTTAATTAACAACTTATCAAAAAGTTACTGTGGTGTATAATCCTTCTTATTAGCCTGTAAACCCTGCCTTATAGTATCCCAGGTATACAATAGTCATACACTGTTTATTAAAATAATAGAGGCTACAGTATGTAGACAGGATTGATTGTCTTTGACAAAACAAAGACTGGGCTCTGAATAAATCTAGGGGATTTGAAATGCATCGAAGGACCAAAGATCTTCTTGTATATGCCCCTGTCTAAAAAAGACAAAACTAAACTAAAAAAACTAAACAGGTGGCATTGAGGTTTTTTGTTGTGCCTGTTTTTGTTGTGCCTGTTAATCCTCTCACCTAAATGTATTATCTCTAGGACGGAATGCGCTGATGACTTATTGACTCTTTTGGCATTATAAAAGCATTGGACTCCATCTGCAAGAGGTGTTTACCATCGAATCAACCTTAATCCCTTTTTGCTTGAAGATATCTTTAAAACCCTCCCATCACTCTCCACCATTTGTTTCCCCTGTTCTCCTGATTGCTCCTTTTTATTTTATTCTTTTTGCATATTGTTGACATGCTCTAAAACAAAAACAGACTTTTGATATTCTTCTATTTTACAAATGGTTTCATAGAAAAGATTAAACCCAAACTTTGTTTTTTATCCTGCATGCAAAGGGGCCAGGTCTATTTTTTATAACAATCGGCTGGTATAATTCATTTGCTTGGTCATTTCTCTGTGTCTGGCTGTCTGTGATTAGTGCAGTGAGCACTGTCTCTGCCTCTCTCTTCTGCAAATTTCTGTGGCAGTGGTAAATTACCTGTGTGTGCCATCACAGCTGCACATTAGTCATTAAATGGCAAGCAGTCAGTCCCACACTATTTCCCCTCAGATTAATGCAGACACACGCCAAAGCACCATCATTACCACCGTTATTACTGCAGAGCCATGAAACTAAACTTGTAGGTGTGAATTCGGTGTGGAGTGATAATGCCCAATATCCTTCACTAATAATTGCAAATTTCAAATAATTTGCATACAAGAATAATAATCATGCGAGATAATATGAATATATTCTAACATTTTAAGATTATAATATTAAAATTGTTATTAAAACATATATTGGCTATGATGCTTCTTACCATATGTATTGTGGTGTGGCCTTCTTGATAGGTGCAAAGTAGGCAGCAATATGAGCACAAAAACTCATCCAAATCATCCAAAATGGTTCCAAATTGAAGGGGAAAACAAAGTACAAAACAAAACAAAATAATAAAAAACTTACACAAACGATTAGCTCTTTACATCATGACAAACGCCGCGTTGGCTACTAGTCCAACAAAATCTCAGTCATTTTCTCTTGCTCTTGGCCAAACAGGTAGGCTCTTTATAAGTGAGGCTCTTCCCCTCAAATTCAAATAGACTGATAACAATACTAGGTCAGTTACAATCTCATTACCCAAAACTTTACTTGAGAATTAGATGATTTTCAACATCATCTTAAAAATTGCCAATAGTGTCTTCTTTAAGAAGCTCCATTTTCAACCACACATGCATACGAGATAATATTTAAATAATTCTCCACATTCTCAATTCTCAAAGATTCCTATTTGTGGGCCAGCCTCTCCTACTAGGGAACTCCAGAGGAAAAAATAAAACAAAAAGAATCTTTATCAGACAAACCAATATTTGTCTAATTTCCATTTACCTTTTCTTATTTAACAAAGACAAAGACACCGAAACTAAAACATTAGTCACACTGGAATGTGGACCCTTCATGTTTTAAGGGGACAAAGAATTATCTTACACAAGACATGTATGGTTCTTTAAATTACGTTACATACAGTCACTATGTCACATGTAGTTATAGTGGATGTAGTCATATAACTGGTCCTGTTATTAAGCTATATTTATAATGTTCTTTATATCACTGTACATAGTGCCAATTAAGTGGAAATACACAATATATTCCTTTACTCATAGAATTTTCAGTTACTCAGTTCTAATAAAGAGTGACGTAGTTGTGTTTGTTGCACATTTGCATATAATCTTAAACAGACCTTTTTTTGCAGAGTGTGCAAAATGTGACTTCATGTGATTCTTAAAGAACTAATGCTCATCACCTATTATGGCCTTTTTCTGTATCTGAAAAGTCTGCTGTTTTCAGCTTTGCACTTTTTCAGTCATAAGGCTACTGTCCCACAATCCATCTCCATAGTATTAGACCTAGAATGCACTTTATCTGCGTTATGGTCCTGGCAGACACTGTCTTTCTAAAGGTGCCGTAAATGAAATCTCCTCCTACATAAAACTCAGTTTCCCAAGCTTTTTCTTCAAATGCAAAGGAATGAGTTACCTTGGGCCTGAGGGTACTCTGTAACGCTCTGATTGGGATCTAATGAAGCCATCAATTAGTTTGACAAAATTTCTGGACATCTCTTACCCAAAGGGTAGTGCTGCCTTGTGCTTTATACCACCTTTGCATGAATCACCACTTTAAATCAGAAAAAGGAATTATTGCAGAGGCAATAAAAGACCACAGAATTTGCTTATTACCAGTGCCTGTGGTCTGAGCATTTGTCTTCTTCTATGTCTGCTACTAATACGTCTCCTACTTCTCCTCCTCTTCCTCCTCCTCCTCCTCCTACTACTGCTACTGATAATAATAATAATACAATTACATAAAGTTCATAATAGGAGGACATTTTCATGTTTGTGATGTTTTAGTAAAAAGGAATTAAGGACGTTATCGAAATTAAGATGGAACTGGAATAGGCTTTGGTAAGTTTTCTGGGTATAGGCATCACAACATCACAAGGCATCACAACTCTGACCATTAAGGGTACTTACTATGTTAAATGAATGGATAAATTATTACATTGTGCTCTTATGTAGAATAACATAACATAACAAGGTAACTTTGGGAAATATCTTTTGTTCACATTTTTGTAACTACAGTCTGTTTAATATGAATACTTGCATCTCCAGAGTTTCTTGGATCCATTCCTTACAATGACCTTTCCAGCTGCCAGTTCAGATGTGGACCCTGTCCCTTGTCTCTAAACTTATCCAACATTCTGACATCCGGACCGCTTTGAACATCTTCAGCATCTGAGTCTCTGCTAGACAGTCCCAGTGGACCATGACATTTAAATAAAAGCTGGCATAATCCAGAGAAAAGGCTAGGCCATGCGCACACAACAAAATCAGACGGCATGCAGTGGGAAATACAGGAAATTAACCCCTACTTTTACGTGCTAAAATTGTTTTTAATCCTACAAACAACAAATGCCCCCAACCTTAAACAAAAGAAATGTTTATTTTTACTCTAAAAATTTCACATTGTTTAACAGATCATATTTTTTCCATACAGCTAAATGCATTTGCTCCTTTCTATGCATTTCTATTATCTCCAAATCTCTTCCCTTCTATCTAATTGTGTTTTTTTTCTTTTGAAAACCTTTATCACTGTACCAGTGGAAGACTGCACAGAATAAGCAGAAATTATGTCAGATGAAGCTCCCTTCTGGCTCATGGTGCTTCTGTCAGATTGAAATGGAGACTATTGTCATGTCTGCTCATTGGTAGAAAGTATTTTATGAATATTTCATTTTTGTGCCTATTCTTGCTTCCCTTGCCATCTACTGCATACAGATTTATACACTGTGAGGGAGAATGATCCATATATCAGTACTGTGGACTACATGGACCCCTTCCAAATTGCTTGTGGTTCCAAGTATAACATTAATGCATTTGACTGGCAAATATTTTGTTTCCAACAGCAAAACGTGGAACACTTGTGAAACAAATGTGCAAATGTGGAAAATATCAGAGCTTATAAATGACCTATTTGTTTATTTTTATATGGAAAATAAATTAATGGGAATTTGCATACTTTATGTATGTTTGAATGAATGAATGAATGAATGAATGAATGAATGAATGAACGAACTAATGAATGATGTCAGATAAACAAATGTCACATTGCATCCACCTCTACTGATTAGGTTTGCCACAGAGAGAAAGTAAACACAAACTGCCACAGTGTTTGTAACAGTTCCAGCATCACACTGGTGTTTCTGAATCTGTCATTGACATGCCCTCTTTATCTCCCTCTCTGAAGTACCTGCACATCCCCTATTGTGCAGAAGACTGCTGTTTGCCATTCTAGATTTGTCCCTCCATGTGTGTTGCTGGCCAGGTAGCTAAACAAATAAAGAAAGGACATGGCTCAGGAAAGCCCCAGGACAACTTCTGTGTTCATGTGACCTGGCAGACCTCCGGCATGCCATATTCCCAAAAGCTTTCAGCCCTATACACAACATTTGCTTTGGAAATAACCACCTCCTGTTCCTTTTTATTGTGTTATCTATGTGTTAGTCATACAGGGTGGTGGAACAACAGATGTTACAGTGAGTTTAAAATAGGTTTATTTGTAAATAATTAATAATAGAAGGAGAATAATAAAATATTCAATTATGCTGAAGGAGGTAGCGTTCAATCCTGAACTCAAGTTATGTGAGTGTTTGCATATACTCCCATGTCTGCATTAATTCTCTATGTCAACATTGTTTCTTCCAAGAACTAATATTTCCAATATCACACCAATCAAATCACACCAAATTGTACATGGTCCCTTTCCAAATAAACTTTAATAAAAAAAAAATAGTTTTAGGTTTTTTTTTTTTTTTTTTAATATAAATTGCATCTATAGCATGTAGTCTCTCAAAAAACTTTTATTAAATATTTAATCAAATTATTATTTTTTTTTTCAATCTATAGTGCTGGAAAACATAGCAGGGCCAGCTTTGTGGGTGTGACAGGTGCCAGGGGGTAAACATCTTTGAATACAAAATAACTTGAAAAGAAAATTGGGTGAAAATCCCATTCATTGCAAAAAGATTTAAATATTTTGGTTTCTATATGTGGAGATTCACATGTTCTCCCCATTTTTGCATGTATATTAGTGGGCATGCGTGAAAGGAAACATGATGAAACAGATGTTAAATCCACTAAAGTTAGACCCTCTACTTGCTTACACTAATGGGTTTACTAAAGAGAGAGAGTGAGAGTTAATCAGCAGTCTGTCCTGTTGACCACATTTTGCCAACTTGAACCCTAACCCTTCTTGTTTGGGGCTCCTCTCCTGGTATTTCACATCACTGGAGAAAAAGCTTGCCTCAGATCCAAAGTCTTGCATTTGCTTTTTTTAAAGGGATGTATCTCCTGTTGCAACTGTTTTTTTTATCTCCACTCCCATACATTTTACATGGACTTTAATTTAGTCAACTAGATTTCTTGTGTAATACAATCAGCTTGAGGTTGTGAATAGATCGCAGCTTAATAATGCAACAGAAGGCATTTCTATAGCAAAGACCACATATGGTTTTTCGGACAAAGTTTAAATTATCATTTCAAGACAGGCCTCCAAAATAAGAAATAAGAAATTATGAATCCTTGTCATTGAGGCATATGTTGGTTATGCAGACATACCCTAACCAGAATAAAGCACACAGTCGAGGGCTAAGTGAAGATAAAGGTTTTATGACCACCATACAGTAAATGTCAAAACAAGACTATAGATTTGCCCTGCCAAACAACAATGCCAGGTCTTTCGTTCACATATACAGCATTTGGCACATGCTATAATCTAGATTGACTTGAAATGTTTCTCATAAATGAAGGTGTCAGGAATATCATCAAGCTAAAGCTGTGTGCAGAAGGTAGTTATTACAACAAAGAAAACAAGTTCATTCTAGAGAATTTTCACAAAAGAGGTATTCTTTTTCAAGGTGGTCATTCATTCAGTTGTACATTTAGAGGGAGTTCATTCTACATCTGCAGTGCATCCAGAAAGTATTCACAGCACATTTTTCTCAGCGACATTTTGTTATGTTACAGCCTTATTCCAAAATGAATACAAAATTTTATTTTCCTCAAAATTCTACAAACAATACCCTATAATGACATGAAAGAAGTATAAAATCGAGTGTTTGAAATCTTTGCAAATTAAAAAACAAAAAAATTATTTAAAAAAAACACATGTACATAATGTTCACAGCCTTTGCCATGACACTTAAAATTAAGCTCAGGTGCATCCTGTTTCCACTGATCATCCTTGAGATGTTTCTACAACTTGATTGGAGTCCACCTTAAATTTAGTGGATTGGACATGATTTGGAAAGGTACACACCTCTCTATATAAGGTCCAACAGTGCATAGCAGAGAACAATCCAAGCCATAAAGTCTGCATGAATTGTCTGTAGACCTCTGAGACAGGATCGTATCAAGGGGGAGGGTAAAGAAACATTTCTGCAGCATTGAAGGTCCCAGTGAGCACAGTGTCCTCCATCATCCGTAAATGGAAGAAGTTTGGACCACCAGGAGTCTTCCTAGAGCGGGCCACCCGGCCAACCTGAGAAATTAGAGGAGTGCCTTAGTCAGGGAGGTGACCAAGAACCTGATGGTCACTCTGAATGAGCTACAGTGTTTCTCTGTGGAGAGAGGAGAATCTTCCAGAAGAACATCTATCTCTGCAGCACTCCACCAAGCGTGCATCATAGACAAAACCCCACACAAAAAAAAACCAGAAAAACAACTGCCTGCACACATTTTCCAAAGTTTACAGCTAGAACTTGTGTTTGTGTGTGTGTGTGTGTGTGTGTGTGTGTGTGTGTGTGTGTGTGTGTGTGTGTGTGTGTGTGTGTGTGTGTGTGTGTGTCGCTCTAAGTGAATGGCAGCTTTACACATTTGCATCAGCTGTATTGCTGTCTCTTGACTTATGTGTTGACAAGTAGAGCAGTCATGGCTGCTACACCGGCACCTCACTTTAGTGATCCCTATTCATGTAAAAAGCAAAGCTACTTTGCATTGAAAGATCACTAAACCAATTATGTAAGGCCCTCCATGCAGAAAATAGAAGAAGGTGTAGATTAGAGACACATTGCACATACCAGACTGTGTACTGTCTTACTTTATGATAATGTGTGCTACCATGAAAGAAGTATGTTGCTGTAGCATTGGCAGAATGTTAATCAGCCAGTAGTAATTATGGGCTGTATTTCTGAAAATCCCAGATACAGATTTAAGTGCATGCAAAATATTTTCTAGTAATTTGCAGTTAAGGATTATATAAAATGCTTTGCACCAAAAATACTTTGTGTGTTATCTGATGGACATGTGATTTATGTAGATTTTAAAGCAAACTTAAATTTCCCACTATCATTTACCTCCCACTGTGGTGACTGAATAATTAAAAGTAGTTTATAACTAATGTGTGCTAAAATTAATAATTGATTGGTAAACATGCCAGTGGTCATTGGACATTTATATAAATTAAGAAGCACACATTTTTTTATGTTTTGTTTCATTTCAAGTTTTAAGTGTAAGGTCAAATAGTTCAATAGGTCAAATGGTTATTTTACCATTCTTATGCCTTGATTGAAACTGTTACTCTTCGAGCAGTTGTGTTTTTATTTGAGACTGTGCTCTGCTGTGTTTAAACTTGTTTAATGTTTTGATGACCAGGCTGTGTGTAAATGCCAGCCATGCATAAATTTTTTTTATGCATTAGAATTTTAGCACAACCCTGACCAGAAAAAAAGCAGTTACTGAAAATGAATTAATTAGAATTTTTCAATATGTAGGAGGTTATCAGGGTTTCTGGCTGATGCTGGACTATCATACCAAGTCCAAAGGACAGCAGCAATACAGTGCTTAAATGAGTTCCCCAGGGTTTAGTTAAATACCCTGACCCCAGGGTGAACACTTGAACCCTGTAGCAGGGAAAAGAATGTGATGCTGGTGTGGGGGAGTGGAGGCTGAACCAGGCTGGTAATTGCTGTGCTAAGGCAGAGGTGTTTTTTGAATACTTAGGTGCATAGGTGCATTACTATACATATAATAAGGATTACATATAAATAGGATATAGTAACAGATTGATGAATAAATGCTGGCTACCAAAAATTCAACTGAAAACATGCTTGAGTACTATTAGTTTGTTTTAAATCATCTGATGAAAAAACATTTTAATTTTTTGTGTAAGCTTTGCTAACTTTTTTTGTTTCATACAGCAGTGCATTTTTTATTATCCGACTTACTAAATTCTCATGTGTTAATGTTTTTTGATTTTCTAGACTCACTTGGTCGAAAAGAAATATAATATTCTTTGCAAATATTTATTTAAAAATTACTTTTCATAAATTAGGCAGGGTGTCTGCAGTGTCCAGTAGGGGGCATTCATCTCATGCCAAAAAGCTAGTGGTTCACATTTCCCTACCACGTTTAGGATATTTAGGTGCTGATTATCGAATAGTTTATTCAATTTAGTTTGGTCCAGCATTCCTGAGAAATGAGCATACTACCAAACAGTGAATTAAATCATGTACAATCTAAATAAAATAAAAAAGTATGGAAAAATGTAAATAAAAACAGAATCTATGATTTGCAGAACTTATAAAACCATATTTATTCACAGAGATGGCAAATGTATACACATTCTTTACTGAAGTAGAAGTACACACCTATTTTTTATTTTTATTTTTTTAAGAATCAGGTAAAAGTTCAGCTATTTTACAACCTGCACCACACATCATATAAATATATTAATACAACAAAAATTTAAATTTTGTTATCTACTGAATGTATTCAGGCTGAACAACTACCATATAGCACGCATGCAGAGCAAAGATAATGATGATGTGATTAGGAATGTCTCTGTTCTCAGTCATGTTTACATCGCTGACTCCCTCTGTCTCATCCATGTTAGCCATATTTCTTGTTGCCAAAATGTTGCCTTAAACCAAATAGATTAAAACTAAAGTAACGAGGTTTGAAAAAGTATAAAGTACAGATATTTGTGTAAAAAAAAAAAGAGTGGAAGTAAAAAGTTGTCAGAAAAATAAATAGTGAAGTGAAGTACTGATGCCAGAAAAATCTACTTAAGTGCAGTAAGTATTTGTACTTCACTACTTCCCATTTCTGCTCACAATATATAAGAATAATTTTACATTTAATGGCTGCAACCTGTCCCAACAATGTTTGGACAGTGGTAACAAAAAGCTGAAAAAGTAAGTTACTAAAAGAGCAACTGCTGGAGGAACATTTTGCTAATTAGGTTGGTATCAATTAGCAAAAGGTATTGGCAAAAGGTCACTTTCATGACTGGGCTTAATAAAAGATAACTTGGAGAGGTAGAATCTGTCAGAAGTAAATATTGAAGTGTGGCAAAGGGATGCAGCTTCTTGTTCCCTCACGAAACTAGGGTTACATACGTTACCTAGAGATGTTCCCTTTTAGGAACTCGAGCTGCATCACAATGCTTTGGGAACGAGAGTCCAATACCGCAAAACCCCCTGGTGTATGAGACCACTAAGATGTTGTCCAAACGGATCAGCACATCGTGACCTCTGAGTTCTGGGAGAAAATGCTTCAGAGCCAGAAACACGGCCAGCATCTCTAGGCAATTGATGTGCCCTCGTAAAAGGGCCCTTCCCATAGACCTTGAGTGCTCCCCACCTCGTGAGGGATGCATCCGCCGTAAGCATTACGCAACGACCGGGGACTCCCAGCACGGGGCCCATAGATAGAGATGTACAGTGGAGCCCTTGCACCTGGCCACCCACGATGTCTCCCACATCCAGCTCTCGCAGCAGGTTGGCTTGGTACTTTGCTCAACAATGGCAGCTCTAGGATTTTATGTGAGCTACATGTAATTTGGGCCACAATGTATAATTGTGATTTTACTCATTTAGAGAAATTAGTAGTATGTAATCAAATCTAACAAAAAATAAACTTTTAAACAGAATAATATTTGTGGGTAAATTTATATGAAAATAAATTTGTTCAAGAAAAGACAGGTCGGTAAAGAATTTAAGTAGGCTTTATGTGCCCATCAAAATGTTACAGGCCATTTGATTTGGCTCATAAACACTTTATAAGAAATATAAATCAGATACATCAGATACATTTTATGTTTTAGAAACTAATTAATGTGTTCTAAATTAAATTCTCAAAATTCAGCAGAATATTGGATCAGTTGCATTTTAATGTTTAATTTGTACCATTACAAACTGTAACCATTACAAATCATATAAATTGTGCAGTTTCCAAAGTTCAGTAGCTCAATAGCAATAGTAAAAACCTGTGAACTATGATGCATTATCTGTCATTACAATTAAGATGCTTGACATACAAATACATACAAATAACATTTACATAACGCCATTATACCTCAATATGCCTATAACATTTAAATAACAATGACATTTATTAATTTTCTGTTTTATTCAGGGTCAATTAAACTATACTTTAAATAGAATTTTCCAAGTAATATTACCATATAACTAAACATTGCCAGTGAGGGCACAACATGGACATTTCTAAGTAAATGTGTATGTGTTCTTATCTGACATGACTATGCAGTGAGGGCATTGTGGGGGATTTAAAAAAACTTTTTTTTTTCTTCTTCAAAACAGAGGACATAAACCTGTACTATAAAGT
The DNA here is from genome assembly GCA_039877035.1 of Silurus lanzhouensis. Taxonomy (NCBI): domain Eukaryota; kingdom Metazoa; phylum Chordata; class Actinopteri; order Siluriformes; family Siluridae; genus Silurus; species Silurus lanzhouensis. Next base: position 13,782,369 of record JBCEWE010000455.1, on the reverse strand, counting down.
GGCCAAAATGTATGGGGAGAAAATTTTTGGAAGAGAAGAGAAAGAAAACATAGAGGTATGTCTAAATATTATGCCATATTTTTTCTAGTCTTGTGTAAATTTAATGCACTATAATGGAGCGGCAATGTTAAATGTTTTCTGATGTTTTAATGTTAAAACTCTTACACTTTAAAATAACTGTTGCATAGCCAACTTTGATTACTTATTGTACAAGATTAATGCAGGCTAAGTTTGGTGGATATTAATTCTAAAAAAGTTGCAAACTGTGTAAAGTTTTGATTAAGACAGAATGCAAAGATTTTAAATTTACAGAGGAAGTGTACCATTTTGGGTACCAATACATTTCTGTTGTTAAAAAAGAGGGGATAAACACAGTGGCCCTGTCCCAACCATTTTGAGACCTGTTGCAGCCAAAGTTCAAAATTACCTTTTTTGTTTTCCTTAAAATTGTTGTTTAATCAGTTGAAACTAAGGGGAAAAATAGTTTTCTATGTTTTATTATTTAAAAAATATATAGCTTTATGAGAACAGAATAAAAATCATTCTATTCTGTTTTTATGAAATTTTTTTACAATGTTCTAACTTTTTTGGAATTAGGGTTGTGATACTATTATTTTGATTATTTTTTTTATTTGTATTATTATTATTTATTATACTGCTGTTGTTTATATTTTTAGGAAGCCCTGGACCCGAAACAAGCTAGCAGTCATTAAGTTTAAAGGGCCAAAGAAGAGCACAAGAAAATGTCACCTGGAAAAGGTGCTTTGTGTTACACTCCTCCAGATGGAGGCTGGGGTTGGGTAGTGGTGGCCGGTGCTTTTATCTCCATTGGTTTTTCCTTCGCCTTCCCAAAGTGCATCACTGTGTTCTTCAGAGATATAGAATTGATCTTCAATGCCAGCACAAGTCAAGTCTCATGGATTTCATCCATCAACGCATCCTTTATATATGCAGGAGGTAAAACATGGATTCCCTTATCTTGCGATAATAGCACTTATTCACTAAATAACATAACTTTCCCTTGTCCAGCAATAAATTTGAACGTTGGGCTATTTATATTCCTGTTATGTGTATGAATTTTTTATTACTTAACATTAATGTAGTAACTAATGTAATGTAGTAATGTAGTAACATTACTACATTACATTAGTAAGTCTAAGTAGTTTATGTGGGTGGTGACTAGACAGATTAAAAGTAAAATGCTACTGAAGATGTAAAGAAAAAAAAAACAAATTCAGCTCTATCTATCAGCATTATTCATGGTGCTGCCATAACATTCTTTCGTAGAGTAAACTAGTAAAAACAAGACAGAATGTGTTTGAGTGCAAACCTGACCAGGCATTGTTTAAAAAACACAGAAATGCAGTCATGCATGTTCTGGAATTTGTTCTACATTATCCATGAGGGCACTAAAAAAATAATCAAGATGTATTATGTTTTATAACTCCATATTATTTATCTTATTAAGGGTGATTAAAGATGTAATTAATATATTTATTATTATAAGTTATAATTAATAACAAACATAATAGGTTAATTTGCTTCAATTTTAATTCACTAAAACGTTTCTGGAAACCAATGAGAAACTGACAGACAATATACTAGACTACTATCAATGAATACTGTACAGTACAGATATGTTTGTTTGTTTGTTTGTTTTGCTCAGTTATATGTCCTGACTTTACTCGTGTGCAAGCTGGTTAAGAAGGGTAAGCAAATTTTTCAATTAGGATGGGTGTTTTGCACGGTTTGCTGGGAAATAGTATCAACTTGGAGAATTATGGGTAATTTGCTGAGCCAAGGTGTGTTACAGTAGCAAGTTTAGGAATACAAATGACTGGTCTATGTGCTATTTATTTTTTAATCCAGTTTGTCAGAGATGCATTGCCTTTAGCTCACACAGCTCTTTTTATTCTCCCTTTTGGCTTTTCTCTTTTTGATGCATCTTTGTATTATTTATTGTATTATCTAACGTGAAAAGCAATGGATTAGGTGAAGCATAAATTAAACACTGCCTGAATATGAATTAAACTAACCATTCAAGGGTTTGAATTAGCAATTGCACATGCAGTTTATGTCCAAATTATAAGAAGTTTAAGTTCAAGTTTATTTCTACAGTGATTTTTACAATGGACATCGTCTCCAAGCAGCTTTTCGGAATTTAAGAATTAAAGTGAATGATGTGTGTTTATCCCTTATGAGCAGCCTAGGTCAACTGTGGCAAAGAAAAACTTTGCCACAGGAAGAAAACTTGAGCGGAACCAGACTCAAAATAAATCAATCATAAATGGGTATAATGTCCAGTTTTTGGTACGTTATGTATATTGTATGACCCCATCTTTTGATTGTCCCTAACTAAGATAGCCTTTCATAAAATATTTTACAAGAAATTAGATTAGTAGTAGATGGAGACCTGCCCTTAAAATTAGCCAAAATACCCAAAGCACCACATGTACTGTACATCTAGCAATCCAGTAGCCATAACCCTCATTAAGTGGTATTGCCATGTTGGATCAGAAATTGCTAATACAGTATGCCTTATATTAGATCCTGCATAGACATGCTTTTAGAAGACCTGTATATTATGTTGTTTTTATTATGTTTATATTTAATTGTTGAACTATACTCAGTGATGCTGTTCAATAAACAAAGCATTACAGAGTTTTATAAACCAACAGTAATTTTTAAGACGTTTTTCTACTCAAACATCCTCTTAACCAAGCTGGTTCACAACCCATACATTTATGATCCCTGTCCTGGAGTGTTCTCGAAATTAAGGCCCTAGCCAATTTCTTTGATACTTTATGAGACTTTATCAGCTTGCTTAGAATTAGCAGTTCATTTTTAAATAATCAAAGCAAATGACAAAATGGTCTCCTCTTGAAGACTTAATGGGCCAACTGGCACCCTTCTCTTGAATTTATGGACCAGAATGTTTTTCTTGAAGGCAGGTTCTCTTCACACATTGAACTAGTTCAATTGAATTAAATTTTTTATAGCACCTTTAACAATAGACAAGCCAGAGGCAACAGTGTCAAGAAAAAAAAAAACAAGATGACACATGGAAGAAACTCAAAAGTGACTCTAAAGGGAACATATTCTTTACTAGGAGAAACCATATGGGTTTTCCTTTAATTATGGTCTTTCTGTATCTTATTGTATTAGCTTGTTTAATCAGTTCATTTCCTTATCTTATTATCCACAGGTCCAATTAGCAGTATCCTGGTTAATAAGTATGGCAGTCGTCCAATAATGATATTAGGGGGTTGCCTCTCTGGAACTGGACTAATTGCTGCATCTTTCTGCAACACGGTGGAGGCTTTGTATTTCTTTGTTGGTGTGATGGGAGGTGAGTTAAATGAAACATTTACCCAAAGGAGCAATACATTCAAAATAAACATTTTAAAATATTAAAATAAAGAGGGCAATATTTTCATCTTGTCTGGTTATGATGTCTTAACAGGTCTGGGACTGGCATTCAATCTCAATCCAGCCCTAATAATGATTAGCAAATATTTTTACAAAAGAAGGCCGTTTGCTAATGGTATTGCCATGGCTGGTACCCCAGTAATTATGTCCACTTTAGCTCCTCTGAGCAGCTGGTTTTATAACCAGTTCGGTCTGAGGGGTAGCTTTCTAATCTTGGGCGGGATTCTACTGAACTGTTGCGTAGCTGGATCTCTCATGAGGCCTATTGGGCCAAAACCCAAACCTGCTGCAAAGGAGGTTAGTGATGATGGAGAGAAGAAGACATTAATGGAGACTATCAATAGTTTAATTGATCTGTCTCTTTTTAAACATCGTGGATTTATCTTGTATGTCATCGGCAATACTTTGCTCTTCTGTGGTATTTTCACCCCACTGGTATTCCTCAGTAACTATGCCAAGACGAAGAATATTTCGAATGAAAAGGCTGCATCATTGCTTTCAGTGCTGGCCTTGGTTGACATGGTGGTGCGGCCATCCATGGGAACAGTAGCCAACACGAAATGGGTGCGACCCAGGATACAGTATTTCTTTGCAGCTTCAGCTCTGTTTAATGGTGTGTGCCACTTGCTTGCTCCCCTTGCACTGGATTATTCAGGGTTTGTTATTTATTCAGCTTTCTTTGGGTTTGGGTTTGGGTGGCTGAGTTCTGTGCTGTTTGAAACCTTAATGGATTTGGTGGGACCCCAGCGTTTCTCCAGTGCTGTTGGTCTGGTCACCATCTTGGAGAGTGTGCCAGTGTTACTTGCCCCACCCTTGCTAGGTAAGTTTGAAATTAAAATTTGTTGTATGCTACTTATGCACCAGTTCAGTTAAAACAGTTAACGTCAAAGGCAATAAAAATTTAGCTTTTTTCATTATTGGTTTAAGATGCTTTACACTGTTGAAAGCAGAGTAATATAAATATGTAATGTATTTGAATTAACAGGAAAATTTAATGACATCTACCATGACTACAAATACACTTACATAACTTGTGGAATACTCCTGTCATTCGCAAGCATGGTCCTCTTTGTTGGCATGGGCATAAATTATAGGCTGTTGGAAAAAGAAGCAAATGAGGAAGCTAGAAATTCACACATCAAAAGGGAAGAAGAAGAATCCACTCCAGATGCTGCAAACAAGTATACTGGGAATGAGACATCTGTAGCACCGTGAGCACATATGATGCTAAAACTGCAAAAGATTGTGTATAAAGTGAGTGATCATGTCCATGAATTACCTTGCGAAGCTAAATTCAAATGAATTCACTAAAAGAAAAAAAAATTTATGCATTTATGCTGTGTAAATAAATAAATAATGTTAAATAACTGTATTAATCAACATTAGTATTAACAAACTTTGTTCACAAATTAAAGTGTGTTTAATTTTATTTTGTGTGCTACAGTGTGTGTAAATGTAAGGAAGTCTTAAAGTAAAATGATTGACCTGTTTGTAAAATGAACAATAAATTAGATTTTTAAAATAAAATATTTAATTTAAAAATCAACCAGAAAAAGTGAACTTGCATTGACTTAATGCCCTGTAACAGCTCTTCTCTGTAATAACTGCTAATTTTAGTAGAATTAAACATGAGTTCTAAGGGGGGCCAAAAAACACTATTTTCTTCAATTATTATGTGGAAAATAACTTTAATATCTTCATTGAAATATTCTAAATTTGCATATATTTTCATCTAATTGTCTTAGTTAATTAAGACAATTAAGGGTATTTGCACGTGCATTTTGAATTGCTATGGGGGAATTGGCTGAAATTATTTAAATGTGAAAAATTGACCCGTTAATAACCTATTGAAAAACTTAATTTCTGGCCATTTGACTAAGTCACATTGTTAAGGTTTGTATATAGAATAAATGTAATAAATATCAAAATATTAGTTTGAAAAATGTCCTGAATATTCTTTGTTTTCTTTGTTGCTGTTTTTTTGCATTTCACTTGCAGTAATTATACAGTATGCATGTAAAATTATCTTAACCAAACTCATAAGTCAGTCTTATGGACAAACAGTTAGTTCTGCCAGGCACTTTACATCTGAGGAGCTCAGGGTCACTGTTTCTATACCAGCAGCTCAGAGACATTTCTATTCTGACAGCAAACTGATGGCAGAATCGAAACAGGCTGTGACAGCCACCCACAAAATGCCAGGTCAGCTCAAGACCTTTGGGGAATTTGGACTCACCACACCAAATTACACTTTATTTCCTCACCACCTTCTTTAGGTAAGATGATGGTAGAATAAAGGATCTGTAATTTGTCTGAGGCATCTCTGAAAGATGAATACAATTACCATATTATAAAGGTTATTTTAGGAAATTGATTAATGGTAAGTGCCCTGATGTTCATGTTAAAAAAAAAATCACATTTTGCTCTATTTTGCAATCCCACCTGTAGACCAAATGTGTACAATGAATGAGTTCTGATTCATTAGTAATTTTTATTTAAGACTTTCATAAATCTTTGTTGGAAATTATGCATTTAATAATACAATTACATTCAACCCCCTATAATTCACGGTTCGGTTTTCTTAAGATTTAACTTACATTTTCAGGAACGTTAGAAATAACATTTTAAACTATTGTAACAAGTGTTAAAAAAGATACTGTAACACACCTATAAAATAAACACAGCCCCTTCTTGAGCTATCACACCCAATTACACCCAAAAAGTATTTTACATGTGCCCCCCCCATCTAAAGTAAACGTCCGCATTTACACTCACCCAAAAAAACATATGCTCTATTTGACATATCACCAAACATGTATATGTAATGCACAATGAATAACGATACTAGATAACAGTTTCCATTCTACCATTCACACACTTCACTTAACACCATTCCATCCCCATGAACACAACATTAAATGACATTTAATACAGACAAAGTCATCTAAATAAATAGGAGGTTTCAGCACTCTACTCTATGATTGTGAATCAAATGCATGGACAGGTACCAAAACATTGACAGGGACCCTTGCCTCCAGTCCATGTGTCAGGGAGACTCCTACGTCTCCCCTCATGCCTGCTCCACCCGCACGGAGCGCGTTGCCGTCCTACTAACTACCTACACCTGACACTCGTTACCTGCGCCTACTTAAACCTCTAACTTTTTCAGGACATCGTTCGTTATTAAACGCTATGTGTCAGTTAAGTTGGACTCTTCCACTGCTCTACGGTCGCGCTTACACCCCAGTACACACCGGATATCTCGTCAAGCCTCAGTCCTGTAATAGGACTGTGTGGACCTCGCCCCTCCAGGGTGTACCACGGGTATTCACCCCCCTTTCTCCCGCTGCCGTTTCTCCGGGGTCTTGGCCCCCACTCCTTCTAACCCGGCTTCCCTGTAGCCGTATCTGTTTCTACATTAAACTGAAGCGAATTGCACTTCGGCTTCCGCCTCTGTTTCTCGCAGCATAACACCATGAGAAAGGAAATATGGTATAAATTTAGTGCTTGAGTGGGGTGAGGTGTTGTAGGCAAACATTACATGTTTCACAAAGCTGTCCCATTCCCCACCATATATCAGCAGCATTTTTGCTGTTTGATTGTTCAAAGTCCTGTTAAAAAGTTACTCAGGATGATAGGGAGTAGTCCGTGTCTTTCGAATCCCAGCATTTGACAAAGGCTTTGAACAATATTCGCTTTAAACTGATGGCCTTGGTCAGAATGTAAAGTCTCTGAAATACCATGAGTCAACACATAGTCCTCGAATAGACAGCGAGCTAAAAGATTGATTAGGAAGAGCATACAAACTAACAAACTTAGTGAAATAGTCCTCCACAACAAGCACATAGCGATTGCCTTTTGAAGTCAAAGGAAGCTCCAAAATGTCCGTAGCTACTCTCTCAAATAGGCGTGTGGTATTCAAACCGCCCATCAGAGCACGGTGTGTTGGAACGGGACCACCACGAGTCTGAAAAGCCCTGTAATGCTCACACCACTCTCTGATACCCTTAAACATGGAAGGCCAGTAACAAGTCAGTCTCGCTTTTTCCCATACACGTTCAGCAGATAAATGGACTGTGGCCAAACCACCATGTAACTACAAAAGTATTATAGGTAGATGGGTAGAAAGAGCAACAAATTGAATGACTGGGTCACTTGTATGAAAGGGACAACAGACCGACACAATAATCCATCAATTATTGAAAGGCCATTGAACTTGGTCAAGAGTTACCTCAGGCATTTATAAAGCCCTTTCAAGTGTCTTCTAGGCAGTCCCAATGTTGGAGTCAGAATGCTGCAATTCCCTCAGGTTAGACGCATCATATGACAAATCATGAACACAGAACCTACTTTGTGAAACAATGTTTGAGTCCGGTACCGAAATCCGATCTGCAGACACAAAAGTTTTAGGAGGGTTGGTCGGTGTCCCACCATGTTAACTTCCTGCATGCTTTCAATGCCTCGACTCATACTATCCCAGTCAGGCACATCAGGATGTCTAGACAGAGCATTTGCATTCTTGTGGTGATGCCCACATTTGTGAATGATTGTCCAATAAAGTGGATCCAGCTCTAAGATCCATCTCCCCCTTCTACCAGTTGGATCATCATCAATGGCCATCCATGGAAAGGCTAAGAGAGGACGGTGGTCGCTAATGATGATAAATGATGAAAGTCCAATGTAGTGTTTGAATTCTCTTACTGCCCCACACAATCGCCCATAACTCGCGATAAAAAGTAGACCAGCACATCTGTGTAGTGTCCAAAGCCTGGCTGGCATATGCTACCACATGTTCAAGCCTAATTTTGTCTTGCGCCAGCACTGCACTGACAGCATATTTTGACGCATCAGTGTAGACTCTAAAAAACCCAGCCATTAGGGGGGCACAAGCCAGTGCACTCTTAGTGCTGGTCCCAAGCCCGGGTAAATGGGGAGGGTTGCGTTAGGAAGGGCATCCAGCGTAAAACATGTGCCAAATCAAATATGCGGATCACAAATGAGAATTTCATACCGGATCGGTCGAGGCCCGATTTAACAACGAATGCCACAAGTATCGTTAGCCGACAGGGTACTGGTGGAAATTGGGCTACTGTTGGCCGAAGGAGGAGAAGGAGAGGAGGAAGACGTCTACAGAGACGGCAGGGAAAGTGGAAGTGTAGAAGAGTAGAGGTTCGGTTTGGTACTTTAAATGTTGGTACTATGACGGGTAAAGGGAGAGAGGTAGCTGATATGATGGAGAGGAGAAAGGTAGATATGTTGTGTGTTCAGGAGACCAAGTGGAAAGGGAGTAAGGCCAGGAACATTGGAGGTGGGTTGAAACTGTTTTATCATGGTGTGGATGGAAAGAGGAATGGTGTAGGGGTGATTCTGAAGGAAGAGTACAGTAAGAGTGTAGTGGAGTCGAAGAGAGTTTCTGATAGGGTGATGATCGTGAAGGTGGAAGTTGAAGGGATGATGATAAATGTCATCAGTGCCTATGCTCCACAAGTTGGCTGTGAGATGGAGGAGAAGGAAAGATTCTGGAGTGAATTAGATAAAGTGGTAGATGGTGTACCTAGGAAAGAACGATTGGTGATTGGGGCAGACTTTAATGGGCATGTAGGTGAAGGGAACAGAGGTGATGAGGAGGTGATGGGTAGGTATGGTTTTAAGGAGAGGAATGTGGAAGGGCAGATGGTGGTAGATTTTGCTAAAAGGATGGAAATGGCAGTGGTGAACATTTATTTTAAGAAGAAGGAGGATCATAGGGTGACGTATAAGAGTGGAGGAAGGTGCACACAGGTGGACTATGTGCTATGCAGGAGATGCAACCTGAAGGAGATTGGAGACTGTAAGGTGTTGGCAGGGGACAGTGTAGCTAGACAGCATCGGATGGTGGTCTGTAGGATGGTTTTGGAGGCGAAGAAGAAGAGGAGGAAAGTAAGGATTGAAAGAAGAATAAGATAGTGGAAACTGAAGGAGGAAGAGTGTAGTGTGAGGTTCAGGGAAGAGGTCAGACAGGGGCTTGGTGGTGGTGAAGAGGTGCTGGATGATTGGGCAACTACTGCAGGAGTGATGAGGGAGGCAGCTAGAAAAGTACTTGGTGTGACATCTGGAAATAGAAAGGAAGACAAGGAGACGTGGTGGTGGAATGAGGAAGTGCAGGAGAGCATTAGGGGAAAGAGGTTGGCAAAACAGAAGTGGGATCGACAGAGTGATGAGAAAAGTAGGCAGGAGTACAAGGAGATGCGGCAGCAGGTAAAAAGGGATGTGGCGAAAGCCAAGGAAAAGGCATATGAGGAGCTGTATAAGAGGTTGGACACTAAGGAAGGAGAAAAGGATTTATACCGATTGGCCAGGCAGAGGGACCGAGCTGGGAAGGATGTACTGCAAGTTAGAGCAATAAAGGATGGAGAGGGAAATGTGTTGACTAGTGAGGGGAGTGTGTTGAGAAGGTAGAGGGAGTATTTTGAGCAGCTGATGAATGAGGAAAATCACAGAGAGAGAAGGTTGGAGGATGTGGAGTTGGTGAAGCAGGATGTAGATAGGATTAGTAAGGGGGAAGTGAGAGCAGCGATTAAGAGGATGAAGAATGGAAAGTCGGTTGGACCAGATGACATACCGGTAGAAGCGTGGAGATGTTTAGGAGAGATGGCAGTGGAGTTTTTAACCAGATTGTTTAACAGGATTTTGGAAGGGGAGAGGATGCCTAAGGAATGGAGAAGGAGTGTGCTGGTACCGATCTTTAAGCATAAGGGAGATGTGCAGACCTGCAGTAACTACAGGGGAATTAAGTTGATCAGTCACACCATAAAGTTATGGGAAAGAGTAGTGGAAACCAGGCTGAGAGAAGAGGTGACCATCTGTGAGCAACAGTATGGTTTCATGCCGAGGAAGAGCACCACAGATGCCTTATTTGCTTTGAGGATGTTGATGGAGAAGTATAGAGAAGGACAGAAGGAATTGCATTGTGTATTTGTAGATTTAGAGAAAGCTAACGACAGAGTGCCAAGAGAGGAGTTGTGGTATTGTATGAGAAAGTCAGGTGTGTCAGAGAAGTATGTGAGGGTGGTGCAGGACATGTATGAGGACAGTGTGACGGCAGTGAAGTGTGCAGTAGGTACGACAGACTGGTTCAGGGTGAAGGTTGGACTGCATCAAGGATTGGCCCTGAGCCCTTTCCTGTTTGCAGTGGTGATGGACAGGTTGACGGACGAGGTCAGACAGGAGTCTCCCTGGACTATGATGTTTGCAGATGATATTGTGATTTGTGGTGAGAGTAGAAAGCAGGTTGAGAAGAGCCTGGAGAGGTGGAGATATGCGCTGGAGAGAAGGGGAATGAAAGTCAGTAGGAGTAAGACTGAGTACATGTGTGTGAATGAGAGGGAGGACAGTGGAGTGATGCGGTTGCAGGGAGAAGAGGTGGAGAAGGTGGAGGAGTTCAGGTACCTGGGGTCAACAGTGCAAAGTAATGGAGAGTGTGTTAGAGAAGTAAAGAAAAGAGTGCAGGCAGGGTGGAGTGGGTGGAGAAGAGTGACAGGAGTAATTTGTAATAGAAGAGTATCTGCAAGAATGAAAGGGAAAGTTTATAGGACTGTGGTGAGACCTGCGATGTTGTATGGATTAGAGACAGTGGCATTGAGTAAAAGACAGGAGGTGGAGCTGGAGGTAGCAGAGCTGAAGATGTTGAGGTTTTCGTTGGGAGTGACGAGGATGGATAAGATTAGAAATTAGTTTATTAGAGGGACAGCAAATGTAGAATGTTTTGGTGACAAGGTGAGGGAGGCGAGATTGAGATGGTTTGGACATGTGCAGAGAAGGGACATGAATTATATTGGTAGAAGAATGCTGAAGATGGAGCCACCAAGTAGGAGGAAAAGAGGAAGGCCAAGGAGGAGGTTCATGGATGTGGTGAGGAAAGACATGCAGGTAGTTGGTGTAAAAGAGGCAGATGTAGAGGACAGAGTGGTATGGAGACGGATGATCTGCTGTGGCGACCCCTAATGGGAGCAGCCGAAAGAAGAAGAAGAAGAAGAAGAAGAAGAAGTGTAGACTCTGAAAGGCATATTAAAATCAGGCAGTTTTACAACTGGGGCAGAGGTTAACACATCTTTCAGATAATTAAGGTTAAGCGGCATGACATGTTTTGAAAAATATTTTACAAATCGTCTTTAATAGGAGCAAAGTCCAACAAAAGCTCTGACTTCATAAGGAGACTTGGGTGTTGGCCAGTTTCTCACCTTTTCTATATTACGTGGGTCCGGCTGAAGTCCCTTCTGGGACACAACATTGCCCAGGAAGACCACGTGATCTCTAGCCAAGTGCATCAAGCTTACTGGATTAAGGGGTTTATGCTCATCAGCCGGCCAAACTATATCCAGCTTCTCTAGGGCACCTGTCACAACTTTCCAGGAGCTCCGAGCCTCCGGGTTCGCAAGGAACTCCCAGAGAAAGAGAGGCGGAGCTGCATGTTCTCGTGGCAGGGGGAAGAAAGTGCCAAAAGGCGTGCTTCTGACACCTGCGATGCTGGACCGAGCAGGTGAGGCAGGAGAAAGGGGCAAGCCCGTCTCCAAAACCTCTGGAAGGTATATTTGCAAACCGTGAGGAACGAGATCGGAGCGATCGCATGCGAGCACAAAGCACACGAATGCACGCAGCATGTGCGTGCCCGCAGGCAGCTTCCTCAGGAACCAATCTAGCATGCTCCGCTCCCAAGCAAGCAACGCTCGGGCTGTGCTTTGTGCACATTTACCACTTACCTGAAGGGTACAAAGACACAGAGAGTGCTTGCCGACTTTACTCCATGTGCATTTTATAGTTTCTGGTCGTGACGTCACCCCACCTGTGACAGCCTGCCTCCAATTTTGACTTACACACATTATTCAGAACGTGGACAACGCAGTCGCGTTCCCAAAGCGTCTCGACGCAGTTCGAGTTCCTGAAAGGGAAATGCTTTACCCCTTCAGAAAGAAATACCCTAGTCCTGAAACTTTATTACTCTTCTAGTAAAATTTAAGTAAATAGACTGCTATCTACAATGTATATACAGTAGAATATTAGTTAACTGTCAGACTGTACGATTAAAGCAGAGCAGCTTTAAGGTTTTGCTATTTTACACAATACTAAGTAATTGTGAGTCACATCAAAATGCAAAATGTTTTATTTTGTTAATGCTTATATAAAATGTAGAAATCTGCATGTGTTGACACTTTCAGCTACAGAGAGGTCAAGAACAAAAACAAGCTTGCAAGGGAATTTTGTAAAAAAAAAATTATTACATCAAATTGTAAGTTAGGTTGTGTTAAGCATAACCTATCGCTATATGTGCCAATGTATTGCTTAACCAAGTGTTACATAGACTTTAAGTTCACAGTGGCTGGCCATCTGGATTTTTTCTAAACCATAGAAGAAATATAAAAAGCAACACTTATAAATATCTGCAGAAAGAATTGTTACAACTGCAACAGATTTGAACAAATAAGTTATATGTGAAGATAAGTGCTGTTTCTCAATTTCTCTCTCTTTCTAGTTCTTATTTCAATCCCTAAAATGTTTTTGATCTTTATTACAATTTATTCAATTCTAGCCATTAGAGAAAATTCCTCCCACTAGCTAGATATTTTTCTCTTCATGTGTGGAACATGCATGCTAAACATGCTAAACATACTTTGACAAAGTATTAAATGCCCACCATTGGCTAGTGTAGCTTTGGTTTACAATGAAGACGAAAATGACATCCTTTGCATCCAAAGAACTGGCTTTATTTTCCTTTTTTAGAGTGACATTGGTGACTTTGGATTGATGTCCTAACACCAGGTCAAAGGCCTTAAAGTCAGAAACATTAAAGCATTGTGAAATACACAACAGTAAACAGTACCCCACTGCAAATAACAGTGCAACTGCATCCCCTGTTTTTGATTACACGTGAATTATACTGAAACACTACTTAATTTTGCATCATACATGAATTTAATTGCAGCAGACTGATGTTCGTTGTGTAGCATGTAACTTAAGGTAACTTCAAAGGTTTCTTAAAAGTTTAGTGTAAGGTTGTGGCATAGTTACTAGCAGGAAGTAATCATAAGGATGTTAAAATTATTAGCTAAATGTTCACACTTTAAAGGATTGAGGGAACAATCAGCAAAGTAGAAACGTGCAGAATGTCACAGACACAGGAACAGGAACACATTATAAACAGTGAGCTTAGAGCTTAGAGCTACCTTGGTTGCATGCTAAAGTTAAGAAGATCTCAGCAAAACAAGTGTGTCACATTTCCTGTTACATTAAAGCTTTATGTTGTTAACAATGCAATGCTAAATGAGGAATCCCAGACTCCTCTGTTCTTCTGATACAGAAGTAAGTGTTTATTTTCACAGGTGCTCCACACGAACAAATGTTAGAGCTCTTAGCATGGTGCTGCCTCTACAATGAGGAGACCAAACAAAATAATCGACTAATGGGAAAGTGTCTCCTCCTCTCTCAGTCTGCACGGATCACCCAGCTTCCTTAGATGAAGGAAAAGAGGGACTGCTTAGGTGTGGTTCATTCAGTAATATACTACATTAATCATAGAAAAGTAAACATTTATTTATCTTCCTAGAACACAATGAAATCAAAGAAGCATGCCTGCTTTGAACAGCAGGAGAGAACGTGAGGAAAGTTGTGTTTTCCATAAGAACACAATTGTGGGCTGTTTGTCTTTAATAAATGGTTACTTAAAGAGTAGTGCTGTGTGCCAGATTGCCTGGAACACTGTGCATTATGTTAGAAGTGCAAATCAATCACTAGAAAAGATACTAGTATAAGATCTTTTCAGCTTTCCTTTTTCTTCTGTGTTCTTCATCCTGCCTTCAGCATTCTGTCTTCCTTGATATTCTTTGCATATAGCTGGCACACAGAAGGACTTTGTAAGGTCTGCCTTATAATATTGCCACATCGTGTTTGTTTTGTCCGGGCTGACCCAGATAAGCAAAATCTGCTGGCTCAGCACCTTTGTCCTTTAGTGGCTCCCTCAGAAAAGCAGAAGACGAATGTTGTACATCTTTATTAGACAGTAAATGACTGTCACTACATTGACTATATATGTTATTTGCCACTAGAGATGTTTTTCTATTAGTGATGCCAGCATCCAATCTGCTTTCAAGATAGGTGAGAATCCCTGTCTCTGTTAGGTGTAAATTGCTTTGCTCATATTTGTGCTGTGACTTAAATTAAATGGGTGCTTTAGTTTGGATGTACTGACTAAAATCAACTTCATTTATGAGTTTTGCCACTATTTGCTGCCTCCTGTTTTGAATTCTTTAGCATCTGGCTTAGTTTTGTGGATGCCTGACCATAACACTCATATTTCCTCGTATTGTTGCCACAAGATGAAATCACATCATTTTCTAATGTTCATAAATGCTGTAAAAGTACAATTTGCCTCTTACATGAAACAACTGGCATAAACCTCTTCCAGAATTGTTAAGCATCTGTGCACAAACTGACAATTGTTTTTCAGGGTTGGTGTGGTAAATAATGCCTAGTCTGCACAGAGCCTTAATCACACTTAACACTGATGGGATGAACAGGAATGTCAACTGCGCCCAGTCCTTCTTGCCCAATGTCAGTTCTTGACCTTATTAATGCTCTTGTGGCTGAACAAGCAAATTTAATGGAATATAATGGAAAACCTTCAAAGTAGAGTGAAGCTTAACAACAACAAAAATCAACAACAACTTTACAACAACAAAAATCACTATAAATAACATGAAATAATATTATTTTTAACACATGATCTTTAGAGGCATCCAGAGTTTATTTTATGATAAAATTGGGTTTTCAAACATTTTTTGGCTTTCATCAACATGCTGGTGTATTTTCACTTTCCTATAATATAATATATGTTTGTAGGATTTATCCGTTGCAGGACCAGTAACTGAGGCAATAAAAGAATGACTGGAATCTCTTTGCAATCAAAAACATTTAATCGAATGTCTTTTATCCTCACTATATTATATGCTGGATTTCATATTTATACAATGATGAATGTCACTGGAAAATAGTGAGTGACAAAAGAAACTCTTCTCCTTTCTTTTTAGAAACCATCAGCAAAACATGACTATTAATACTTGTGTTTGAGATCATTTATATTCTTTTCACATTAAACATAATTTTAGCTGCTTTAGTAGTATGCTTCTGCAACATTCATTTGGCACACAATTGCTTACTTACTGCTATCACAACAAATACATCAGCTAACAAATTAGCACAACATATCTAAAAGTGTCACATATTTCCATATATACATAATTCTTGTGTGTTTTAGGGGTGACGTTTTAATTATGTCAATCTTCACCCTGCCTCAGGTCACTTTTTGTCTATGCCTTATTTGGGAGTGCTTAGTCCTAAAAAGTGGTGTTGCTATCTTCCATCTGTGTGGTAATATGACTATTGTTTACATCAGAGAAATGCTTTGAGCCCTAATATTCTACATACTAAAACAAACATTTTAGTAAAGGAATATTAGATCTTAAGTCCTAATGAAAGAGACCTAAGGAGTAAGAACGTGGAGCAATGGACAGGAAGAAGGAGAGAGAGGTCACAATTGGGCAGTCCTAGGACATTATGTGCAGCCAATAGGACTTGTTTTTCACATGTGTGTTGAACTTAAGAGCCAATAAGAGCAGCCCTGATCTAAATCTCACACTCTAAATGGAATCTGGGCCTGGTGTGTTACATCATTAACACCTGTGGTCTCTTGTGTGTGACATCCCTTACTTTAGTTGTGTGTCAGTGCCTTTAGAGTAAAAGATTACAATTAATACTGAAGCATTGGTGGTGATTTGGAATTTATTTTTTTCTTCTGAGAAGGTGTTGAGTGGCATTCAAAAGGTAGGGGCTCTGCCTGAGAAACATGTGACCTGTGAGATTGAATTTTTTTACTAATCCAGCTTGCATGTGTGGCCTGAAAAGCTGATCTGTAAATCAATTCTGTTCTGTGCAGATTTGGCTTTTTAAGCATTGCTAATTTAAAAAAAAACCATATATAAATATATTGTATTATAAAAGCATAATATGAGCATTTAAAAGCGATTATACTTAGGATCATAGAATAGCTTTGCAATGAACATAGATAAATTGGTTTGGTGTTACGAGGAACAATGAATTGTTTGTGAAGAGCTTTCTGGAACACTAACACAAAAAGCTTCAAAAGCTAAGATCAGCATCTATTTCTGCCAATTATTTTGCCTTCTGAGCAAATAAGAAGAAATGGTTTAAAAAGGGTTTAAGTTTGATTCCTTTAAATAAATGTAAAATAATGGTACTGACCCATGTTTATTACTGAAGGTCATTTCTAATCTAAGGTAATCTCTCCTGTCCTTTATTGCAGATATCACCATGCCAGTTGCAATTGGTGGTCCAGAGGGTTACACTCCTCCAGAAGGAGGCTGGGGTTGGGCAGTGGTGGCTGGTGCCTTCATCTCTATTGGTTTCTCATATGCCTTCCCAAAGTCAATTACTGTGTTCTTCAAAGAAATTGAAGTGATCTTTGATGCCAGCAGCAGTCAAGTCTCCTGGATTTCATCCATTATGCTAGCTGTCATGTATGGAGCAGGTAAGACAACATAGTGCAAGAAAAATCTTTGGAAGAATGTCCACTGTTTTGGCTCCTCTTTATGTATTTATTTCAATTTAGTTTATTGTGAACACCAGGCACTGCACAACGTCTTAGGTGATTCTTTTAAGCCATTCTAAATTCTGATAAAGTGAACTAACAGAAAGATGTATAGTACACAGAGTCTGAAAACATTTGCATTGAATCTATTGTTCTCACAATACCACAATTACACCACAAAGGCGATTTGCATTATAAGTATCAGGCTGACAGGGGTAGTAAAACCAATTACACTTTAACTATTATAAAAAATATTTGATATCTGCCTATGAATTCCTGTTCAATTAGTTATTTTTGACTTCAGTATAATTCTTATTTTAATTGTTTTCAATTATTTAGCACTAGATTTATACCCTATACAGACAAACATAACCAGTACATTCATACTAAACATCCAATTCCAGATATAGTCCCTCTTTGCTGTTTTAATAGCCCCATTTTTTCTGTGCAGGTCTTGTGCACAGGGGTATTGTTATGCTGGAACATGTTTGAGCCCCTTAAAAAAAATAATAATGCTACAACATTTAAAGACATTCTATGCAACTGAATGCTTTTGTGGCAACAGTTTGGTGAAGACACACATGTAATGATATTTTCCTGCTACAATTTACATTGTGGACATCTATTGATGATAAGATGTCCAAAAACATTTGGTTGGCCTGAAATTGCAGATTTTAAGGGTATGGCTAGGTCTTTGAGTCTCTACACACCTTGTTTCTTTAAACAAATCTACATATGTAGAATTTAGGACAAAATGTTTTTTAATAGATTAAGGACTCAAAATTTCAGTCAATTTTGTCTTACACAACACAACTGTTTAATATTGCAATCCTCTTCACATGTCTTTTACTGTGATTTATATAATCCTTTGTTCCAGATGGGACAAAGTTGTTCTTGGCTGTCTTTTGCTAAGCTTTGTATCAACACCTCTACAGTCCACTGATGTGATCATTGAGGCCATGGCATAGCTAATGAAGCTTTTAGTACACTCCATTATTCGAAATAGCCTAAATATAAAGAAAGGGTTTCGAGGATAGAATGGGCTAGTTGAGGACAAGATGAGCTTTAAACATTACTACTCTGTGAGACAGGGCTCTGAATGGGCAACTGTATCTGCCTCTAGAGCCTATGTTCTCAGTCAGACTTTTATTTCAAGAGCGAGGGGTGTCGGATGTTTTCCTTAGAGAGAGATCAGGAGATGAGATGCTTCCGTCTGCAGTTGCACAGAACTGAGATGACTACTGTCAAATACAGAAAAGAAGTAGAGCACTGCTGTGTGATGTTAGAGCAACTATAGGCTACTAGATTGCTTTTGTGCATAGAGGAAAATATACATTACACTGTGTTAACGTGGGTAACCAATTTTAATGTTAGACTATAATGACACTTTATATATAATTGCATAATTTTCTGAGCAGTCCAGGTACTGAATACAGCAGCAATCATGTTTGGCAATTCAACTGTTGGTCAGTGATGTAACCTGGTGTCAGTATTTGTCGATAATTGTTAATATTCTGAAGTTCCAATTTCTTTGAAAAAATGTAAGTTTTTACTTATACTGATATTAATTTTAAAAAATTATATTTAATAATTTTTGTCTATTAACTATTCAACAATTTGTAAATTTTTCTGTTAACATTAGAAAATATATACTGTATATACTGTACAAATAAATAAAAGGAGCGAAATGAACAAACAAAGCTGACCCCAGGGTTCAAGGGTAAATTAATACAGAATGGAGCAGAATGTTGTGGGCCCAAAACTATTTCCTACTCTGAATATAAAACAAGTGCAGTGAATTCAGTCAACTCTGTGCTGTGATAAGGAAGAACAAAAGGGCTTTTTTACAACTGTGATGGCCAGCTGATTGATTTTCTTGTTAAAATTGTTAAAGTGCATTAACAGTTGTCAAAACTGATTTTTTTTTTTTCAATTTGTTGTTTTTCTACTGACTACATTTATTATTCATTAATTATTATTTATTACATTATTAAAGTCATTTTTTGTATATAGATTCTTTAAAATCTAAGGCACATTATTGGTACAGTTGTAAACTGACCCAGAAAGTTTGTTTAATCCACTTATACTGTAATCAGCAAAATGCTGAAGTAAACAATTTAAAATAAGGTTTGCTGTGCCATACCTTATTTAGGTAGGCTTACTCAGTCATGCTAGCAAGTTAAATATTACGTGTTTAAAAATATTACATAGTTATAAATTTTAAATACTTAAATGAAAACCAGATACTCAGTCACAATTTAAAGTAAAAGTGTTTTGTTTTTGTATTACTACTAGAACACTGCACATTACCAGACTTCATGTATGCTTTTTACTTATTGAACTAACATGTAGAATTTCACTGTCCGTGGTCTTTTTAGAACCTATTCATCCAGGAATATGACTGGGTGGCTGTAAAAGTACTGAAACATAAAAAAAAAAAAAAAAAAAAAAGATTAAAAAAGTTCCAATGATTACAGACAGAACCTTATATAACTAACAGTACACCATGGTTTCTTACACTATGTTTGGACCAATTCTTGAAATAGGCCTTAACACAACCCTTTTTCTTTCACATAGTAAACATCTATGCACTTGACTGCTGTTTACCCTAGTAGCCACTCAACAATAACTGTCAGATTGTGTTTGTGCCTGTTTAACACTGTACCTGTGTTATAGCAGAATAGGCTGAAGCACATTTCAATTTCCTTCTTTTCACCTTTTTGATAGGCCAAACAAGCCAAATTCTATTTCCTAAGGGCAAAAGACATCCCTCATACACAGATATAGATTTAGCATGTTTTTCTAATGCAATCAAATGATTAAACTAATCATTTGTCAGAATGGCATACCATCTATAAAAACCAACTGGCATACCAAGTATGAAAACTTTCTGAAACTTTTAGTTATTTTGTTCTTATGATAAATGAAACCCGATTCATATTCAGTTATACAGCCAGTTATAAAGATCAGTCTATTCAAAATGTAGTATATTTCCTATTTTTATTCAACAGACCCCAATTCTGAATTGTGGTCCATATCTAATTCCACTTCACAGGCAAATACAACCTGATCATTCTTTTATTCAGGAAATCCTAAAGCTTAAAATGTTGGGAACATAAATTCAAAAAAATTATTATAAGGTTGTATTTCTGAATTAGATTAGTGTAATCTTTTTGAGGTTTGATGTGAAAGTTCTTGGCTCTTGTTGTATAAATTGGATTATGAAAAATAGACAAATAATACAGTCCATTGTAAATTTGTAATTCTTTCCTTTGTAATCCACTTAAGATATTTGTGTCATGTGCCCTAAAACCAGACACAATCCCTGTTTATGTGAGTTTTGCCAACTTCTTCATTACTTTTAATGTAAAAATCTGTATTTTTACTGTTTCTTTAAACAGTTTTCTTTTCATATGTAAAATAACTGATAAAATACCTCTCTGCACTTCTGGGCAAAAAAAAAAAAAATTATAAAAATAATAATGATTTAATAATAGTTTTGCCATTAGTTTTTACAAGGATTATGTATAATGTTGAAAATTGTAAATTGTAAATAATGATAAAAAAAAAAAAAAAAAAAAAAAAATATATATATATATATATATATATATATATATATATATATATATATATATATATATATATATATATATATATATATATATAGATCTATGTTAGTTTTCTAAAAACATAATTTAATATTATTTCTTCTTACTATGAGGAACGGCACAACATTTAGTCACCCCACAAAGATCCCTGCTTTTATAGCTCTGGTATTTGACCTTGTGTCTTGGTTTTTGCTCTGGTATGCATTGTCAGCTGTGAGGGCATCTAAAGAGAAGTGTGTGCCTTTATATATATATATATATATATATATATATATATATATATATATATATATATATATATATATATATATAGTGGTGCAAAAAAGTGTTTGCCCTTCCTGATTTCTTAAAAGATAACACAAGTGAACACAACATGCAGCTTTTAAATGCAGGTAGGGGAAAACAAAATCCAAAACTACATGGCCCTCTGTAAAAAAGTGTTTGCCCCCTAAACCTAATAACTGATTGGGCCACCCTTAGCAGCAAACTTGCAATGAGTCTGTTACAGAGCTCTGATGGAATTTTGGTCCACTCATAATTGATGTAATTTAGTCACATTAGAGGGTTTTTGAGCATAAACCGCCTTTTTTAAGGTCCTGCCAAAGAATCTCAATAGGATTCAGGTCATGACCTTGACTAGCCCACTCTAAAGTCTTTATTTTAAGAAACCAGGAAGGGGCAAACACTTGTTCACAACACTATATATATATATATATATATGCAGACTAAAAGTTTGGACACACCTTCTCATTCAAAGAGTTCACTTTATTTTCATGAATATGAAAATTGTAGAGTCACACTGAAGGCATGAAAACTATGAATTAACACATGTGGAATTATATACATAACAAAAAAGTGTAAAACAACTGAAAATATGTCATATTGTAGGTTCTTCAAAGTAGCCACCTTTTGCTTAGATTACTGCTTTGCACACTCTTGGCATTCTCTTGATGCCTACTTTGAAGAACCTACAATATGACATATTTTCAGTTCACTTTTTTGTTATGTATATAATTCCACATGTGTTAATTCATAGTTTTGATGCCTTCAGTGTGACTCTTCAATTTTCATAGTCATTAAAATAAAGAAAACTCTTTGAATGAGCAGGTGTGTCCAAACTTTTGGTCTGTACTGTATATATAATATATATATATACAGTACAGACCAAAAGTTTGGGCACACAAGGTGTGTCCAAACTTTTGGTCTGTACTGTATATATACTGGAAAACTGCCACTTGCCCCATCTTTCAACAGGATGTATATATTCTATGCTAATATATAACATATATTACCTATTAATATTATGGAAATGAATCTTTATTAAGTATTTTGTCTAGTGATGTTTAAAGCTTTAATGAATTAAGGAAAACATGGCAAAGGTGAGGGCTTCAGGAACAGCAAATTCCATTTGAGAGAATATTAAAGCAACAGTGCCCTCTAATGTCTGAATGATAAACTATTATCCTCAGACTATTTATCCACATAAAATACATTTTGCATTAATGTCTCAATTTAATAAATATTTGCAAAGCTTTATTAAAATTAACATTATGCAGATGGAAACAATTAAAAGAAAACTTTTGGCTATGTAATTCTGTAAGGGGTATTTCTGGCAAACTTGTTTGTTTAGAGGAAAAATTCAACGCAAATGAATAAATTAGTTTTTCTGGGTAAACACATTCATCCTTTGATGGGACTGTTCTCTTCAGGATGAACATGTTCCTATCCTCAGGACATGAGATCTCACTGAATGATATTAATCGCTATTACACTTACTAGATCTCAGCCCAATTGAAACATATAGGAAATTCTTATCACCACCATATAAAAAGCAAGGGAATACAATTTGGTAGAACTGCAGTTATCCATCCAGCACAGTTTTAAGTAAAAGTAAAAGCCATGCATAGGCACAGTGAAACTGTTCTGGTGACTCTTGATCACCTTTTCTAAAAAACTTTGTTGTTTAATTTATTTGTAAAGTGGATTGAAGAACAATTGCCATTTATACATTTAAATGTCATTTATTTAATTTCCAACAGGTCCAATCAGCAGTATTCTGGTGAACAAGTATGGCAGCCGTCCAATCATGATACTAGGGGGTTGTCTATCAGGAGCTGGACTTATTGGAGCATCTTTTTGCAAGACAGTGGGGGGCTTGTATTTTTGTGTGGGTTTTGTAGGAGGTGGGTGTGCTTAATATTAATATTAAATACATGTTAATTATATAATCAAATTAAATTGTGTTAAATAGGAAATAGTGTAGCTTCGTTTTAGACATTTGTTTACTTTCTTCTTTGTGTAAATTACAGGTTTGGGACTCGCGTTCAATCTCAACCCAGCCCTTACTATGATTGGCAAATATTTCTACAAAAGAAGGCCCATTGCAAATGGTATTGCAATGGCTGGTAGCCCAGTGTTTCTATGCACTTTAGCTCCCCTGAACACTTGGTTTTATGACAAGTTTGGTTGGAGGGGTAGTTTCCTAATCCTAGGTGGTATTCTATTCAATTGTTGTGTAGCTGGATCTCTTATGAGGCCAATTGGGCCAAAACCCAAACCCGTTGTAAAGGAGATCAGTGCTGATGGAAAGAAGAAGACAGCAATGCAGCATATCAACAGTTTCATTGATCTATCTCTTTTCAAACATCGTGGATTCCTCCTGTACCTCATAGGCAATATTGTCATGTTCTTTGGCCTTTTTACCCCCCTAGTATTCCTCAGTAATTTTGCCAAAAGTAGGGATATTCCAAAAGAGAAAGCAGCTTTTTTACTTTCAGTGCTGGCTATTGTGGACATGGTGGTGCGGCCATCCATGGGAGCAGTGGCCAGCACCAAGTGGATACGACCAAGGATACAGTATTTCTTTGCTGCCTCGGTTCTATTTAATGGTTTGTGCCATGTGCTTGCACCTCTTTCAGTTGATTATCTAGGGTTTGTTATCTATTCTATGTTCTTTGGGTTTGGGTTTGGGTGGCTGAGCTGTGTGCTATTTGAGACCCTGATGGATTTGGTAGGAACTCAGCGCTTCTCGAGTGCTGTGGGCCTGGTTACCATTGTGGAATGTGGACCAGTGTTAATTAGCCCTCCATTGCTGGGTGAGTTTCCTTTTTTTTTCCTAATGCATAAATTGGCTTTGTCATTTTTCTTAGTTTTAAAAAATGATTCATGACTTGATACTAATGTAGTAATTGTGTTTTCATTGACAGGAAAATTTAATGACATCTACCACGACTACAAGTACACTTACATAAGCTGTGGAGTTATTCTCATGGTTGCAAGCATTTTCCTTTTTGTCTGCATGGGCATTAACTACAGGCTCCTGGACAAGGAAACAAAGGAGGAAGCTAGAAAATCTAAGCTAAAAGGAAAAGAGGAAGAATCCACCATAGACATTGCAGAGAAGGAGACAGCTGCTGTAATGCGAGTAAACAGAGATACCAAAACAGCAGAAGACACTGTGTGACTTCATTTAGCAGACATGATTGTACACTTTTCTGGAAACGTATGTCTTGGAAACATTTCTGATTGCTGTAATATTATTTTTGTTGTGCAATATTTCCATGCCTAAAATTATTGATACAATACAAGGTGGTTCAGCACTAACCTACAAGTAAATAAGGTTATTATTTGACATTTTTAATTGAATTCCTTTTTTTTTCCTATTTAATTTTAGATATTGCATTCATAACTAATCTAACAATAAAGTACTTATAAGGGATTTACATATAGCAACACTAATAAATATCTTATATATTACATTCATAGTCTCCTGGTAATTAGATCAAAGGGTTCTTGATTTGATCATTCGAATAGTGTAGCATTCACACAATTTACCTGGAACTAAAGTTTATAAACATGTGATGGTCCTTTGTCCACAATCCTATGTCCATATAGTGTAGTTTAGTGCTTTGTAGTAACACATTAATGTAATAGAATGTCTTCGTTTGTTATATCTTATATTTTTTTATCTTTTCTGATATGTTTAAAAAACAACCAATAATGGACTTTATAAAAAAAAGAACACATTGATTTTTTTGTTTCTTGGAATTTTTTATGTTTTCATTTGACATTAAGTAACTTTTTTAAAGATATGGTCTGAAAGACGAAATCTGGAGTCATTCTTTCATTTACTGGGTCATATATGAATGCTCATTAGTGTTATTAGCTTATTATTCATTAATTTTTATGCTTTATCATGGTGAGCATCAATTTGTTTTTGAAGCCTGTTAGAAGAGCACCAAGGTGGAAATGTGGGAATACACTCTGAATAAGATGCTAATCCATTGCAGGGCGCAAACATGTACACTCTCATTTAAACCTAAGGGTAATTAATATCACCATGTTATCAGATGAGGTGATGTTAGGCAGAAAAACAGAAAAACTGGAGTAGAATCCATTATGCATGCACTCTCCATTAGATTCACATTAACCACTGTTGCTAACTACTACAAAGGTCACCTTGCCTAATATTAATAGGTAATTATGAGCAATGTGATTCTCACAAACTATGTCCTGATTGTCTCAAACAAGTGTCATGATAAAGAATAGTTTATGTTTGTTTATTCATACACCAGGAATCAGCAACAAGATATAATAAGCATATAAAGCAAGTATACAATTCAAATCAATATTATTATGTCTCAATGTATATTATGTCTCATGCTATATTTGTTAAGCGCACTGTAAGCTCTAAAGACGGGTACCAGGAAATTAATGTTATTACCAGTGGCTTTACCCCCATTGCTCTCATTTTGGGTTAGTCCAGTGGTTCCTAAACTTTTCTTTCTGCCATTCTTCGCTTTAGAGTGGAGTGGATTTTCAAACCCCACCATTTCCTCCATCACCCCAAAAAATGTTAATGAAGTATTTAAAGTTTAAAAGTGTTGATTAAATTGATTAAAATCTTATTTACAAAAAATTTTTTTTATTGAATTTATTAAAATCTCAATCTCATTCAAAAACATCAAAAAGCATCAAGTTAAAAAATAGAGATAATAAAAGTGTAGTTGTGTAAGGTACTTTAACTGATGTTGTTTTTATTTACTTGCATTACTGACCTAATTGTTTGTGGTTGCTTTAAGAGTATATACATTATTTTTAATAGAGAACGTTATAAATGATAATCAATGAAGAACACATACACACACATATACTTATGCCACATGTTCTATTCATCATGTTCATGTTTTTGTCTACTTGACCATACAAATTTGTGTATCTTGTATTAGAGCAGTTAAAATTTGGTGCTTTAAGTACTGTTCTCTCATACTGACCACTGGATGTTCAATATGGCTCCTCATGGCTCTCCAAAAAAGATGGCCGAGGCTATAAGAAGATTGGTAACTCCCTTAAACTGAGTTACAGTACAGTGGCCAAGGTCATACAGAGGTTTTTAACGACAGGTTTCTCTAGGAACAGGCATCACAAGTGTGGATCAAAGAAGTTGAGCCCTTGTGCTGTGTGTCAGGTGCAGAAACTGGCTTTAAAAAACAGATGCATGAGTGCTGCCAGCATTGCTTCAGAGGTTCCAGAAGTGGAGGGTCCATTTGTCAGTGCTCAGACCAGTTTGCATGTTCATCGTTCCAGAAGGAAGCCTTTTCTGAAGCTGGCTCACAAGAAAGCCTGCAAAAAGTTTGCTGAAGACGACCTGTCCAAGAGCATGAATTAGTAGAATAGTGTCTGATGAGACTATGATAAACTTGTTTGGCACAGATGGTGTCCAGCATGTACACCCTGGTGAGGAGTAGCAAGAAAATAGTGTCTTGCCTACAGTCAGGCATGGTGGTGGTAGCATCATTGTCTGGGGTTGCATGAGTGCTGCTGGTACTGGGGAGCTGTAGTTTATTAGGGAAACATGAATTCCAACATTTACTGTGACATTCTTAAGCAGAAAATGATGCCTTTCCTTCAGAAACTGGGCTGAAAGGCAGTTAGTGATAACGACCCCAAACACTCTGCCACAATGACAACTGCCTTGCTGAGGAAGCTAAAGGTAAAGTTGATGGAGTGGCCAAGTATGTCTTCAGACCTGAACCCTATTGAGCACCTGTGGGGCATCCTCAAGCGGAAGGTAGAAAAGCGCCATGTGTCTAAAATTCAGCAGCTCCGTGATGTCATTATGGTGGAGTGGAAGAGGATCCCAGCAACAAACTGTGCAGCTCTGGTGAATTCCATGCACAGGAGGATTAAGGCAGTTTTAGATAACAATGGTATTTACACAGAATAATGACACTTCGGACACAGTTTTGAAATATTCACTTAGGGTTTACTCACTTTTGTTGGCAGCTATTTTGACAATAATGGCTGTATGTTGAGTTATTTTCAAAGAACAGTAAATCTGTACTGCTATACAAGCTGCACATTGACTAAAATACAGTGGTGGGCCGTGCATTTGGTACCTGGGCCTTTAGTGGGGACTTACCCGACTTAATCCACCTCTTAATACCACCACTATCACGTTGCAATTATAGAAACCATCAATACTATACAAAAGCGCAATATAACAACGCATGGCATTACAGAGAAAGAGCCATTTCGCATATGCAGGGTGAATAGCATTTTTACTAATGCGAGCTCCAAACCTCTACACTACAACCGCAACTGTGCCACCTACATCATCTGGAGAAGTTCAGAATCAATATTTGTCTAATAACATGATAAAAACAGTAAAAAAATTTATAAAATACAACCTACTCACCAGAGATGCAGACTCATAATTTGCACCACTCCTCAAAGGTTGTAAGCCAGTTGTACCGCTCGTATTCACTGGTCTGGAAGTGGCGAACAAACCATTTCCCGGGCTGAGACAAGCTAGCTAGCTTCGGGGTTGGCCGACCTCTTCTCACGATGTCTAGCTTTTCTTGAAAATTGATTTATTTGAATGTTCAAGACCAAATCAATTTCTCTTCCTCTGTCAGCCATTGTGGGCATAAAAAAGTCTAATTAAGATGTATTAATGTGTTCAGAGCGCTTAACCAATCAGAGGACGTAAAAATGGGCTGGCTGGCCCTTTGAGGTAAATTTGAAATCTGATTGGAAACAGACCCATTGCTATTATAGTCTATATATAATAGTACTATCAGTGCTTCGGATGGTGTTTAGGCCAGCAGAGAAGGGCTTGCTGGCCCTGACAGCCCACCACTGCAAAAATATATATAAGTTTTAAGAGTATTGTCCCTTGGGAAGATATACTAAAATGGTTGCTGAATTGTAAAGGGGTTTACTCACTTTTGTGAGATCAGGGATGAATCACACAGCACACAGAATGGCACATATGTTTTTGTTCATCAAGCCCATCTCCCTCCCCCCATCCTGACCCCGTTCTACAGAGGGACCATTGAGAACATCTTGAGCACCTGCATCACTGCCTGGTTTGGGAACTGCACTGTCTCGGAACACAGGACCCTACAGAGGATAGTGAGGACAGCTGAGAAGATCATCAGAGTCTCTCTCCACTCTATCATGGACATTTACACCACACACTGCATCCGCAAAGCCAACAGCATTGTGGACGATGGTTCGGAAGCATTCAGGCCGTCACATCCAGACTGTGTAACAGTTTCTTCCCTAAGGCCATCAGGCTTCTTAACACAGAACTAAACTGAAACTCACTCTCTCACACACACACACACACACACACACACACAACTGTGTGAATTATCTGTACAACCCGGACACAACACACACTTGTACTCACTTCACACATCCATGTCTTCAGTACCACACTCATATTACATCACTTCATTACCATAAATTGTTTACATGCAGTTTTTGCACATCTTTTTTTGGATTGCTGTTATTGCTCTTGTGCACAGCATTTTGTTTACATTTTTTGTTACTTACAATCTTCACTTTTTGTCTTTTACACACAGCAGTGTGCAATGTCTTGTGTTGTCTTTACACTGTTTTCACCAGGTTGCACACAATGTGTAGCTGCCCAATGGTATCCATAAAAGAGACACAGAGAGTTTCCGACGGGTGCTTCTTTCTTTATTTCGCTCGTGAAGAACGCCATTAAACTTTAGTTTGCGTAGCACCGTGAAACTACACAAAGAAACAACATAACAAATAAATACGATAAATATACAAAAAAGAACACTATAAATAAAGTTCACTTTTACAGAGAAACATATAAAAAATCAATGATAAAGTGAATGAAACGATTAATAAACAAAAGGAGCTTAATGATTAACATGTACATTTATAATAAACTTTAACACGACATCACATACCTCGCTCCGCTTTACCAAAGGGAACTAAAATGAAATTAAGCAGAATTTAGTCTCTGCTCACTGGAAAACACACATATATATACAGTATATACATGGATGTGGAGTAACATGCATCTTCGCTCTTCTCTCTGCTGATCTAATTACCTTGCGTTACTCCCCCTACTGCATGTCCTAACATGCTCAAGAAGCATGCTGATGTAACATCTTCAAGGAAAATTTAAAGTGACACAACCATATACGGTCATTTACACAATGAACTTTATGTGGCGAGGACACTTACTAGTCCTTAGCCCTGTGTTTTCTGTGATTGTAGCACCAGGGTTCAGGAGGAACATTGTTTCATTTCACTGTGTAATGCGTCAGCTATATATAGTTGAAATCAAAATAAAAGCTTCTTGACTTGATTGACTTGATATAGACACTGAACCGACAACATAGGAATGTGTGAAGCTCATCTTAAAACTTAACACCTACCGATACTTAAATAAATAAATACTACTAAAGTTTTTAATACTCTAATCAATATGACCATGGACAAATGTGCTTTATGCAAATATATATATTTAGTAAAACCAAACTCAACCATGGATGTTTACTAAAGCACATCATTTGCTGTAATTATGATTGTATACAAATAAAAGTAGTCACTTTACAGATACATATTATTTATTTCTCTTATCTGTATGATATAAAAAAGACAGAGTAATATAAATTCTATTCTGCGTTATGAGGAGAAAAATGCCACAAAACCAGCGCGTTTTTTGACTCCAGAGGGTTAATTGCTGGATGTGTGCATCACGGCGGATTTTGGCACATAAGGAAAACAAATGATTAGTGATTTCAAGAAAATCTCTCTCTCTCTCTCTCTCTCTCTCTCTCCTCTCTCTCTCTCTCTTCTCTCTCTCTCTCTCTATATATATATATATATATATATATATATATATATATATATATATATATATATATATATATATATATAATATATATATATATATATATATACTTCCACCCACTAGTCATGCCTTAATCCCCACTTGAGTGCTTTTTACACAATTGGCAACCCTATCAGCGTGCAGTAACTTTGCACGCGCTCGATTTAAATTCGTTTAAAATTGCCACGCGAGATGTTTAAGCCCCGCGCGCATCGAAAACATAAGATTCGTTAGAAAATCGTTAGGAACCTCACTGCTCCCACAGAGATAAGACTCACAAGTGGTTTAAGCAAATAAGTCGGACAAAACGTGCTTTAAAAGGTAATTTAACACTTTCTTTTAAAAAAAAAAAAGGACTGCTAGTTCGTTTAAATACTCTAATGTATATTGAAATTATTATTTATCAATGAAATGACTATAAATATACTGTCGACTTTGGCAAATACTACCTGCTTCGTCACTAGCCGAAAACTTACTTTGAGACATGTTATATTTAATATCCACTTCAGGCGTAAATATGCTAATATATATTTTCCCACTAAGAAACAAGTCGAATGAGTCGAATTACTAATTGAATATCTTAAAATATCTCGCTAATTTTGCGCCGCTATTAACTTATGATTCACCTCATAGCCCCATCCCCTGACTAAACCAGTAAATATGCAGTGTCTACATTTCCATACCGATTAAACTCTTAAAATAGGAGCTTCTTTCATATTTCAAATTATAGTAAATACAATTTGTCAAATTCCTTACCAGTATTAGTAATTCAAACAACAAGAACACGGTATTACTTGCAAGGATGGCACAGCAAATGTATGTAGAAAGGATTTTAGCTATAGAGACAGCTAGTTAATCCTCTTTTATTATGTTACAGAATGGAAAAAGCATTTAACTTCAAACTTCTAGTGCCTCCAAGAACCAGGCTTGGTCAGGTATCAGCCGTAAAGCCTCAGGATCCTGGACTGTGTGAAGAAAACAGCAGCCTTATGGCACAAGTTCAGGTTGGTGGATATTCATCTGAAATAATTGTGGAATGTTCATCTGTTTTACAGTCAGTGAATATATATTACCTTGCTTATGTGTGCCTATTGTTTAGAGTTTCAATAAATATTTTGAAAACGAGACAAATTCAAATATCAAGATGGTGTTGCCTACAGAGTCCCCAAGTGCAGGTAAAAAAATGTGCACAGGTGCTTTCTATGTAGAGAGTATATACATTAAAAATACCAGTAAAAAATTATTTGTGTATACCATATGTACCAAATGGTTTTTGGTATAATATTTCAAGTTTGCTATTTTAAAGAGGTCACAAAGAGAATTGCTGTAATGCCAATAGACAAAGAGGTAAGAGAATTCATCGTGTTTGTGTTTATGGTGTGATATGAAGTGTAAGTATTAATTGAATTACTATTTTCTATTTTATTCGGTTTTACTATTTACTATTTGATTTTATTGCTCTTTACTATTATTGTATATTTTACCAGCCACCATTAAGATCCAGTCAGGTGTATTCTAAACTGTTTGAAGAGGCTGAAAAAATAAAAGCTTGGAAATTAAAAATGGACTATGATATATCACAAAAAGACAGAAAGCTTCAGGAAAATCGAAAAACAATTGAGACACAACGCAAAGCCATTCAAGAACTTCAGGTAAGTTTGGCGAAGATAAGAGTAGTTCAAAATCTTTATTTATTTATTTATTTATTTTTTGCATATTTTGCTTGATTGAAAATAGAGTTTCTGTAGTCTAAATGAAAAAATGTCGAAAATCTGGCTTCTGATTTGATTGAAGCCACATCTTTGTGTGTTTCTGTGCCTGGAAGTCTGGAAATGAGAATTAAGGACACGTCCAAATGCAGATTTTAGTATTTAATATTCTACTATTACTCATACAAGACTGACCTCCATCACAATCACCTGCTTTATTATTGTCAGCTAATGCATATATGCAAGTAAATGTCAGAAAAAGAAAACTCGTTTTTGGTTACTTACAAATCAGGTCATCTCTTGTTTAGCCTGCAGTTTGATCATAGCCTCATAAAAAGAGAATTAGTGTCTTGTATTTCAATTAACTGATGTCTATGTTGCAGTTTGAAAATGAGAGTCTGAGCATGAAATTAGACGAACAACTAAATGAAAATGAAGATATTAGAAATAAGTATGTATAACATGTATTTCAACTAAGAACATTTTATATTTATTTATTTATTATAGTCATTAGCAATTTAATACATTTTAAACTTTGCAGAAGCAATGCAACAAGAAGTTTGTGCAATATTCTGAAGGACACTTTTGAAAGGTCTACTGAGAAAATGAGCCTTTGTAAGTGATGGTGTAAAAGCCTGATACATACATTAGGTGGCCTTGCTTAATATGTAATGAATTTGTAGTTTTGATGTTAACACAATACATGTAATTTGAATTTTAAGTTGAAGCAGAAAGAGAAGAAACCCATGGTCTCTTCTTGCAAAACCATGAAAACATTCAGGTAACATCATGTTCAACATGCTTTAAAAATGATATAACTTGTAGTTGTCAGATTGGCATGCAGTGAAAATATCAATTAGTTTCACCATTTTCCATTCATATATATCTTTTTAGATATAGCTTTTAAAATGTTTTAATTACCTTGTCTTTCTTATTTCAGAGGATGGTTGTTGCATTTGAAAATCTCCGGCTGCAAGCAGAAGCTGATCAGCTAGAAATGTTAAAAGGTAAACTAGAAAAATGTTTGAAACAGTGTACAGTATGGGCATGCACTGTGGATTAGACATTATATATTTACAATGTATTCATTGTTTCTATGCCTGTTTGCATATATCACATAGCTAAGGAAGGCCTTAAACAGTTTGAGGACCTTAAAGTGAGATTTGA
Source organism: Silurus lanzhouensis (assembly GCA_039877035.1). Classification (NCBI taxonomy): domain Eukaryota; kingdom Metazoa; phylum Chordata; class Actinopteri; order Siluriformes; family Siluridae; genus Silurus; species Silurus lanzhouensis. The sequence continues at coordinate 13,749,657 of JBCEWE010000455.1, read as the reverse complement.
CAATGAGTATCACACAAAAGAAAAGAAGGTAAGCTGTAATTTTACTATGAAGAGGGAGGCAAAAACTAAATTCAATCTTTTAATTTTAGACCAGCAATCCTAGACATATCTTTGAGTTTAGTAAAAAAATTATATAATATTGCTCTCCTGACCCCAGAATTTTGTTGTTCGTTCATTTATGCCAAGACCTTTTACAGAGTAATGTATGATGGAGTATTTGTAAAAAAAAATAAAAATAAAAAAATAAATACTATTAGGAATACAATAGTCATTCCCTGGAACATTCTGACTATGGAAGCACTGGACATAAGGAAATTGTAGCAGTATTTTTTTTACTCATCCTAAATTACCAGGGGCAGTGAGGATGAGCTGGATAATGTATGCCACAGTGTCAGAAGGACAGAGTGAAGGATTTCACAAATTTTAAAACTGTTTAAAGACCACTTCAGGGCCAATATAAAGTGTTCAAAAGCTTTTACAAAGTGTGTAGTTACAGTACATCCAGGTTGACGATGCCTCTAAACAACGAGGAGGAAATCTTACTTACGCAGTGGCATGTACTTTAGGTCTGTTTTAGGACAAGGGAGCCCCTTTTATAATATGTTGGAGCACACGCCAGTCAAAAAAATACAAGATTATTAATGCTGCGTGGTTAATTGACTAATTTTAAAAAGTTGGTGACATGACTGGCTGCAGAAATCCTGAATTCAGTGCATTTTATTGCTATTGCTAGAAAAGCATTTTATTATGGTACTCACTAGGATTTTCAGAAAAGGGATTTAATAGATTTCAGTACATTTTTAGATATCAAGACTACTCATTGCTGGTTATAAGGACTTGTCTAGCATTTCAATAAAAAAAATGCCCTTAGCAGAAGAGAATAAAGGAGGACTTTGCTACCATCGAAAGCAGATATATCATATATGTTGCCTGACAAGAGAATTAGAGAAGAGATAAAGTGGAAAGATGGTTGAAAATTAACATTTCATAATGTGGGTTTTGCCGTATTGTTTTCTGCAATGCAGTTGATATACAAATGGTTTGTTGGCATGGAGGTAATATATAATCTTAGATTTAGAGACTTCAGAGCCCCAAATGCTATCTAATTTTTTATGACACCATATCAGTCAGGTTAAAGCTCTGGTTGTATGGACCTCCAAGTCAACATGAAAAATAATTAGATTCATGCTTTTTTATTTTGTTGATTATAATTTTAGTTATTGTAAATAATTGTGGCATTTGGATTTGATAAGATATGTAAGATTTTACAGATTATATATTTAAAATTGCAGAAATTTTTTTTTTTCTTTTTTTTTTCTTTCTTTCTTTCTTTTTTTTTTTTGCATTATTTCAAGTAAACTCTAGAGACTGGTGTGTGTGAAAATCCCAGTAGATCAGCAGGTATACAAATACCCAAACCACCCTGTTTGGCACTGAACAATCAGGCCAATGTCATAATGTGTTCATTTTTCAGTTTTGCTGTTTGTTGTTCAGGTGCATCTCAATAAATTAGAATATCATTTATTTATTTTAGTAATTCAATACAAAAAGTTAAACTCGTATATTATGTAGATTCATCACACTCAGACTGATATATTTCAAGTGTTTATTTTGTTTAATTTTGATGATTATGGCATACAGCTAATGAAAACCCAAAATTCAGTATCTCAGAAAATAAGAATATTTTGAAAAAGTTCAATATTGGAGACTCATGGTGTCACACACATAATCAGATAATTAAATCCAAACACATCTCAAAAGATTTGAATACTTCATGAGACTAATTAAAAAAAAACTGTTTACTGTATTGTTTGCTGTGGCAGCAGGGGTGTGGCCGAGCGCCAGTTTGTGAATGGAGGGCGAGGCCGGGAGCAGGAAGGCGTGGGAATGACACACCTGAGGGGAATTGTGACTAATGAATGTTCTCTCTCTTGCAGTGATCAGGGGGAGCGTATAAAAATTAGCGAGAGGGTGTGCCGGGGGGTGTGTGTGCCTGCGAGTTTGTGACTTTAGCACTGATCACTCAATAAATGAACTATTTCGTTCAGAACTGGTCCTGTCCTGAGTGGTTTTCCTTTCCCAGTACTGTCAGCTCTCCCACATTGGCCTTCTGGAAAGTATGTTTATTTACTGTATATGTACCCAATACTTGGTAGGGGCTGCTTTTGCTTTAATTACTGCCTCAATTCTGCGTGGCATGGAGGTGATCAGTCTGTGGCACTGCTTATGTTCTTTGACAGTGGCCTTCAGCTCATTTGCATTATTTTAGTCTTTTGTTTCTCATTTTCCTCTTGACAATACCCCATAGATCCTCTCTGGGGTTCAGGTCTAGTGAGTTTCCTGGCTAGTCAAGCACACCAACACCAATGTCATTTAACTTACTTTTGGTGCTTTTGGCAGTGTGGGAAGGTGACAAAAAAGCTGGTCAGCAGAGGGAAGCATGAAGTGTTCTAAACCTTCCTGGTAGATGTCTGTGCTGACCTTGGACTTGATAAAAAACCTGCAGATGACATGACTCCCAAAACCACCACTGACTGTGCAAACTTTACACTGGACCTTAAGCAACTTGGATTCTGTGCCTCTACTCTCTTCTTCTAGACTTTGGGACCCTAATTTCCAAATAAAATAAAAAACTTTCTTTCCCTTCATCTGAAAAGATGACTTTGGCCCACTGAGCAACAGTCCAGTACTTTTTGTCCTTTGCCCAGGTACGACACCTCTGACATTGTCTCTGGCTAAGGAGTGGCTTGACACAAGGAATGTGTCAGTTGTAGCCTATGGATACGTCTGTGCGTGGTGGCTCTTGAAGCACTGACTCCAGCTGCAGTCCACTCTTTGTGAATCTCCCCAAATTCTTGAATGGGCTTTGTTTCACCTTTTTTTACCACCTTTTTCCTTCCATTCAACTTTCTATTAATGTGCATGGATACAGCACTCTGTGAACAGCCAGCTTCTTTAGCGATGACCTTTTGTTTCTTTCCCTCAATGTGCAGGGTGTCAATGATCGTCTTCTGGACAACTGTCAAGTCAGCAGTCTTGCCCCATTAATGTGTCGCCTGAACCAGACTGAGGCACCTTTTAAAGGCCCAGGAAACCTTAGAAAGTGTTTGGATTTAACGAGCTGATTAGAGTTTGACACCACGAGTTGAAAATTTTAACTTTTTCATAAATATTCACATTTTCTGAGATACTGAATTTTGGGTTTTCATTAGCTGTATGCCATAATCATCAAAATTAAAAGAAATAAACACTTGAAATATCAGTCTGTGTATGATGAATCTATATAATATACAAGTTTCACATTTTGTATTAAATTACTAAAATAAATATTCTTTTTAATGATATTTCTACCTACACACTAGAAGTACCACGCATAAGCAGAGATTTAGATAATAGTTTTAAATGGTCTTAGTGTCTGTATACTGTATAACTATGTAATGTGATATCCCTTCACTTCTATAAGGGCCATATTAGTTGATCTTTCTGTTAATTCTTGCCTTCCTGATGAACAAAGAAACACAAAGTATATCCCAAAAATACAAATCAATTAAAATTTAGGTATGTACTTTTGTTTTTTTGGTGCTAACACATCCTCCACAAATGATGTGAGCACAATGTGTTCTGTAATTTAACAGGAAAAGCATTACATAGCAGGTAGGGCTTTAACAAATAATTATTTTAATAATTGATTAATCGGACAATTATTGTTATCAAAATTAGTTTTTTTTTAGTTGCTTATTCTAAGTATATAAAACCCTAATTCAGGGTATTTATGTATAAAAGTGTACTTTAAAAAAACCCCGCAAAAGCCACATATTGAGTTTAAGTTTTACATTTTTATTTTTTAATTTGGACATTTTAAAGCTTATAGTGACTGCGTGTTGAGGAGTGCAGGCTGGATTTCTCCTTTAAACAAATTCCCAGATGCTAGGTTGTTTCTTTCTATTATAAAAAAAAAAGAGTTTAAATATGAAAGGTGAAGCAATTTGTGTAAATCAACATTTGTATTATATTTTGTAGATAGCAAAGTGACAACCATGCTGTCAATTGACAATTTTTGTAAAAAAAAAAAAAAATTAAAATAAAATACACAGTTTATTTTGTTTATTTGTGAAGATATAATCTGCAATTTGTAATTAATTACATTTTGTATAATATGATATATGCATAAATTAAATATAAAAACATTAAAAACAAGCATTTGAGGGTAGTAAAGCTGCAAAACATCACGTTTGAAAGCAGATAAATTAACTGTTTTATTAGACAAATGCTATAAAAAGAAAATGAAAAGGAGAAACAAAGCAAGCTAACATCTTGATTTAAAAAAGAAAAGAATATGCATTGGTGTACAAATGCATAAGCATTAGCTAAAAACCACAACAGTGTCTAAAAATGTAATTGTTTAATGCTGCTGTTATTTGCTCCTTTTAGATTTAGTGTTTGTTCGCACTTTATTTCAATCCATCTCTATGTTGCGAGCGAGGTGATTGCGCAACCTGATGCTTGCGAGTTACGCCAGAAAAGATCCAGTGTGACTCTCCTGAAGTTAGCAAACAAACAGTTTACACAATAGCACTTCATTAAAACTACACCATTTAACATGATAAGGATTATACAGTTCTTGCTGATGTTTTGCCTTCATCCGTGACACCAGTTTTTTCTTCTCGCATGCTTGTGCACCATTGTGGTACTTCTATGCCACACAAGCTCCGCTTTGCATAACTTTCAGGCAGTTTTTTTTGTTACTTTTTATATTAAATGTTTCTATGCCTTGCGTTGGGGACGCACACTTTTTCCTGCTGCCAGTTGACCCTGTACTGTCTGCTATTTTCCGAGGTGGATGTGTTATCTTACCATCAAGTTAACTTGTAACTTCACTAGCCCAACTAATCGATAACGCCATTTGTTGGCCACTAATTTCTTTAGCGGTAGTTGTTGCAGCTCTAATAGCAGGTGTATTTTTCCTATTTTTGAATGAGAACTGTTATGACAATCTGTTAAGAGAATTACAGATAATATATTTGTTTTTTGGGGCAGTTAAAATTCACATAGTTCTATCAGCATGAGCTTACATCCATCCATCCACCCATCCATCCATCCATCTATCCACCCATCCATCCATCCATCTATCTATCTATCATTAAAAGTGAATATGTAAGATCATTTAAATTTAACAGCCTTCAGTGCTGCCAAACAACGAGTTTTTTTTTATTTGGCATATAAAATTGATAGATTTTCCATCAATATTACATTTTGCCAGTGTTTTAATTCAATGAATATACACAGATGACAGCACCTTTGGGCATCAGTTGATGTGAAAAATCACTGAAATATAGAAAGCAGTAATTCTCAAGGGACGTGCGGTGTTGTATAGCATTCATTGTTCGCACTCAAGCAATGTGTAAACTGCAGGGAAAAAATCATGTTTTCAATTTTTCCTTTGTGTCGCATCATATTCATTGTGGATTATGTGTAGCACATTCTGTTCTCATGCATCCTCACAGATAAGCCATCATACCGCCCACTAGCATTTGGGTATAAGAATTACTGACACATCAAAGTAGGAAAACATGGAATACATTTTCACATGGGAAAACTCTTACAATAATTGTTTCCTATATCTATGCCATAATAATCCTGTTAATTTGCCACTGTCACAAACCTTTGCAAAAATGTATTAATCAGGAATCCACCCACGTTTGTTTGGCCGCCAGCCTAAAAATAATGTTAATATCATTGCAGTACACAGCAAATCCTTATAACAATAAGATGCAGTCCAAATGAAGTTACGCTCATTTCTGTGCAATACAATGTTGGAGTCTTGGATTGAGATCTGCAATGAGCACACAGGATTTGTATGTTTATAGATACCTTTTTGTGCAATTTTCTACTCTCCATTAGAGATGCTCATTCTAAAATTTTCAGACTTAGGGAAATTTATGTCCTATGTCAAGGTGAAATCATTCTATTAAATCAAACAGTCAGTGCTGTTACACTAAACAAGCAGTGCTAGACTTGCCATGTGTTATGATTTAACTTGTGTTCTAGATCAGAAATGTGTTTTATGTGAATTTGATCTTTTTTTTTTCTATGTATTTGAAACAAATGTTTTGAGATCACAATCACAAAGTCACTCACATTAACTGAAAATGATCTTTTTAATCTATACATATACAAGCACATGCTAAAGTGTAAATTCGGCAAAAAAATACTCATGCCGGTTAAAATCTGTGTCCATCAATGTTTCACTGTAAAAGGTGGCATACTTTTGCTTGTGAAAAAACTTATTTTTTTGCTGACACATCGATTACAGTTTATTTGTGTGTTTGTTTATTAAGGTTTCCCAGCTTAAAGAAACACTGAGAACAACTGAAAGTCAACTTACAGAAACAGTAGTCAAACTACAAGAAACTCAGAAAAACATCAGTCAACTCCAGGATTCTGAAAGTATGGTTGACAAAACTTAAATCTTAATCAATCTAATTTTTTGGAAGTTTAAAAGATGTTTATTTTTTTATTATTATTATTATTATTGTGATTCCATAAATATAGGCCAGCATCTTGAATTACTTCACAAATATAAACAAGAAAATGCTAAACTGCAGGAAAATCTACACAGAGAAGAACAGCTCAGGCAGGAGAGTGAGGTTTGTGCTTGTGTTCATACATTTTTAATGTGATTCAAAGAATTGGTTTGAGTGTAGATGCTTGATACGCTATTTGATTTCTCTAGGAAAACCAAAAAACATTAGTTAACACACTTGAACAAACCAAAGAGTTGTATGTAAAGAACCTTTTGGAGAAAGACATAAATATTAAAGAAATAAATACTATCAAAGAGCAACTGGCACATCAAATTGGAGAGATACAAGAGACAGCAGATTCCTTACAGTCCTCTTTAAAATCGGAGAAAAGTAGGTAAGCTGACAGATGCCCAGTTTACTCAATAAAGGTAATGCAAAAACATTTTATGGTGCAGAAAAGCAGTTTGTCTGTTTTAATGTTCTTTTATTGAATGTTATTTTCACAGGGTTCGAGAACTTGAATCAGGGCTGAGCTCAGTATCTCAGGAGCTCTCCACCAAAAGCAAAGAATTGGGTATGTACATATTACATATATAACAAGCTAAAAGTCTTTCTGACACTTTCCTTGCTAAATCAAATATCACCACAGGAGCAATAAGAGAAGTGAAAGTGAAGTGTGACAGGCAGATACAGGCTCTGATATTTGAAATGGTATGTCATATTCTCACATAGAAGTTCAATAAGTTTCAATAAGCTTCACTATACTGATTATGTATGCACTAACTTACATTAAAGGAGACGAAGGAAAAGGCCTTTCAGTCCTTGAAGGACAAGATAAAAGCAGATGAGGGACACATTCTTCAGCTGACTTCAGAACATGTAGAAAATCAAGCACAAATAAACAAATTGAAGGTAAATGCTTAAATTAGTATGAATTTCTCTATCATGCTAATTGCAGACATGCCAATGTCTATGGTTTAGCTGCAAAAAATTTTTTTGACCCCTAATGGAGAAAAAGAAAACTCACATAATACTGCATTGCACACTTTTGAAATAAAAACTGATGTCAATAACATGGTAGACATTTATTTTGACAGTGTGTCTTCTAACACCTTCAAAGCATGCAAATGGACATAATCATGTGATTATCTAGACTGTCTACTACAAAGTAAACTCTGACTGGAACTAAGTGGGAGATATTTTAATTGGTTATGGGAGCATGTAAAATATCTTTAGCATTTATTCATCTATGTAATGATGATATCCATGTTTTTAATCTAAATGTCTGCCTATTACATTAGGTATTTTTTATTCTTCTGATTACAAAAAAGTCAGTTAATCAAATGTATATTTTTGAGATGGCTTTATACCGTGGACATTTTTAAATGTAAGCCTCTATCTGTTAACCTAGTGCTCTTATATTTATCATTTAGGCTGTTTGCATCAAGCTGCACTATTCCATCGACATACACTGTAGTTTTCATGTTTTATGATTATCTTGTTAATAATGTTAGCATTAACCTTCAATACAGGCTTAAAAGTTTTAAAGTGTTCATAATTTTATAATCAGCATAAATTCCTGAGAAATTAATTGAGCTGATTCATAGTGCAATGCAGTCCACTCTTCAACTTGAACAAAAATACAATTTAAATGGTTGAAACAATGCAGTAAATAATGTTTGTCCCAACAGGAAAAACTGCAGATTGCTGAAGTTGAAAACAACAAAATGGTGGCTACCTTGGAAGACACTAGAAACGAGCAAACTGTTTTGAAGGAGCATTTTCTTCTGAAAGAGGTAAAACTGTTTAAAGCCTTGTCTAGAATAGATTTTAGACATATCAACAGCATCATCATCTTAGTGGGAGTCACATTTCAAACTGATTTCACTGAAATAAACTGGATTGTGTCAAAAATTGTTGAAAAGGATGGCACAATAGGTTGCACAAATCACAAACAAGAACAAGATATCACTATTCACATAGAAAATATGTCACATTATTCCACTTTAATCCCACCATATAATAATTTATGTACAGCTATTTATTTAGCATTTTAGGCTTCATAATTAAGCTTAAAATTAGCAGTACATAGAAATCCAATCTTCACAAAGAAAATTTGGAAGTTAACTGTACTCTGTTGGCTTTTACTCAGGTCAAACTGCATGAGATTGAGCGGCAGTTATCAGAAGCACTGAAGAAAGAGAGTGAATCATCTAATGAAATTGAAAGCTTGCAAAAGGATATAAATAAATACAAGTAAGTAAGCAAAGTAAAAGTGTCGGGGTACAAACATGCAACATGTCACCACTACAAAAAAAATTATTAATAATGCTGAAACATTAATTGTCCATATGTGATATTGTTAATCTAAAGAAAAAGTAATAAAAAAATATATATATATTAACAATTTACATTTAATATGAGAGTACTGGGAATATGCTCTTTTTTGTAGCTAAATATCTCTTTGTGCCTTCTTCTTTTTGAAGCCCTTTAAAAATCATGTTTTTGTGTCTTGGACATATGTCTATGTAGGGATATATATGATGATCTACTGGAGAGATTTAATCAGCTTCAAAAGAACATTGTACAAGCAGACCATGATCCAAAGGTTTGTGAACTGTACAATTGTTCATTTAAGACTAGTGATTTTTTTATTATTATATCAGAATTAATACATTTAATTAACACATAACATTTTTAATTATCATATCCAGGAAGTTACAGAAACTGTGGAAAAAATGAAAATGGAAATAGGACAATTTGAGGTGGAAAAACAACAGTTACAGTAAGATTACACAACTTTTATGTTATAAAATTTAAATGTTCGCTACATTCACTACATAAATGTTTAACTCATATTTAAAGACTTTATACGGCACTATATGTAAAATGACATTTTAACATTTCAGTACACATTAGATTATCTGTTTCAAGGTGAATTGCTTTTTTAAAAAAATATATCATAATATTTCTCATAAAAAAATTATCATTATTATTGTCATTTCACAACCATGAAGCCACATATGATGTATTATGATTATAAAATGTCCCTCTAATTCATCCTCGTCCTATTTTTTCTTATAAAGGGTTTTAACAAGTTGATTCTTTCTCATTTTGGTGGTGTTAAATTTGCACTGCCAGAGGAGTACTTTACCCATATTTTGTTTCTACAGTTGACAGTGTCTTTATAACATATGCATGATAAATGTCTGGCAGCATGTAGCAGCATTTTATGAATTCTTATATTCATTGCAGCATAAAGTGAACACTGTTGGTAAGCTAACCTTTGGTGCACCGTTGTGGCAGGAATAGAAATGGGCAGAAAGATCAACTGCTCAGCTCTCTAGAATAGAAGAAACAAATGAACAGGAGTTGGCAGTGGGCATGAGTAAAAAGAAAAGCTTTTAGCAGCATTGCAAAACAGTGAAAGGCAAAAGTGCAGATGCAGATGACTTTTGTCATATAGACAAAAGTCTAACCTAAAATAAATTACCCCATGCTGGTAAAGATGACATTTTAGAAATTATTGTCTCCTTTCTTTCCTATCAGTTGATATCATGAAATCTTATAATAAAACTTTAGTTCTGGCTATGCCATTCATACAGAGAAATAGCATGTACCAGTGAGCTGTACAGAGTTAATTACTTGCCTGTGGAGGCAGATCTTCTAATTTATGTAGTTCTTCCAACATTAGGACATTTAAAGCTAAAATTATGCCAGAGATATCAACATATCACATTGCATTTTGACAGTATTGTTTTCTTATTTTAATGCTATACAGAAAGCAGTTGGAAGTACTAAATGCAAAAATTGACGAGCAACGTCAAGAGAATGAGAATATCCAGGAGCTGTTAAAAGAATCTGTAAGTTAAACTGAACTGAACTTGCTATCATTCATATGGAATAGAATTTTCTTTCCTATGATGAGTGCACATTGAAGCTGCATACACTTAACAGTCCTTTCTCTAAATATCCTCAGAAGAAAAGCTCACAGAATAAGCTAATGAAGAAAGAAAGACAAGTCAAAGCACTGGAAGTAAAGGTGAAATGATTAGATGTTTTTACAAACTTTTTATTTGTCCGAAGAAGAGAGTAAAAGATTTAATAATACTTAAAATAGATAAAAACACTTTATTTAATATTGTCCAATAGTTTACATCAATAGTGATTGACCAGTCTTAAATAACTTTTAAAGAATGCATAATTTTGATATTTGAAATATTGACATCTCTATAAGAATAGTGATATGGCAGGCAACTTGTGAACAAGATTTTTTATGTGATTTCTTAACTAGTAATGTCTGCTCTTCCTCGAGCATAAATATTAATCTCATGATATGATATACAATTTAGGTTACAGCTACTCAAACTAGCCTGTAAAAAAATTAATATTTCACTTTTTTCAATTTTTTTTTTTTTTTTTTTTTTTTAACACATTGAAAAAAATGAACACAAACTGTGTAGTGTTAACATACTAACTCTTCCCAGTGGATAAAAAAGATCAGGCAAGCAGAGAGCTCAAATAAAACACGGTTGATAAAACACGGTTTGAAATAGAAAATATGCGGAAACTGCTTGAAACCTTCATTACTCAATAGCTGGCTGCCATAAGCTCTCTTGCTCATCAACTTCTCAATTGGGTTATGATGCAAACTTCACAGTATTAATCAGCTGACTGCCATCAATCTTTTACTAGTTCAGCAGAAAAAAGCTTAAGCCTCATCAATCTTGTGCCTGATGTTAAGCAGTAATAGTATTTGATGTCTCCGAGCTGGTATATGGCTTATTCAGATTTGCTTATCCCAGTTCTGGCCCAACAGTACAGCCACAGTGATATTACTAATGCAAATGTCATACAATAAATCAAGTCAAAAGTTGTCAAGTCTATACATAATACATATTGACAGGCAAAAACAAAAATGGACACCCAAACAAGAAAAAAAACGGGGTGATTATTTTGGTGAAGGTGTAAGTTATTTATTTATTTTTGGATTTAAATAAAAAACGAATTGTCATTTTACATACTCTAGCTGAGAGCAGAGCATCTATTTTCTCTTTAACCAGTAATTTTATCTTTGCTATGTGACTTTAGATACGTGATCTTTAGATTGATTTCTTGCTGTTATAACTTTATACACCTCCAAAAAGGATGGGACACTAAAATGTAAATAAAAATAACTGCATATGCTCATTAACACCTCCAGAAATCATTGTCTGTGAACACAGTTTGCCAGGTCATCCACAAATACAGCTTGTATCTCTATTATACAAAGAAGTAGGCATGCGTGAACATGATCCAGAAACGCTGCCATCCTCTCTGGGCCAAAGCTCATTTAACACCACGTCTTTGGGACTAAAGGGGAGGGGGATCATCTGGCTTGTTATCAGGGCTCAGTTCAAAAAGCTGCATTACTGATGGTATGGGAGTGCATTAGTGCCTGTGGAATAGACAGGTTGCAATATTTATATAATTATCAATGCTAAATAGTGTGTATACAGGTTTTAGAGCAACAAATACTTCCATCCAGAAGCATTTCATGAAGGGCCTTGCATATTTTTATATATCAATAGGGTTAAGGTTAATAAACGACTTCGTATTAGAAGTGTCTGGGTGCCTGCTGTCTGGACCTTTCGCCATTTCAAAACATTTGTCAAAAATATACAACAAAGGACACCCAGAACTGTTGAGCAGCTAGAATCCTGTATCGGACACATATGGATCAACATTTCTCTTCCAAAACCTCAGCAACTGGACAGACAGAAAACATGATACTACTGTACACAGTAGTAAATATGGCCCCTACTAATTTCTTAATGTAAAACTATCAAATTATAAAATTTATTTTTATAATTAAATATGTGACTCGTCATGGCAAATATGTACAGTAAATACTAGTGCTTGAGTAATGTGGCAGTATAAGCGTATGTAAGTAAAGAATGATTTCCAATCTGTTTAAAAATTCTATAGGGCACCTTTTGTGCTTGATTGGTTCTTCTTAGCCCCAGACAAATTTGCTTGTGATCTGTAGGCCCCATAGGAATTGCCCAGCTCCTTACATACAGTAAAGGACAGTCATTTTTCAACTAATTAACTTTTATTCTACAACTTAGAGCACATTAATTAGCAGTGCAACATTTTTTTTTTTATCAAATCAAAAAAGTCATCCTCAGTTTCTCCTGGAGTTTGCATATCAAGCTTGGAATTGTACCTTTTACTTTTCAACTCTTTTCTGTGTTTCTTTTCAGATCACAAATCTAAAAACAAAATTGGAGGCCAAATCTAAGACTCAGGACGAAAATCTAAAAGAAGTACATAATATTTCCTACACAGTGTGTATTGTATAAACTACAGAATAGTTTGTAGAATGTTGTTGGGTTTTAAAATTTTATTTAAAATGTATTTCTAAAATATGTTTTTTAATATTAGTCACTTTAGTTTTTGTTTATCAATACTTATGCTGTTTTCATTGATGTTTATAACAAAAGATAGCTAAATTAAAAGGAGAATTCCAACACATGACAGACCACCATGTAGAAGAGTACAAGAGAATATGTTCTGAACTGGAAAACAAATCAGCATCTGAGGCTGAGCTTAAAATGGAGGTGAGATTCTTTGCCTTTTAGTCACAATAAGTTTCCTATTCGAATTCAAGTACCACTTTTAATTTTTTCTCAAAAAATACTGGTTCTGTTGGTATTGAGCAAAGGTGGCTATCGTTTATAAGCATTAAAAAAGCATCCACAGTTTTTTTCTGTAAAAGCTTAGTGCTGCTGTTTTAGAAACCTGGTTTGCTTATTACAGGTTCAGAAGTGGAAGCAAACATCGCTGGAAGCAACAAAGTGCAAGGAAGACACTGAACTCAAATTCCAGCAGAAGATAGCTGACATGGTTGCTTTGATGGAAAGGCATAAGGTAAATTTGATTAATTAAGATGGTAAAATTAATGTTTATAAACAATCTTTAGGTAGTCATTGTAGTTATTTTGTTAAGATGTTAAGTTTTTTTTTTTTTTTGTACGTAAACACTTAAAATTACATTTTGTGACTTAATCTCTTCTTTACTTCCTTAATAGCATGAGTATGACAAAATGGTGGAAGAAAAGGATGCTGAACTGAATGAGAAAAGAATGCGAGAAGTTGAAGTTAATGCAAATAAAACCTCATTGGTAATTATTTATTGGATTTTAAAAATACAACCCTATATTATAACCCCAAATGTGAAATAGGAAATATTGGTCTACTCTACTGCTGTGATATTCAGATGTATTCTCCTTCATAAAAAAAAAAAAGTTTAAAAAAATGCTAGCAGGTTTTCAGAAAGAACAAATCTTGCATTTTGTCAGGAACTTCATCCTGTAAAAGCATATTTCAGTTACTTTTCTCTGTATATTTCACAATAATAATTTACACTCTTGGGTCCTGAGAGTCAGAAATAATAACAGCAAGTTAATCAACATGACTGTATTCACTGTTGCTATTTCCACTCCTGGGATCCTGTTAAATACTGTGGGTAAAATAAGATCAGCGCCATCTGCTGTCTATTTAAGGTAGTACAGCACTTGAAATACCTGTCTTTTTTAGGAGCTGGAGCTGTCCTACCTTCAAGTTGAAAATGTACAACTAAAACAACAACTTAATGAAATAAATATTGAAAAGGTAAGTTTGGATTTTATTTTTATTGTTTATTTAAAAGATTTTTGCAGACAAAGTTGTAACTGTGTTGGAGATATTACAGGAAGATCTGCAGCAGCATGTGCAAGAACTTACTAAGTTGCAGACATCTCAGAAGGATATTTACAAAAAGAAAGAGGTTTACCTTTAAGTGCAGTGGAATAATTGATATTCTGTATAATTCTTAATCATATCTAATCAGCTTTATATATTTACAAATGTATTTGTTTATTTTTACCTATTTAAGGAGTGTCTAGAACAAGAAATGATAACTTTAAAAAAGCAAATTAAATTCCTTGAAGAAGACAAGACTGCAAAGGTATTATTTACAATCATTTAATGTTTTTATTATACTCTGGAAATTCTTTTTTTGAAAATTACTAACGGATTATTTGCAGCTGCAGACTCCTTCGAAAACTGAGAAAGGGTCTGAAATGCCAGATGTTCCTATCAAAATATCAACCCCTGCATTTTCAAAGAAGAGAGACCCAGCAACACCTTTTGTTAGCAATTATTAAGTATTTACATTGATTGTGGTGATTAATTTAGTACAGCTGATGTGATTTCTTAACAACATTTATTCTGATTATTAACAGAAATTAGATGAGATTAGTTGTCTTCAAACACCATCTTGGTCTTTGGGAACAAAACCAGGAACAACACCTCGAATAAGGGTAAGCATGTCTACTCTTTTTGACTGAAGCAAATAGCAGGATTGAGTGAATGAAATACCTCTGTTATAGTCTTTTAGAGTACGCACACCACCTTCAACAGAGAAAGCAGCGCCGTGGAAGAAAAGCACCCTGGAGCTAGATCCCAAGTCCGATAGCTCCGAACAAAATGATGTACTGGTAAATTATTCTCGAATGCAGAATTACCTTTGCTATTAAAAACCTTGATTTTGGAAAGTGGACAGAGCACAGTAAATGTTGTACATCCTTTTGATTTGTATCTTTTATATCTTTTGGCAGAGTTTCTCTACAGTAATTAACAAGCAAGCAAAAGAACCTAGAACAGTATGGCCAGGCTTATTCAAGAAGGTATGTATGAAACATATACACTTTTACATTATAACTTTAACCTTGGTAACCTTGTTGTGGTGTTTAGCACCAAAACAGTAAGATTATCTTGCATAAAGTGGCTGCTGCCATTAGTGAAGGGAGGTACATGGTCTATAGCAATATTTAGATAAGAGGTACATGTCAAATAACAGCCACATGAATGCAAAGACTCAAGGTTTCCTTACAGAACATTGCACTGAACATTACACAGTCTTTGTAATTTTGCCTTTTTCACATTGTGCATCCTGGTGCAATCTTTCCACAGGTATGTGACACACACGTTCCTGACCATCCACATAGTAAATGTAATTCATCAGACAAGGCCACCTTCTTTTAGTGCTCTATGGGTTTTTTTATGCACATGTCCACACTATAAGGTGCTGTGTGTCTGGTAATTCTCTTCTATAGACAGAATGAAAGTAGCTGTTCTGTATTTTGGGACAAGACAAGCTAACCTTTGCTCTCCACATGTATTGGTGTGCCTTGAGCACCATTGCAAAGCGTGACAATCAAGCAAAAAATAAAAGAAAACCTTTTGGAGATGTTCTGACCCGTCTATGTACACCATCACAGCTCAGATGTTTATGCTTGCTGATTTATTCTGCTTCCAACTTTGAAAACTAACAGCTTATTATATGACTAATATATCCCACCTCTAGACAGATTCTATATGTTACGTCTGCTATATATAGAATAATTCAGCATATCTTATTTATACTGAAATATTTAATACTTTATCAGAATGACAGTAAACATACAAAACTCAGAACAATGCACCAAGGTAACAGTGTTGTTTATTTACAGGCACAGGGTTCTGCTGTTTATAAGTCTCCTGGAGCAGCATTAAAATTAGCAGCTATGAAGAGAATGCGGGATGCAGGTTGGACTACCATTACCAATTCAGACAAGAAAAAGAAGAAATTCACAGAAAAAATATTTGCTTAACCACTTTTACTAACTTAACCACTTAATAACTTGGTTTTGGTTCTCCAGTTCATTTTCATTTAAGAATATTTATAAAGTATCAGATTTTATTTATATATTATTTATAAAATATTAGATATAAAGGGAAATATGTTTTCCGGGTAGAATATTCCACATTTGTTTGCTTGTGTGTTCACACTTTTGTATAAGATTTAAATGTTATGTTAAATTTCTAAAAGTAGCATTTCTTGTTACAGTTATGTATATCTGTTTCACCTATTATTCTTTTCATGAAATAAAAATATTCAAACTTACTTTCAGTGTTAACATACAAGACTGATTTGCTAAGGCTCTTGGTCAGTGGTTTTGAAGGGGGAAGCTTCAGGAATATGATCCTCATGCAAAAACTCCAGTCTGAATTGAGTAGGTGTGTAGGTAAATGGTGGGTCTTCGTTAAGTGCTGTTACTGTGGAGTTGTAGATCCGAGGTCCATCATAGAGCCCTCCTGAAATTACTAGGGTATCATCTGTTATCGTGAACTGCCCACCTACAATTCCATGTATGAAATGTAATAAATTGTTAATATACCACTGAAATTGGAACACAACAAATATGATGGTCTTCTGAAGTCTTCAATGTAAAGAAAGCTGCTATTACCTGTTTCTTCATTGTGAAGAGGACGATGAGAATACTGAGCCCCTTTGCTCCTGGTCATTTTGTAGACAGATAGCCCCAGAATTATTAGAACTATCACACCAAGTACTACACTGAACAAAATGGTCAGGGACATTTCTGAGTGATTTAGACCAGCACCTGTTTAAACAATTAAGGTAAACAGAGAACATAAATAAGTGTATATGTAATTTGAAAACCTAATAGTGTATTAGTATTTGCATTTGTAATAGTATGTGTATACTTTTACCTGCTGTTTCATTGTTTGTTTTGTTGCCAATAGCCATTTCTGTGGTAAAGAATGTAGAAGTGGACTTGGATGTGCTTTCATCACTGCCATGCACAGTAGATACTGGAAGGCCGAGTGTTGTTGAGATTGTTGTTCTTGTGGGATCAGAAGCAGACTGTGTTGCAAAGTTTGCTTTAGTGGCAGATGCGTTTATCTGATGTGTTGTAATCTCTGCTGTTGGGCTGGGCATCGGTGAGTTGTGCTGTGTGCTGTTATAGACTGTACTGTTTGTACTGTTATGCTGGTTTGGAATTGTTGAGCTGTTACTTGAACTGTTTATGCTGGCATTAATAGTTGAATAATTATATGAGTTGTTTGCCTGTTGTGTTGTATCTTTTTGGTATTTTCTTGGTATTCTCTGCCTGGTTGTTTCCTTTGCATTATGTACAGGTGCTGGACTGGTAAAAATGTGTAGAGTGAAGGAAAGTACAATGAAAAGGGAACACATCAAAGGCAATTTATTGCACAGATCCATGGCTTTCCAGATGTCCTTTGTGCCCTTTAAAAAAGTAACAAGAATTGTATAGTTTTATTAAAGCTTTAAAGTTATGTTAGTTATTTCTGTATGGACATTTTTATTGATAAATCTACCATATACTGTCAAATATTTATGGACGGCTGAACATCAAACCCATCTGTTGCTGCTGAAGATCCCATTCCACATTTGTCAGCCATTGCTGTTAATCTCCAATGTTCTAAAAGGCTTTCCAGTTAGATTTGGAACATGACTGCAAGCCACCAGGCACTGATGTTAGGGAAGGAGTGCTGTGACACAGTCATCCCAAAGGATGAATACTGTAGTATTGTTTTAATTAGTGTTGGCTATTATTATATCCCTAAATTAGAAACAAAATTATTGTATTTTTATACAAAATTTTATAAATACTTTAGGGCCACTACTAACATGTTTTTAATGCACTGAACCACATTGGCTTTTATCCTGTAACTGACAATTTACGGAGTGTTAATAGAAACACTTGCATATGCCTGATATAAATAACACTAAATTGTTTGCATTGACTTTTGAAATCCGATTGCTGAATAAGAAAATACATTTTAAATTAATTAAAAGAACTCATTTAGGATTAATGCACATTTCTATATTTTGAACTCATTAATCATTCGTACATTTTACAGTGTCATGAATATGTGACCTCTTAACTGCTAATCAGAATTTGTTACCTTTTTTTATATATATTTATTAAACTGCTTTCTATATTTTTTTATCTTATGAGTGTTGCATAAATGACGCTTCAGATCACTCTATTACATTACAGAAATAGTTTTTAAACCTAACATGGCACTAGAATGAAATCTTGCTCTACCTCTTGATTGCTGTCTGGTTTGGCTAAAGTATTTACATGGTCATATTCCTTCCCAGCTAAAAGGTTTCCTGTTTCCTTTTAGAACATGTAAACCATGAGTGATAAAAACTTGTATGGATGGCAATATGGTTGTAATGTTTGACTCTAAATTAAATACTTATTCACTCTTATTGTCACATAGATTGTAGTACCATAAAGCAGTAAAGTTTCTTTTACTCACCTAACCTTAAGAGGGAATGATTCCAAAGACAAGAAACATAAATAGTGAGTAGTAAGTATTGTTTTCCTCATTCGGTGAGCTCTGTTTATTTTCCACTCCCTAAAGAATGGAGTCTCACAGGCATGTAGGAGGGCGTAGCCTTCCCATGCTCCTTCCTGTACGGTTTAGTTGTTAAGGAAACAGGTTGTCGGGTCAGGTAGCCAGCTACAGCGTGTTTAACCCTTGTGTGTATTTGCTGTGCTGGGTTTTTTTTTTATAGTGGATTCTCAGTAAAGGTCTTGCTTTGTTATTGCATGTATAGCACAATTTGTTATTAATTCAAAATCACCTCCAAATGTATGTGTATATTTTAATTTTAATTGTGTGATAAAAAAACATTCCCTTTTCATACATTCAATCAGTCGTCTGCTATGACTGCTTTATCCTGATCCGGTGGATATGAAACTTATTAGGGGAATGATGAGCATAAGGCAGGAATACATACTGTACAACACATTTTCTCACACACACACACACACACACACACGTAAGGAGGCAGTTTGTACAATGGTCCCAGCATGCTGCTATAATAGGTCTTTATTGCATAAAAAAAAATTCAAAACAAAATAATAATAAATAAGATGACTTTAGATTTTACCTCTAAAAAGTTATGAAATAATACACATGCTATTAGAAAAGAAAGTTGTAATCAAGTGTTTGATTAAAAAGACCACTTTCTCAGCTCCATGTCTGGACAGAATTAGTCCATCCAACCTGTAGCCAGTACTGTCATGTTTACAGTATCATGAGTATGCTATGAATTCGGTGACAAAAGAATGGTTTATAACTTGGTAATCTTGTCACTGTCCTTCAGTTTCAGTTTGTGGTCAGTGAACTGAGGATTGTCCAAGCCATACAGATGCTCTGGCCCGGTCTTCTCAACCAAGTCAGGGTTCTGTTAAGAAATTGCAAATTTCATTTTAACTTCATAAGGTTTTACAGAGATGTCGGAAGTGGCTTTCAAATAATAACTTTAATAAACAGACACTTTAGTTTGACATTAATAATTTCTTTCGTTGTATGTTCCATATTAAAATGATCTATAATTTTACATCCAGCAAGAAGCTATGTGAACTTTTAATAGAGATTAGGACAAGGAGGTGTAGACATTCTTCAAATTTCCTAATGACTAAAAAACAGTTTCAAGCAGAAATCTAAAATTATAGCAATTGGTATTACTATTTAAAAAAAAAAACAAAGCCGGGTTTAAGCCAAATTTGAAACATGCAGTTAGCATGTTTTTATTTCCTTTGCTCTGGCCACCCAAACTGTGTCCCACCTTCGCTACTCCATTCAAAATGTCTTGGATCTTCCTTTAACATGCAAACACACCAACTACAAACTATGCTAACTATGTTATGCCTGAAATAAACATATTACTATGCTGTGATGTGTAACCATCCAATAATGCACTGTAATTCATACACAATTTATAACATAGACTATTTTATACATTGCATTAAAAAAAGTGAGAAGCTTTACCTCAGAGCGTGTTCTACTGCAGCTGAAGCAGAAAAGGTCTTTCTTCCGAACAAACATATCTGGGTTTATCTTCTCCTGTTTACAGCCACCTGAAATGAAACAAAACATACAGTGTTCACAGTCCACTGCATTACTGACTGTTCAGAACCTCACAATAACAGAATCTCACTAGTATTTGTAGTAGTCATAGCATCTCACCTGTGATGGCACTTATAATTAGCCCAGTGCTCATGGTCACCAGCATGGCCACAGGGCAGAAGTATAGGTAGGACAAAGAGTACCAGGAATCTGCAATAGCTGGTCTCACAACACTGAATGATAAATAAGAGTTGTCATTGCACTTATTTATGCAAAGTTACTGCAAAGGATAAATACGGATGCTGCTGTTTTAGATTTATTACAGAAAAAAATAGACATTTATCTGTATCAGGCAAAAAGCAGGTCATGATTTTTCTAGTGGTGGGACGTAGATTATATAGAACCGGAAGAAAAACATTTCTTGCCTTGGCTCTGTGGTCAGTGGGGTCATAGGCCATGCTGTCACTGTTGTTGTTAGGTTTGTGTCTTCAGTCTTACATCCATCCACACTGAGAGGAAGTGGGTTGGTCTTGTTAGGTAAAGGAGGGTACACCTGAGCACCTATGCCCACCCACAAGGTTATAATCAGACCGAGTATTAATCCAGACAGGCTACCCTGAATACAAAGAGAGATGCTGTAAACATTATACTCATTAAACAGTTCAAAATGGTTCTGATCAAGTCATGATCATATTTCATGATACAAACATGACTAGGCAGCAATGAGATACTAAGTATACATAAGTTGCAATACTTTAGACATTACAAAATGAATATTGACAAGTATGTAAGTAAAGAAATATATTCAAAACATGTTTTGTAAGTCACAGAATGGAGTACTAAACAAAGTGACTTACAATTGAATTAGCACAACGGAAAAACATGCCCAGCAGGAAAAGCCCCAGCAGAGGTCCACTGATCATTCCAAATACAGATAAGGCAGCCTGGGGGAGAAATTCAGAAAAATCAAATAGCGTGTCATGACAAAGATCATACAGGAGGGGGTGCTGTTTATCGTGAACAGTACGGAACAGGAATGAACTATGGATGGGGGTTCTCAGCGCCTTCCTAAAAGTAATTGGTTCTTTGAATCTCGTTCGTCAAGATAAACAAATCTTTTTTGAATCATTTTGTTCATTCTGTTCATTTAATCACCTTCATAGTATATATATGAATCACGTGACAAAAGAACGAACGATTCAGACCAGAGGACTCATGAGATGAACTAAATTCTGTCTCCTGTGTAAAGCACTGCATAGTGTATATGTTAACTGAAAAAAAAAATTTCGGACCAGTGGTGATATGAGGGTTGGAGCTGAAAACACCTGGATTAAAATTATATACAGTATATATATATATATATATATATATATATATATATATATATATATATATATATATATATATATATATATAGTCCAAAAAAGTCATCTTGTACAATGCGATTAAATATAGAATAGTTTCCAGTGTTTTACCTGCAATATATTTCCCATCAAAGAGGCAACTGCTGCCATAGCAATACACAAAGCCCCAAAGAAAACACCTAGAGATTTAAATGAAATGGGTAAATCATTAATGCAAGCAACATAAAAGCTTAGACAATGGATATTTTCATCTAAATCAGACATTAGGGAGCATAAAACACTGTACACATGATTTCTTGACAAGTAATAATTATGAATTTTCCCAAACACTCAAAGTATAAGAAAAATCTTACAACACTGACAGTTAATTAATAATAATAATAATAATTATAACTATTATTATTATTATTATTATTATTATTATTAAATAAATCCATCAGAGATGATTTCTCTTAGCTTAAGCATCCATTCTGACAAACATAGCAGAATATTGTTTGTTAATGGTGGTTCATACTTCCATTCATATGTGGCAGGCCAAGTCCTACATTAAAATATATTCCCTGTAACTAAAGGTACCATGCTTATAAATTTGGATTACTTACATGGCTATATCTGGATGAAACGTTGTAAAGGCTAAGCCTAAAGGTGCAGTTAGTGCTTACCTTGTTTAGCACTTGTGTTACACTTACACAAGCTGAGAAACAGCAAAATGCAGTAATGACATGGTTTCTGGGATAAACATTCTAGGACATATTTGTTTAGAATTCCTGCTCTCTGTTATTTTAAGGTGGAGATAAATGAAAGGATCCTGTTTACTCGCTGCTAATTATATACTCTGTGCAAACATACTAATGTTCTCTGATGTTCTTGTTTGTTTGTACTCTTTTTTTCTTCTAACACAGCTTTATATTTCCACACTTTTTTCAACAATGGTCCATGTTTTTTTTTTTCTTCTTTAATCAGTCACTGTTTGGAATCCACTTTTTGTTTCAGGTAATAATAAAATTTACTCTGATAGTAAGAAGTCTTCTACTATGAATTACATTTTACAATCATTAAATACAATCAAAAAAATTTGTATCCACCTCAAGATAACAAAATGACTGTGTGATTTATTGCCTTGATTCTAAATCTGATGCAACTGCCTATTAAAACTGTAATAAAAACTTACTCATGCCCATGTTAAGCCATGACAGCTGCTTTTCACTCAGACTGGGCCACAAAGGTTTTACAAAGTCTTCCACTGTGACAGCCACAAGAGCATTAATGCTGGACGAAACCGTACTGCAATAATAATAAACTGGTTAGCTAGTGACCAAAACCATTTAAAGCACAACATTTTTACACCAAATGTATTGTCTGAATGGTGTCTGAATGGAGATGCTTTTTCCCTCACCTTAAAGTTCCACTGTATGCAGCTGCTACAAACAATCCAGGAAGGCCTGGAAATTCTGCTAATATGTCCATAACTAAATACGGCAGAAGCTAAACATACACACACACATATATAAATACAGGGTCATTTATTGGGAACCAGTTAACCTCCTGTTTTTATCACTATACTTTTGTGAGCTTCACCTGGTCTGAAGAACTAACATCTTTGTTAGTAAGAGGATCACAGTCTTTATAGATAGAGTACATGGTGAGGCCCGAAAACATTGCTAGGCTCACAGTAACCCACAATCCCACCATATTTACATACAAAGACCTGCATATAACAATAGAAACAGAATAAATAAGAGATATAAGACCTGAGAATTCCACTAATTTACCATTGATATTTGTTAGTTAAAATTGGATGAATGCATATTGCATACTCACATTTTGGCATGGGTCATACTTTTACAGGAGATATAGCGCTGCACTTGTGATTGGTTAATGGCATACATTGACACCCACATCAGACTGCCGCCGACAACTATGGTCCAAAAACTGTGCCGTCTAAGAGGATCTGGATCGAAACTAGAGAGATAGTGGGATAGTTAATATTTGGGCATCCAGAAAAACAACCACATTGTTAGAAGATATGCACCCAGGTGTTTTATTCAATGAAACGACCGTCACTGTGTGACAAGCTAACCCTGTCTCCGGTTAATTTATAACACTTCTCAATCCAATGGATTACCTAAACGTGTCTAAGCGTCCACCATTGTAGTTATCCATCCAGATTCTTCCCAGGCCTCCCTGAAGCACAGCCCCACGAGCGATGACTGCTATAAACCCAGCCAGCATAATGACCATCTGGAACACATCTGTCCATATGACTGCTTTCAGGCCTCCCTGTTAGGAAGATCAGAGTGCTGTATGTTACTAAGCCATGTTACACACATCGAACAGCAATCAATTCATTTACCATAAAGTGCACTTCCATATTTCAGTCACGGATAACAAATAGCATGAAGCCGTCACACATCAATACATCTTCAATGCTTTTACAGCTAACATGAGAGATAAGGAAAATCATTTAAAGATGTTTGCATAGAAACATGTAAATACATGCCTGGTTTGTCTTTCGATTTAACTAACATTGGAAAGAAAGTTCAAGCTGAAATAATCCTGACTATATATGCATAACTAGCTTTATTTTTTCCAGACCACGTATGAGTACAATGACATTTTTTTTAGGTCCTATGATTCAGATGTTGAAATAAGTAACCAGCTTATGCTTAAAAAAGACTTTGTAGTACTTTAACTGGTTCTGTTTATCTATAAAAACCACACATACTGGCAACAATGAACTGTTCATACTGTTCATATGTTTAAGACATTCTGTATCTTTAATAGAAAGCACAAAGGCAGCTGATTAAATCATGCAGAATAGTTAAATTCTGCACTAAAATTAAAATGTGTGTAAAGTGTAATGAATGAATAAACCATAAGCGATGGAGAAGGGAGGAAGTGTCTCTGAGCTCAGTGCTCGCTGAAATGAAGTGCTCTCAAACATCCCAGATTCTTTGTATGCTAACATCTTTGTAGTTTGTAAATTCCTGTGTGTGTGTGTGTGTGTGTGTGTGTGTGTGTGTGTGTGTGTGTGTGTGTGTGTGTGTGTGTGTGTGTGTTTGCGGGTGTACATGCAAATGACTGGACCTTGTGCTCATTAAATACTATGTTGTGCACTCTCTGTTCTGTTGCTCTCGCACTATCAGTTCAAGATTCTCTAGAAGTGCTGTAAGATTAGATTTCCTCATTAAGTGCTGTTTGAAGCTTTGTTTTGATTTCCATAATTAATTGTAAAATACGTCAATTTAAAGGTTTACATAACACAGTATTACATAGTACCAAGTGTTAATATTTGAACATTTTTATAAATATATATGAACCAATGAGCACAGTCTGTTACATCAAATATGTGTAATATCTGTGGGTCCCTATTCCTGAGAATAAGTAACATGTTACTGACCAGGGTACAGTAGATGATGCAGACAATGCCTGTAGCCACCAGCACTCCCCAAAGGTTCAGGCCAGTAACTACAATACAAGCAATGAGCACTTTAGGAAACATTCTTTGTATCATAATCTCGAGATCCATTTAGGACTTAATATTTTCATTTTTATATAACAAGAGTTGTTTTTTTGGGGGGGTTTTACTATGTGAGAACTTTTGATATATATATCAAATAGAATACTTGATATATCCGACACATGGACTTTGTATTTCTCTGTAGATAAACACCTGTTAATAACAGCAATGATGTATTTATCATTCATGATAGATGTAAAAGAGAGAGTGTTGACATTATGTAAACTAATGATATTCCTTTTTTTTTTTTGCCTATTTGATAATATTGCGACAACAGGACTTACTCTGATTGAGGGCAAGCGCTGGGGCATAGATAACCATACCTGTGTACAAAACCTTTTAGACAGAGGAAGAGACATTAGATAATTAGCCATTGACCTGTTGTTTTTTCATTCCAGACCATTTTATGACTATATGCATTACTTTGAATATTAGTGCATCAGGTAATTACATGGTGGAAAAACAAAGTGCGCACATGTCTTTTTTCCACTGCAATACAAAGACAATTAGGTTCTGTAAAATGTATGAAAATGTTTGCCATAAATAAATAAAAACTCAGCTCACTGTTTGGACTATGTACATAGATGTTCCGATCACTCGAATAACCTTATTGAAGCGCAGCTCCAAGTACTGAAAAAGAATAAGTTTTTTAAAGCATTAATAAAGACAATCACATTTCTCACACAGATTTCTTTATTATTATTAATAATTAGTCTTGCTACTAATCATACACTGAAAGTAATTTCTATATTCTTTGAATAGCTATTTTATTACTCCCTATTTTTCCTGTCCCAAAGGGGGTTAAATTAATAGTACTTGTGGCTTTACCACCTCTAAAGCATTTTGACTGTGTGTTCACTTGTGAATTCTGTTTGTCCAGCTCTCTTACCTCGTATGTACTGGTGATGCCGAGGCGATAGAACAGAGGCACAAAGATCTCTGCAGTGATGGTGGACATGATGGCGTAGGAGAAGGCGAAGAGCCAAAATGCTGTGCCATATTTGTATGCCTCCGCAGGAGTGCCAATCACCGTGATCCCAGACATGAAACTGGCTGTGAGGGACATGGCTACTGGCACTGCTGTCATCTGCCGTCCACCCAGCAAGAATTCCTCACTGCTGTTTTCCTTGCGGCTTCGAAAAGCTTGAAAGAGCCCAATGCCAGCAGCTCCCAAGACCATCCCAGCAAACACCACATAGTCCCAGACTGAGAACGTAGCTGTTGGTCCTCCATCACCAGCCATCATTCGTAATAATAAAACAACAAAGGCAAGAGCTCACTCCACTGTCAAAAATTCAAACTGCCTGGTTTTATCCTTCTATAGACAATCTGAGTGTCATATGTTACAGATTTACCAGACGTTTTTTTGTTGGTCCGTATAAAGTTAGCTTTTAATAGAGATCTTCAAATCTTAAAATCCATGCAATAAAGACATCTGTAAAGTAAAGT
Source organism: Silurus lanzhouensis (assembly GCA_039877035.1). Taxonomy (NCBI): domain Eukaryota; kingdom Metazoa; phylum Chordata; class Actinopteri; order Siluriformes; family Siluridae; genus Silurus; species Silurus lanzhouensis. The sequence continues at coordinate 13,723,040 of JBCEWE010000455.1, read as the reverse complement.
AATTCCTTTTTCAGTGATTGCAGGGTGGTGTTCCTCTCTGGATTAGTTAGACTCTCTTTTTGTAGTTAATGTATTTAAAGCTGCTCCTTACACTCCTGTAGAGGAAAATAGCAGGTAGCTGTTTCACTCTCACTAACTGATAGGAGGTAGCATGCTGTCTTTTAGGAGAAACTACAAAGAAATGTGAGTTAATGTTCATTAAAAAAACAAAGATGTCCTTGCCACACACTGCGCTGTTCGATTGTTAAACAGAGCTTTTATAACCAGGGTCATAAAGTGGGTTTGTTTGACGTAGAGGACACTGAGAATGTACCAAGCTCAGCGCAATGTTCAAATGATAACATATTTTTGTGGTTGATAAGCCAGACTGTTCTTTTTCTTAACCACAAAAATGCTGAATATTTATTCTGTCTGACTAAAACTGACAAAACAAAATGTTTAGTTCAGCACCTCATACTGTTTTTATTAATTAGTCATAGACTATAAACAGTGATATGCAGTGGATACAGTGGCTGTTGATTATTGTTTCAAGGATCAACATGTGAAAATATTTATTTTTTACAGTAATTACAGCATGGTAGGCACCCTTATCCAGAGCAACTTACATTTATCTCATTTATACAACTGAGCAGTTAAGGGTAGTTAAGGGACCTTGTTCAAGGACCATCCAGTGGCAGCTTGGTGGTGATAGGATTTTTTTTCACTACCAAAATACCAACATATGAGCTATATTTCCAATACTCTATTCTTTCCAATATTCTTTATCAGGACATATAAAAAGAAAAACAGGGACACAGTGACAGCCACACAAACCTTCCTTGTCAATGATTCATTCTTACACAGGGATATGAGGCATATTTGAACTACTATGCAATTAATTCTACGCACATTCCTTCAAAAATATCTAATTTTGAACACATATTAAACATTTTATGCTGCTTAGAAATGTGGTTAAGCTACAAGTTAGTAACTGAATTGCTCACTAGGTGTATATTTTAAATTTCTTAGAAGTGAAGCATTTACATACTATATTTAACCGTGAAGTGAATTCCTTGAAGAGTTAATGACTCATGACCTCATCTCCCTCATTTACTCTCTCATTTACAATGCCTTCCTTTTTTTCAGTTTGTCTGTGTGTGTATATATATATATATATATATATATATATATATAGTATAACACATTTTTCTGAAGTGAAAAATTTGAGCTAGAAACTCACACCAAACAAGTTAAAGTTTATGATAATGATTAAAATGTCTGATGTAAAATTAACACTCACACATCTATAACTTGTTTTGGTGTACAGTAGTTTCCAAAAACATCTTTTGGGTTTTTTTCTTAAAAGATAAGTCATTATTTTCTGCACCCAATGTGTCCCATCAAATCCTGATAACAAGCTTATAAATTGATCTGGGATAGAGCAGGAAGACATCTACACTGTTTCTCTGATCAGTGATTCGTTCTTAAGACCAATAAAAGCTTAATATTTCACTATTTTGGGCTTGGCCAATGCTTTTGCCTAGGAGTTTATATCTGAAACCACTTTTTAATTAGTTTTACTTTATACAATTAAAGGAATTGTTTAACTTTTTAGCAATGGCTGTATGTAAAATATAAAGTAAACTGTTAGTATATCAGCAATAAATTCTTGTTTTGATCATGTAAATGTTGATGTACTTTAATTTATTGTGTAAGACCAACAGCAACCAGACTTCTACTAATCAAAGGCTGTAGACACAAATTATTTCATTAGATCTCATTAATGTAACTATTAGACTTTAATATATTTCAAAAAAGATTGTGAGGTGACTTATTTCTCATATAATTGAGTATGCATTCGGCTAATGTATGTAACAGGCTGCCATAACAGGCTGTAATGATTACAGGGAATAATTACATCATGACCAAGCTCTATTACTATAATTAAAATTGAAGGCCAGTTCTGACTGGGAAACAGCTGTTCCTTTTAGTTGCTCTTTAAATTTGAGCCTAGCAACAAGCACCAGTAGGCCTTTAGTATGGTCTAGCGATGTGCATGGTGAATGCAGCTAATTTGAGGATGGGGCCATGTTTTTATTAATGATGCACTATGGTGATTTGCAGATAAGGAGACAGTGGGATTAGGTTGGATAAAAAGGTGAACAATATAAAAGCAGAATCCTCACAGAATTCACAGTAGTCTGGCTGCCAGGGTGCTCAGGTAAGAAAGATTATTTAAGGTATGCTTCTGGTTTTGTTCATTTTCTCCTGGACTTAATTAAATAATATAACGGATTGGTAGTTTAAGAATTTTGTATTCAGAAATTAGAACAAAAGTAGATTTAAGAACTGAAACACTCCAGCAATGCCATTCAATATGTTCATTTGCAGTAATAAATATATACCTGTTAAAGGAATATGCACCTTATATACTGCTCCTTTTTCTAAAGTTGACTTTAAAAATGGACAGTAACCATTATTGCATTTGTGTTGTTTTCTGATTTTAGCTTGTCCAGAGACATGATGTTTGCTGCAGTATTAGTTGCTGGAATTCTAGGCCTTCTTGTTGGAACAGCTGTACCTATGTGTGTCCCGACAGAATACACCCTCTATGTTGAAAAGCAAGAGTGTGACTACTGTGTGGCCATCAACACCACAATGTGCATGGGTTTCTGTTTTTCCAGGGTAAGACACCTGTTGTTTAGAGCAAGTATGTAAACTAATGTGAGCACTTATCAGTAAATGCTAGGTCTTCTCTGGCATAAGTAGAGGCTTGTAGAGTTCCCAGAAACATGATGATGTTACAAAAAAATGTTAAAAGTTGATGCGATCCTGTTTTGCTGCAAGAAAATATATAAACAAAATATTGCTGAGCCAAAGAAATCAAGACCGAGCAGGTTCTTGATTTTTCTTTCTACAATTGTATTTCCATTTCGCCCTAATTAACCTAAAAACAGCAACTTTAAATAGCAATATTTAAAGTTTAATATTTAATGAAAATTTGTCTTTTGTAGGCTTTCTATAAAATCTAAATGTTTGTATATTACATTATTTCGTTTGGTTTTGGTCAGTTATATCTACCACTGACAACATGAAACTACAAATCAGTGATAATAAAGAAGTCCAGTGAGCATAAGGTGAGTCAGTGAGCATAAGGAGGCAAGTAATCACCTTTCATCAGACTGAAAAATGCGTTCATTTTTTAAAAGCACTGTGTGAGACTTCATAAGAAAAACTGCTTATCAGTAATAGAAATGCACACTTTACACAAGCACAGACTTGCACCGTTATCTCGAAAAAAATGTGTGCAATTCACACGAAGATCCTTGTAAAAGATAATTTTTCCTTGTAATTTCTGTGAAAAACTAAGACTGCTTAACCCAAACCTTGCATAATATACAATTGTTTGTGCTGCATTGCTAAATAAGAACCATTTCTATTATTTTATTTTTATTTATATTTTTATTTTGTGTTGCACTTCTGTTTATGTCTGTTACATGTTATGCATCTCTTAGGACAGTAACCTGAAGGAATTAGTGGGACCTCGTTTTCTAGTTCAGAGGAGCTGTACCTATCAGGATGTGGAGTATCGTACAGCAGTTTTGCCCGGCTGTGGTCCTCATACTGATTCCCACTTCACCTACCCAATCGCTCTTACCTGCCATTGCAGCATGTGTAACACACGCAGTGATGAATGTGCTCACAAAAGCAGATTCAGTGCGGCCAAGTGTTCCAAACCCGTCCAACATTTGTATCCCTATCCCTGGCAGAGTGACTATATATAACCCAGCTTCAACGATAGTTTTCAAAACAGCTACATTTCAGAGTCAGTTTGGAGACATGAAGCGTTTGTTTTGACGTGATTTGCACATATAATTAAAAAAAAATGACACGTAATAAAAACATGTCTGCAGTCAACAGTGAATCAACTGTTTGTTTGCTCAGCTGCTAAAATTTTATGAGCAGTGGTATTCCATGATAGGCCTTCATATGGTCAACAATCTGGTCATCCTGAAAAAAATTTGTGTTTGTTTATTAGCATTAAGACCAGAAAGCTTCTGTAAGGCATGTGTCATTGCTTTTGAGTATGAAGGTAAAACAATAACTACAAGTATGAAACCAGGTCAATGCTTAAAATAGAGCTTGCTAATCTCACTAGAAAAGTGGTAACACTGTTACTGTAAGTAATCCAAAGCCAGTTACATGCTACATTGCCATGCTGGCACATGTTTGTATTGGACTAAACTGATGCAAAAAAAAAACCCAAAAAACTTTATTGAGGTTGTTACAAAAAAGGCAAATTATACAAAACACACACACACACACACACACACACACACACACACACACACACACACACACACACTTATATATATAAATCCAACTAAAAATGAAGATCAAATCAAATAACACCAAACATAGTAAATAATTTAAAATTAATTTATTTCATTTTAATAATAACAAAGTTAGCTTAATGATAATAAACATTGCTATTTGGCAAATAAACTATTTCTTGTAGGTTTCATGTTTCCATTACTTCTGATGAACAGTGAACAGCAGTTTTGTTTCTAAATATAATTAGTGGCATTTTGCTTAGTAAATTGTACAGTATTATATTTTACATGAAATTATAAATGAAGATACAGGAATGTCAGTGAGTGTGTGAGCTTAATAAAAAGAGAGACTGCAACTTTAAAATGACGTTCAAGGGCACTCTAAATGGCTGCTGCTGTCGCCCCCTGTGGAAAAAGAATGCAGTCAAGATGGCGCTAGAATGTAGCGCAAACAAGTAAGGACAAGAAAATAATAATGGGGTTTAGACTTTAGTTTGCCCAGACATGAACTCTATCAGGTCTGAGCAAAGAGGAGCCTCGCCTCGACTTCTCCGGAATGACATAAACGCGGCATGCTGCGAAAAACTCCTATGATTCGATTGCAGGTCACGGGCTTCAAGTCACGTGCTAAATAGAGTTGGGAAACGAAATTCCATCATTGTCTGTCACTGATTGGTGGACTGGTCTCTATAACAACAAAACCCCGCCCTCTTAATTTTGTGACAGAACTCTTTGTTACTTTTCGAGAAGAAAAAAAAGAATGAAAAGTGACAGTAAAATTATTATATCTATGTATTTATTCATACAGGGATGAGCAGTATTTATGATATATGTATTTCAAATGAGTATTTCAAATATAAAATAGGAGTTTGTCATTTATATTTGACAGGGTCAATGAAAATGGCTTTATATTTTGTATCAAAATAATTTAGTGTTTTAGTATTTTTGTAGTTTTAAAATACTGTGTAAGAAGTCTATATGATGACATCATAAAAATTATGCCATGATGATTGGTGTTTAGTAGTTTGCCCAGACTGAAAAAAATAGAAAAATTGAAAATTGATCCATATGAAAAAATGTGGTCAAGGTAATAAATGTGCAGGCTGTCAGCTTTCATATTGATTATTTAATAATTGTTCAAATGCTAAATTGTTTGTTTTCAACTTCCAAATAGGTATCCAGAGATTGATAAATACTTTTTTTTTTTTGCCAAATATTGTACCCTAATTAAAGTTGCTGTTTAGTAGGATCAGGATTTTGCATACCATGGCATGAATGACTGCCTGACACATTATATGAATAATTAATGATTAATTAGTTAGAAACCAGTTGCTATGAATACAGGTGCCATCAGTTGTTTTTTTTTATAAATGACTTGTTTGTCATTGAGTCAGTATTTGTGATGCAAAGTAGCCCTTCTTTATCAAACTAAATTATTATTCAATTATGAGACATCCACAAACTGATAAACATTAAACTGTTGATTACTTTAAAACTAACCTTCATCTGGAAGATCACAGGGAAATGTATGAATATTCGCTCTGTTAACCGGTTGCATATGTCAGATTTATTGCATGAACGCTATTGCTATCAAACATTGTTTACTTAATCAACTGAGTAAATAGTAGCTCAAATAGGCCAATTGATGGATGGTTTGCGAAAGAAAAATGTCATGCTCCATTGTAAAAGTATTTATTAGTATTTAGCATATATATATATATATATATATATATATATATATATATATATATATATATATATATATATATATATATATATAAAAATTTTCTGTCAATTTTTTTTTCCTTAACATTACACTTATGGTAACTTACACCTATGGTAATTGTCCATTTGTTAATTTAATTACATCTGTTAATCAGATAAATTCGCATTGTGTGACCTTATAATATAGTGCTGACAAATTTTCAAAAAAAAATGTATGGTAGCACATATGAGGAAAAAGTAGACTGACTGTCATTCTAGATGTTTATGTTTGCTATAAAATTTACTGTTACATAACCAAAACTTTCTCCCTTCTAGAAATATTGTCCATAATATGCATTTAATATTTTACTCATCGTTTTGGCATCTCCAAGAATATGACTATGTCCATCTTTTGTGCTTTTTTAACTTGCAATCACATTAGATGCAGTAACTCAGTGATCCCACACATAGACTTTAACAGATTCTCCCTAGTTCAGATTTCTGTGTCTGCCAACAATTGAACAAGTCTATGCTTTTGGAAGGGGAAAAAAAACAATACAGATAAAAGTGATGGAATATGACTGGAGTCACTGTAGGCCCTGTGTCTAATGGTCACTGGCATTTCTGCCACATTCCTGATGGCCAGGAGTAACACAATACTGGATTGTCAGCTGACATAGATTTACATATGATGGCTGAAGACTAAAAGACTGACAAATTCATTCATTTAGTGTAAAAATAATTTATTGATTTTTAAATTGGATTATAAAGTAGTATTACACAAAGCACTTTAAGCAGAAACTGTTTGGTAATTTACTTTATAGGCTTGCGTCTAGGTAAATAAGAGGTGCCAATAGCAAGTAAAAGTGTGCAAAAAAAGCAAAATCAAATTTCACATTAACTGTAATTTAAACACACACTAAACGTCTGTCTTACAGTGGTATAAAAATGAACTACTATAAGACTGTTATAAGACATTGTTATATAAGACTTATTAGAGCTGCTAGAATGTTCTAGCTGTGTACATAACATTGTGACTATGATGAAGGTGCTATTTCTGGATGTCTGGTGCTGCAGATCATTACTTGACTAGAACTATGACTCTTTTACAGTAAGAGATTTGGTTAATAACATTATTTTGTGTGTATGTATGTAAAGCATGTTTTATTTTGAGTTGTGTATAAAAGGTAAACCAATCTTGTAATATTTTCTCCCTTTTCCAGACATAGGACCGCGCCCAACTTTGACAATATAGGTAGATTTTCCAGAATACTATAATACAAGACTTCTACAAAAAACATGATACGGTGCTACTATAAATTTCAGCGGTTTTAAATGCCAATCATTAATACATCACCGATATTAAAATAAACATCCTTTTTAAAAGAATAAATTAATTAAACGTGTAATTTGACACCACACATGAGCTCAGGCGGTCAGCCCTGTGACGCAGAGTGAAGGAGATGATTCTGATTGGTTAGGAAATGATCACGAAGCACGTTGACACCGCCTACTATAAAAGCCAGTGGAATTTTCCAGCAACTCATTCATTCAAATTCCGTTTTGAGGACCGGTACAGAAGCGCGCCTTTTAGTTTTTCTCAATCATTTTCGGTGTTTTTGAATCGATTAAAGGGGTAAGTGTTGCTCGTAAAGGTTTCAAATTTTAGTAGACGATTTTCCTGATTACTTTTTGTTAAAATTGTGTTTGGTTTAAAATCGGTTTAAAACACGTTAAACAAGATTCGTTTATATTGATCATTTCATGCATATTAAAAAATATTTTGCAACGTTAATTTAATTCAAAATGTTTATTTGGCCAATTTTAAGTGATTTTTATTATCTTTGTCATAAATGACTTGACCTAGACAGCTAGTTGTAGCATTCCGGCAATGTGTCCTGCTAGCATGCTAACGCCCATGGGACTGTGAGGTTAGTCGGTCGGCAAGGCCAGTCTTCCGGGGTCATGGACATTTGTGTAGTACAGATATTTTGTTAAACAAATAGACTGCGCCTTTCCCCCCCGAGGTTTTTCATACAGCTTTCAGGACCGTGATTGCATTCAGGCCCATATCTTGATGTCGCGTTCTTTCATTTCTAGCTAACTGCCACAATGTATTACACAATAAATGTTATAGAAGTAGAACCGAAGCTCGCGGACCGGCACGTTAGATACAAAAAAAAAAAAAATTAATGGTGTTAATAGCTTAACCTTTTCCTGAATTCGATTGTAGTTTGAAAAATTGGTTGCCTTGTGACTCTTATGCTTAAAAGACTCATATGGTCATGATGGTTGATGAAGATGGCGGTGTACATTTGCACGGGGAATGTGAGTGTGTCTGTGAGCTGCCTGGCCGCTGTCCCTCAGGCGCTAAATGTAGCTCAGAGAGAGGGTGTGTGTGTGTGTGTGTGTGTGTGTGTGTGTGTGTGTGTGTGTGTGTGTGTGTGTGTGTGTATTTATAATACTGCTTTAATGCTCAATTGTCCTATTTCTGTCGACTTTCAGATCCGCAACGTATCTATCGTCCATCATATTACATTTCAATAACACTTCCATTAATTATCCACATTTCCGAAGCTTCAACATGTCTGAGCAGCAAATCAAGTATGTATAAAACATATATTTTAATTTGGCTTGAAATTCCGTTTTTTATTATTTTTTTCCATGTCTTTTGACATAACTTTCAAGCACCACTATGTCTGGTGTTACTGTTATGAATTCATTTGCTTTTATTTTTCTTGATCAGCCTCCCAGCCAAGCTCATCAATGGTGGTATTGCTGGTCTTGTTGGTGTCACTTGTGTGTTCCCCATTGATCTGGCTAAAACACGACTCCAGAACCAGAGACAAGGTCAACAGGTCTACAGGAACATGTAAGCAACCCTGTTTCTTTGTCATTCCTGTTATTCCAGTATCTGTGCTATTCAGGGAGCCCTTAAGAGCCCTGGCTGGTAGTGAAAGTGTTGACTTTGAATCTTGTTTAGCTTGAGGAGGCCTTTCTCACCAGTATCAGTGGTTGATCTCATTTTGGAATGTGTAACAGATAGGTATACTCTTGATGCTTTTTTGTCTATAGCTTCTAAGGTGTGGAAGGTTTTTGAATAGGGATTAAAACCCTAGGGCCATGTTACCATTTGCGTATAAGTAAGCATGACCATATATTGACATGGTCTTGAAATGCTGAGTACATTTGTCTAACTTGGTTTTCTGTTTTAGGATGGATTGTCTAGCAAAAACTGTACGATCAGAGGGGTACTTTGGCATGTACAGAGGTAAGGTATATTTTATATTAAGCGTTTCAAGTGGTCCATGTTAACAACAAATCATTGGACTTTGAGCGATAGTAGCTTATAATGTCTTCTAATTTGACATTGTCTATGCTTATATGCTATGCAAGTGGATACTTGGCTCTGGTCCCCGATGACAGAACCAGTTAACTGGTTTTATGTTATTCAATAGCAGGGAAACTCTTACACATAGTTGGTAATTTCTATATAGAAAAGTATACCTGTGTCTATGTGATGTATGAAGCAGAATTGAGTACCAAGATCATTTTGCTGCACTTACTTGCCATCTGCTAGACGCACAAAGCCTATTGGAAGAGTTTACTTGGTAGTTCTGGAATGAGGTAGCAGAACTTTGAGCATAACAGCCCATCTTTGTATTGGGTTGCCGCTTGATGTGAGGAATGCTGTTTGTTTGCATCTGTCTTTTTTCATGTTACAGACATGGGTCCCCGCTGGGATAGTGAAGGCTAGCCGATTAAGGCGCAGCCACGCTGGAGGCAAATCATTTATCATGGTTCTGTCCACTCTGCTCTATTACAATTAGGCACAATGTGTTTTTGTTGAATTTTTTTTCCCTGTGTTATTTCCATAGATTACATTTCTGTTGAATTTTATTTTGCTACTATTACTAACTCCCTTGACCATGTATTGTATAACTACATTCCTTACCATTTGCTTTCCTAACTGTTCCAAATGTATTACTATACGTTAACTGCCAGCCACTGTCCCTTTTAAGGCTCTTTAAGTCAGAGGGACTTTTACTTAACTCCTCTTTCTCCTTCATTTACATGCCTGCTTTTTTTGTTTTCTAATTTCACCATTATAGTTTTTTTTTTTTTTCCCCACCTTGTATAATAATCAGTTTTTGTTTACTGGTTCTAAGTTATATTATCTGAAATCCCTCTTCATGATCATTCCATAGTCTTTTGAACTTTGCTCATGTCCTATTGGCCATTTACTAATATTTATATATATATATATATTTTTTTTTTTTTGGAATACATGTTTTTGTTTGTGGTTTGATGGTGGTGGGGAATAGGTGCTTTTGAAAATTTGTTGCTGTTCTATAGACTTAAATTGCTGTTTTTGTCTTTTAGGTGCTGCAGTAAATCTTGCTCTTGTCACACCTGAAAAGGCCATCAAGTTGGCAGCCAATGACTTCTTTCGTCACCATCTTTCCAAGAATGGGTATGCAGTGCTTTAAGAAATTTGTGGGAACAGTAAATACATACTGCATATCTTGAACATTGTATTGACAAACATTTGTTGTGTTGCAGGAAGGGGCTGTCAGTGTTTAAAGAAATGCTAGCAGGTTGTGCTGCAGGCATGTCCCAAGTAATCATTACAACTCCTATGGAGATGCTTAAAATTCAGCTACAAGATGCTGGAAGATTAGGCAAGTTTATTCCCTTTGCTTATGCCATTTAAGACTGCAAGCTGATTTGTCAGCTCTGTGGAACCTTTTAATTGCTGTATTTTTAGTGTATAGAAAATATTTGCGTAGCAAAATGTAACTGTATATTTGACGTTCTTGTAATCCTTGCAGCTGCTCAGCAGAGAATGCCGTATATCCTGAATTCCAATAAGCTTATTCAAACAAACACTTTGCTGAGCCGCTCTTATAATGTAGTGCCAAGCTCTGCTGCCCAAACCATCTCTGCAACACAGATTGCCAAAGAGCTTCTACACAAAGAGGGCATTCAAGGTCTATACAAAGGCTTAGGGGCAACACTGATGAGGTACGCATAGCATACATGTGTACCAGATGTGAAATTTACCTGGTTTCCAGAATCTGTCTAATTCTCAGCACTTCATGGAACATTGGTGTGAATTAGATGTTCTCTTTGCTTCCAGAGATGTGCCATTCTCCATCATCTACTTCCCTCTTTTTGCTAACCTTAATTGTTTGGGTAAGCGTTCTGAAGATGGTGTGGTGCCATTCTACTGGTCGTTCATGGCTGGCTGTGCAGCTGGTTCAACTGCTGCAGTGGCTGTTAACCCATGTGATGGTGAGTGAGGTTTATTTTAGTGTTCCTCCCCCATTGTTTCCTGTTTCTACACACACTCATTTCCTGCTCATGTTTCAGTGATAAAAACAAGGCTTCAGTCTTTGAACAAAGGTGCTAATGAGGAGACGTACAACGGAATTCTCGACTGTGTGAGGTAATTATTCAAACCACCGATAGTTAAATGTTTGCCAAGAAATTCTTATTATTTAAGATGTTACTGGTTTGGTATTGGGTCAAAATCAGCAGACAATTCTCAGATTAAGTCAGAAAGAACTAAGATGTGGTTTATTTTCACATCCATTATACTGAAGACTTAACTATTGTACTGAAATTATTTTTTTTTTCCATTTCAGATATAATAGAAAATTGAGACTTTATTTAAAAAAAGTTTTAGCATGGGGTTGTTTTAACTAGTTTGCCCAATATGTACAAGTTGTCCAGTTAAAATGTAAAGCTAAGTAGTCTCAAAGTTTTTGATAACAGAAAAGGAATGGTGTTTGTCATATCTAATTAGTGCTTGTTTTTGCATCTGCTTTTTTCCCCCCTCTCTAATTTTCTTAGCAAAATCATGAAAAAAGAAGGACCATCTGCGTTCCTAAAGGGGGCGAGCTGCAGGGCGCTTGTCATTGCACCTCTTTTTGGCATTGCTCAAGTTATGTATTTCGTTGGAGCTGGTGAATTTATTCTGGGCCAAAGGCCATTTAACCTCCTGTCTCCCTAAGTCTCCAGAACAGCCTTCATTGAATCTATGCTGGGGACCTGATACACACACAAGCATAAATAGTCAGATCTGGAGTCAGATCAGCAGTTTTTGTCATAGTTTGTTTCCTGATCTGGTTTCTGTCCTTACTGCACTTCCTGTCTGGTTTGCACACAGTTTGTGTTTCTGTGACAAATGTCTTTGCACTTTTTGGAAAGAGCTTTTGCAAGAGGTGTGTATGCATGATGGTGCTCTACATCCTTCTAGAAGGATCTATAGGTGTTTCCCCTCAATGAGGGAGGACTGTGTCACTATGGAGGCACGTATCAAAATGACTACTTCCTTTTTGTGCCGTGTCTCTAGTCAGTCATCTATTTGTGTGTTCCTGGATTACTTACTGTGTCATTGTATTAATGTAGTCCACTATTTAACATATTGTTTTAAATAGTAGTTACAGCAGTTTGGGTTTTTTTCCATTCCTAAGTTTTCACTCTTAGATTGTGGGCAAAAGGATTTTGTGGCACTGAACATTGACACCCCTAAGTGGATGTCTAGTTGTGTGGACCAGTTAAATCTAAACGTGCCGTTAAAAACCCATTGTCTATAAACAAGGCACATACCATTATTGAGATTTTTTAACTGTTCCTGATACAGTGAATAACTGTACCTAAAGCAGAACATTCTCTTTCCATTATTCCTTTAGTGTGATTTCCCCTCTGCAAGACTGGTGGTTTCCTTATTAATATGCACCAGACAATTTCAAATGGTAATAATCTACCATAATGTGGTGTAAAAGAAACCACTTCTATTTGGTTCCTAGAGGAGAATATCCATGAGTTTGGTCTCATTCCAGTAATGTGGACGTGCTGCTTCTGAGTAAAACAATTACTGAATGAATGGAATATGTAACGGCATTATTAAGTAAACATTTTATTTGTTGAGTATCATGTCAGAACTGTGAAGGTCCTAGATAAAGTTTTATGCATAACACTTTAATGGCTCTTATGGCTAGGTATGTTGATGTAAACTGCAGTCAGCTTAAACATCAAGGCTATGAATCATCATATAAGTCAGTGTTGAACTGTTTTTGAAGACTATCATACGGTGTTACAATATCATTTTGTACTGTTATTTGCAAAAACGAAATAAACCTGAACATGTAGCTACAAAATTGCCTTTCAGATAATTGCTACAAAATGCATGCTATGGAAATCATTGACAATTTGTTAGGTTTGGCATCAGGCTAAAGCCCTACCATCATGGTAGAAGTATGAAGCGGTACCTAAGCAGATAATAGAAATATAAATGTATGATATAAAGAAAGTGTATAGTTTATCATCACAAAAATGTACCATGCTAAATGTAAGTATAATTAAAAGCACAGGTGATGTGCAAAAGATGTGCACACGTGTGTGTGTGTGTATATGTGTATATGTGTGTATATATATATATATATATATATATATATATATATATATATATATATATATATATATATATACATATATATATATATAAAAATTACTACAATGCTGAATCAGTGGATGCTTGATGCTTAGAAAAAAAAAACACCCCACAATTGCCATAAATTGGCATAGGTGGAAATGGTCATATTTAAAAAATATTAGTCAAATAAAATAATTGATTTTTTTTTCTGCTTGGCCTGGTACCAACTGATGGGTGTTTGGGGACCCTGTTTATAAGAGACATTTAAAGGACACAAATAAGTTGGGGGTTTAATGTCAGTGTAAATGGTACATGTTCATGCCACACCACACAATACTGTGCTACTGTTGAAATCTTCATATCAAGATTTAGCAATTTATCTTCATTTGAAAATAATTGCTTTCAAAACCACTAAAACATTTCCAGAGCATTACTTGTATTCTTTAACTAAACAATACAGTACTACAGTAAAGATGGACATTTGCACACTAATTAAAAATTCATGGCATCAACAGAAAGCAAGTAGTATCTGTTCTTTACATACATTATTTACACTTAGTCCTCTTCTGTAATGCACAGTAGGAGGAAGAGAAGAGAATGCTGTCCAGGCATTCTTTCTTTGCATGGTAATATTTAAACTGGTCGTAAAATTCTGGTTGCGATCATGACTGGTCTCCAAAATAATACAATTGTTAATTCAGTTACACTCAGAATCAATGCAGCACAAACACAAGAAACAAAAAAATGAGAAAATTGCAACAATGTCTTTACACTACTCTATGCAAAGCCTTTAAATGTGTTGGCTCAGTGAGGTCAGGACAGGAAATTATGGCAGTGGCCTGTGAGCAGCTATATGACTTCTCTGTTTTTCCGAATACCGCAGCATAGAATCATACTGAAGATCATTCCAATGATCTGTACACAAAACAAAAATACATTAGAATGAGAACACGCATAATATACCAGACTATACATGCAGACAGTCCATATACTGAACATACCATGATCCCTGCAATGCCAACACCCACATATCCAATTATGCTGAGTTTCTCATTGAAAAAATCCTCTATGGCTTTGATGCAATCCTGGGGAACAGAAAAAATATTTTATAAAATTTTGGATTACATTTGTTGTTCTACTTTGTAAGGCCCTAAATATGGTGCAACAACACTTTATTATGAACATAAGACTTAAAAAGCTTTTACAGCGCTCATCACCTGTCTAAAAATAGCAACTACTGCCATCTGCTGGACGTATCAAGAGTTAAGGACAGCTAATATAATTAAAGCAACACTTTATCTAAATGTCTTTTCGTGTTCTTAAACACTCCTGTGAGTGGTAATAGGATCCTAACTAACGTTGTTTTAGGTACTGTGTGTTACAGCACATGTGAATGTATACGAGGAAGACAAGAATGGAAGCATTAAACACATTGAACACATTAAACCACTAAACACAAGAACAAGACAATAGTAAAAATTAATTCTATTGGTGGAGCAGGGCCGTTTCTATGTAGAAGTACAGCTCAGCTCAGCAGGGTTTTTTCACGTTATCCATCACTGTGCCTGTTATTTGGTCAGTGCTGACAGAGTCTGTACTTCGTTAGTGTAGTTCTGTGTTCTATCACTTACTGTGCTCAGGCAATTGGTCATTATGTATTGTCTGTTTAAACCTATTTGACATTTAGCTTTTAGAATTTTCCGTTTCCCAATAGGTGATGTTGCAACTGTGCTATAATTGTGTTGCTTTAGTCTAGTCTAGAGTCCTTGGGAATTTTGCATTATATGCTATTTATTCCTATAAGGAATAGATATCTGCATAATTTTAGTCTTGTATATTGAGTTTGTTAAGTTCGTATGTACCTTTAGGAAGTTATTACATAAATCTGTTTACAGGATCTCAATGAAATGTTGGTCCCATTTTCCTAAAGCATTCCACTCGGTCATAAAAGGCAATCAGTCCTAACACTCGCTCACAAACGTTCAGTAACTGAGTCATCCTGATAAGATTCACGGTGGACCTGGAGCCTGGCCCAAAGCTCTGGGTGTGAGGTGGAGACCATGAACAAGCTGCTAGTTTAAATGGGCCAATTTGTCTTTTGTCACGTCACGTTCTTACGTGGTTTAGAAAGGTGAAAGGAAACAAAATAACCTACAGAAAACACTTTGTACCTTAGTATTACCATCAGAACACAAGGTCTTTTCAGTACTTTCCTCCAAGCCTCCACAGCATAGCTAAAAAAGATAAAAACAGTGACTGTGAGTCATCCTGAAGTAAAGCAGCTATGATAGAAGTTTAGGAATAAAATGGGAGACATACAATTTGACGGTACAAGTTGGTGACTGTGTCATTGCCTTTTTCATTGTAGAAGTTTTTAACCTCCTCAACGATCTGAAAAATATTTAAGACAGAGCATCCATGTTTGTTGTTAGATACCATCAGTATTTATATTCAACTGCCCTGCAGAATGGAACGGAGATTGAATTACCTTATCTTTGTTCAAGAGGCCAAAAACTCCTGCAGCCAATTGTGCACCAAAAATGATCAGTAAACAGGAAAAAAACTAGAAAACAGACAAGAGAATCACATTTAGCATTGGTTTAGTTACCCAATTTGACCATTTACCAGTTCTCACCCACTAGTTAACTCTTTTTAATTACACAACAGCAACCAACTACTAAGTAGTATGAAAGACACATAAAGCCAGCCATCACATATATTTCAAAAAGTTGTTCATTCTATACCACAGGTCCACGTAACACATTAAGAGAAAACTACCAACTGCCTAAGGACACACAATTGTACTTCTTGGACCCTATTTGCATAAATACATTTAAAAAACAAATTTATAAAGCAACTCTAGACTGCGTGAGGTTTGTGGTGCGATGTATGGCTCTTACCCACCAATCCCAGAAGAAACTTGGACTCCCTCACTGCTCCACAGCACCCGAAGAAACCCACAAGCATAATGATTACTCCTGCTCCAACTAAAATATATACAGCTGGAAACAAAAAAGCAAAACAAGGGAGGCTTAGAAATGTGCAAATTATCCAAATTCACTTCCATGCATGCATCTGTGCAATTCAAAATCTCACCACAAGTTGGCAGCAAAAGGACATCTAATAGGACATCTTAATACTAGAGAAAGTGTCTATTTCAACTAGGGGTGGGTGGAATGGCAAAAATATTATTTAGTGATTCGTCTCACGGCACAAAGTATTGTATGATACTTTGGTCTATTCACAGACTGCTTAAAAACAAAACAAACACATTTGAAAAACATTAGTACATTAAACAATGAGAAACACAAGATGTACTTAATTGTGTGAAGTTCATATCACCTTGCTCCAATTTTAGTAACAGGGTATCGATATTTTGTGATTTGGAACCATTCCTCCATAAAATACACTCTACATTTGTTCCTTGGTTAGTTCTTATTGTAAAAAACCCAGTCTGATTTAGAACAACTCAAAAAGAGGAACAAATGCCACCTGTCTACCTTTTCCGATAACACGTTACATCATATAAAGCTGTAATTCTACCAGTGTTTGCGGTGCGGTCAGTAAAAATGGAAAGAAGCTTTTTTAACCATTTGTGTGGCAGACCAAAATGCAGATTTAGTTTCAGTTTGAATATCAGGTACTTTCCCTCTGAACAAATAAAAGTGTTGCACCAAGGACCATAAAGTGCAGAAGTATAGCAGCAGAAGTGAGTCTGCTGGTTTAAACTGAGTTATAAGCTTCTGGTGTATGTAAAACAGGCTGTTCTCAGTAAAGCATCCACAAAACAAAAGAAAAAATTAAAGGCAATCAGTGATGGAGCAGCTTAAACCAGCCTTTATGTACAAAACACATTCACACAAGTCAACACAAGCTTCCCTGTAGTGTGCTTAAACACAAACCCCTATGACTTAGCTTCCTAACCAATTCATCAGATGCTGTTTTCTCCTCTAACAGCTCCCAACACACCTAAAGCAACCTTTCACAACACAATTAGATTGGTCAAAACGTATCACTTTCTAATTGAAATTGATCATTTCAGACAAATTTAATAGATGAAAAATTACATTTAGCATTTTAATCAATTTGCCTTTCAGTTCCATGTATCTGAGGAGCTTTCTTGGTGTCTTTATTTTGCTACTGGATTTTAAACTACGAATCAAATTTTGTCTTGTTCCAAACCAGACTGCTCCATTGCAAAAAATAAACAAACAAAAATAACAAACACATTCATACACAAAGTATTTATATCAGCATTTGAGATGTAAGAAGATAAAGTGCAGCTGTACAAAATTAGAAGTGTTTGTGCGTGCAAAGAGGCAGTATGAGGTAGTGATGATGTGCGTGTTTAACTCTAGTCTCTAGTCATTGGTGTTCTCCTGGTTGAAGGCCTAAACCGCCTGCAGAAAGAAGAGTCTCCTCACCCTCTCTCATTGTTGGCCTTAAGAAAGTAAAAAAAAAGAAATTCTGTCAAGAACAGAGGGAACAGTGCACTGTTGGAATGGCTGAGGTCATCTCGGCTGATTGCACCACCATCTACAGAGCTCGTTTGTCATGCCCTGTGCTGTTCCCATACCAGGCCGTGATGTTTCCCATCTGGATGCTCTCAGTGGTGCAGGTGTAAAAGTTCCCGATCACCTTGGAAGGTCTCTTAAGTGTAAGGTTGAACAAATGCTGACACAGCCTTCACAGTCAAATCCTGTGTGATGGTTACACCAAGGTTTCCACCATTGTTAAATTGGTTAATTGCTGTTCCACCACTTGCGAATTAACCCCACATGCTGCACCATATCCCATTTGCCTTTAGTGATCATATCCTGCTTCATAACAACGATGTTCCCATACTAGCACAGGTTATAAGAAGGTGTGTGGTGCTGGTGGAAGTTCCTCTGAGGACACTTAAAGACATTGTTGCTAGGATGGCATTGATTCTATAATTACAGCCCCTTGCTACAATGTGCATTTTAAAGAAACTATAAGCACAATCTAAGAGTAAAAGTGATCACTTTAAAGCATTATAAAAACACACAATAGTAGTAAACAGTAACTGCATTAATAAAAACAAGCCTTTTTTAATGGTGCTCTCACAGTAAGTCAGATAAATCTGGACAATCGTAAAGCATCACTGCTTTAGGTTTTCCAGCAAATCAAGACAGAAAAACCCCAGCTGGTGGTATATAAAAAAGACACTCTTTTCCGCACTTTACTTCATTGTTGAAGTAAAATTTGGGGAGGCACAGAGCTGTTGTTTCCTTTTTAACACAATGAAGGGAGTACAATTAGTCCACTGTGAGTGTAAGAGTTGAAAACATCAGGCCTCAGTTCCTCCCTTTACTTCCTGACTGCAACAGGGACAGAAGCAGGCACCATTTTAGTCTATAAGAAAACGTCTGTGGATTTCAAATGAACAGATTTGCACTGCACACAGCAAGAGCTCTTTCATAATGATTTTTAAAAATAATTTAATATTGTAGGAATTACCTTTGAGACTTCTTAAGAAACGATTTAAATCAGTAGGTCTCAGTAACGTAGGAATTACACCTCTGTATGTTTCGATAACATGATGAGTTGCATAGAAATCAAAGGTGATATAATGGAAATACAATCACCTGGGAGGAATGTTGCATCATCAAGAGCTTGCTACAGGTCTCAGCAGAATACAACTACTGACTTGTACACCATCTAATAATATTTATAAAGTTTCCACAGTCGGTATGCCAAAGCGCAGCTACTATTATCCTATTTAAAAGGAATTAAATTGCAGGAATTTGCACAGTAAACCTAAAAAACTCTAATTCATCATATAACACTTAGCAAACATGTCTTAGCCATGCACTAGCACAGCTATATATGAAATATATATAGCATTTAATGATATTTTAGTTTGTGTCATGGAAAATTAGTTTTTTGACAAAATCATTATTTTTAACTTGAACAACAGAAATAATGATCGAAAAGATGTTTTTATGGTCGGCATTTCCAAAATATTTAAATATAAAGTGTTCTGTTCGCTTTTAAATAAATAATAATCAATGATTCAAAAATGCCACCAAGTTATAGCACTTTTCATTTATTATCTTCTGTAGCTTGTTATACTGCATCTGGGGCTGTTCCTGTGAAGACTTGGCTTTGAAGAGGGAATAAACCCAGCATGGGATAGAGCACACATTTATAAAGCCAAAGCAATAAATCGGCAAAATTAAAAATAGCAAATCCATTGACTAGCATGTTTTGGGAGGAGGACGAAATAATACCACCGATCTCTATATTACCTACTGTGCCACTGTCACACTTTTAGCACACAGGAAACAGAATGTTTTTATAGTTACTAAAACAAATATCTCACACACACACACACTACTGACTATTCCCCTTCTTTTTCTGTATAA
Organism: Silurus lanzhouensis; assembly: GCA_039877035.1. Lineage (NCBI taxonomy): Eukaryota > Metazoa > Chordata > Actinopteri > Siluriformes > Siluridae > Silurus > Silurus lanzhouensis. The sequence continues at coordinate 13,703,193 of JBCEWE010000455.1, read as the reverse complement.
TATAACAGCAACTATTAAAACTACAATAATAACAATAATAACAAATATAATGAGTGTTAACACAAGAATCCTATAAGCCAAACCAAAACGAACCTAAAAACCTCTAAACATGTAAACCTCTACCTACAGATACACATCTGTGCCTTTCCATTTTGATATTTCAGCCTTATTTCTACAGAATACAAAAGGGCATTTGCCTCTCTCGGCCAGTACACACAAGCCCCTCTCCATATTTAAGGTCATAAAGTGCCAGAGGTCTAGTTGGAGAACTAGTTCTAGTTCAAATGCACTTATACAACCTGAACAGTTATTTAAACTAAAACCTTAACCATTTTCTTGAGAAATACCAGATATCTTAAGTGTCTCATTCATCATGACTAAGCCCAATATTGCCCGCCCCCACCACCACCACCACCACCACCACCACCACCGCCCTTTAAAGCACTGTAGCAGTTCTGCAATAACGTAACGGTTTATTAGTCGTTTCGAGATATACTGTATCTCATCTTTTCGTTTGATAGCAGGAAATAGAAACAGTGGAAAAACACATAAATATATAAATAGATAATATTATACCCGAGTCCTGTTGACAATACATTTTCTTTGAAAGGTATCTTATTTCAGGGTGTTGACCTTACTGGGGCTTGTGATGTTCTCTTTGGGAGTTTCCCTGTGTCAGCTTGGGTTTCCAAAACATACCAGTAGGCAGACTCTCTACACTATAACTTTCAGCTTTGTGTGAAATTGTTTAAACAAGTGAACTATGTTTAGTGAATATAGTTTAGTGATTATTAATCAGGGAAAACACCCTGGATGAAAGTTTTCCCTGTTTAATAATTAATGAACTATCACACAACATCCTCATACTCATTTAGCTTTTCAGAAACTTGTGTCCAAAGAATTGGAAACCAATGAAAGTTAAATTACATGTCCATGATTTTGTATTTATTGAATAATTTTATGCATATCTTTTTATATTTTTTTCCTTTCAGGTAAAAACGCCTTTAACTTTGGCTGAAAGGCCAGATATGGTGTTTCTTTGTACTCTCATTGGCTTCTGACTTTTTCTGAACACTGTAGATTGTATAGACAATATATGGATAGTATACATAGCTTGTTAATTGTAATGCAAAAACCCCAAACCGAACTGTAATTATCATATAGCTAGACCACAGGCATTTATAAATGTATAAAAATTGCACACAACATTGGCATCAATGACATCTTTAGGTGATACACACAGTAGTTCTGTCCCAGTTAATAACAGTCTGCAATGAAACATATTTTAATGCTCTGTCATTCAGATGTTCCTCAGAAGATAAAAGTGGCTGAAAAGGAGAGGAGATGAGCTTCTTGTTCTTCCATAACAATGCTGGCACCCACATGATGGCTCTTATAGCCATTTGAGACAAACAAGGTTATTAACTGACAACTCGAAAGTGAAATCTGACTGCTTTTAGCCTGTCTCAGATTTATATATATATATATATATATATAGCCTTTTTGTTTAAAGAATGTTTTAATGTAAAAGTTATATGCTACTCACCAAAAAAGAACGTTTCGGGAGCTCCATTTTCCAGTAAAGAAGTTGTACTAGGATCAAACCTAAGCCACAGTCCCACAGCTAACACCACTGAACCGGAGAGCTGGACACAAAATGAGAAAATAATTATGACTATCAGTCTGTAGACTGTTTTATCATATTCCTTTTGACAGATTTATATATGGGACATATGCATAATTAAAATAAAGTAAGTAAAAATCTAAACTTAAAACTTAAAGTAAACTTCCAACATGATGCCTCTATTAGTGACAGACTAAAGATCCTAAAATATCTTGCTCTGAATCCAAATATCAGGATCAGTTTTCCAACAAACTAACTACATTAATTTCACGCGAGAACCGTGTACCATTAATGGAAGCGTCACAGCAGACATTTGTTAACAGAATGAGCTATATCTAAATCTATTTAGCAAACATAAACTAATTTACACAATGTCGTCTTGTATCAGCAAAGTACAGTAATAATAACCAGGAGATGTCTTATTGGCACATGAATGACCTTACACTTTGTACCTAGACATTTTCTTGACTACCTTGTGGTTCCAAGCTGATGGGATCTTTTAAAGCAATGTTTTTTTTTTGCCCCTTTATTTATTTCACTGTTTATTTGACTTGTTTCACAATTTTGCTAAACATTTAGGCTCTAAATGATGGCTGTTCTATCAAGTTTTCAGACATGCTACATCCAGGGTAAATGTGAATGACTTTTTAAAGTTTTTTTTCATTTAGCCCTGAACTCTGTAATAGAGAAGGTTAGCCATATTTTGTGTAAACAAAATCAAAACTGCCATTACTTCTGTATTAATACTGCATAACAAGCAGTCATTTTTATTTCATTTTCTTATTTTATTTCGAACAAAGCACAATATAAAACAAAATATACAAAACACAACAAATGTGTTACAACATCAAAGAAAAAAACACCATAAAACGTTATATATAAGAAAATATCAGAAAAGGAGCCGGATGAAGAAAAGCTTGTCAGGTAACATTTTGATTCAAACCTTTTACTTCTCTCACAGTTGTTTGTGTCCTAAGTACTGCTACGTGGAAACTGCAAAGGATGGCATTGTTTTATAATGATGGCTGGCTCCAGTATCATATTTGTTTTGTCTGGATTTTAAACACAAGTTTATTAACGCAAGACCACTTGGACTTTATTTGCAGTGTTTTAGCACACAGCCTGCCTCATACTGCCAGTGAAATGGATCAGGCTTTAGACTTTGGTTTGACACAAAATTATTCTGGTTTATTAAAAGCCTGAAACTTTTAGGAGCACAGGACATACCAAAAATACCTTTTTGACCCTTCCTTACTAAATACAAAGGGAATCAATATTTCTTTAACTGAGGATTAGCATTCTGAGTGAATGGGAAACCTCTCATTTAAGGTCACCCTGCCACTGTAATCATCAACAGGCAGCCTGTGCCAGTCTCACAGGCCTCTGTCGTCACTCCTGTTCGAACTCTCCAGCCCTGGCACTAATCCCACCATGCCATTATGCCAAGGGGCCAAGACAACAGTTCACTTCTCTAGCGTACAAATTTCGAGACAAAGCTAATGCTGTCTATTGTTTGAACATCAATAAAGAGATAAGCAATCACTCTTACAAAACCCCTCATTCCAGCGTTTGTACACTGACCACTTGAGCAAATATAATGTGACTACTTTATTAGATTGATGATAAAATAATCATGCCAGAGACAGCAGGAGAAAACTTTACAAGGTTTGTTTAGATCAGGTGAATAGAGAATCAGAATTTGAACAAAATCAGAATTCACATATAATGCATTGCACACAACAGCAAAGATAACCTTTAATCTAGTCGACATTCAAACCCTGGAACTGTGTGGAAAAAAAAAAAAGAAACGTATTGTTATATAGACTAAAATAAGTCACAATAAATAAAGGCAATAACTTTACAAAGAACAGATGTAGATAAACATGTTGGCCATTTATGCTAAATGATAAAAGTTCCAAAAGACCGCTATGATACATTTAAATGGAAATGCATTAATGCAAAGTTTCCAGTAAAACCGCTCTGAAGCCAAGCATGAAGTTTCCATCAGCCATAGGCAAAATAAAAGCTATTTTTTACTTGACTACATGTGACTTGCTGCATCATGATGTTATTGGGTAAATCACCTACTCTCATACAATGCGTCATACAGATACTAGATTTGTTTGTTAGCTTATCATTAAAAAGTTTTAATTTACACCACAAGATGAATCACAATTGTTTCTGAATCCAAAACCAGAAGAAATATTAAGAACACTGGCTTGAATGGTTTTATCTTTTTACTTCAAAAAGGCAGACCTAACGGTTTCTAATCTTGAGATATTTATAACAAATAAGAAAGAACACAGAAAATGTTGCCAATATCAAATTAGTGCTAATGAGATCAGGACTGAAATTTAAAATAATCTTATTGAACAATTATTTAATAAGAGTCAACAGTCCACATGGTTGATAATTGATATCAGAAAATGTTAAGTAGTTAAGTATATAAGTATCTGTTTATAAAGTTCATAACTTCAATAACAAAGCATGATTATTATCGAATTCATGAATTTAATTTGATATCTAATTTATGTCCAATGATGCACAATTATGGTTTAATTCTTTTTGGTGACATGTTAAGCTACAATCACTATTGCAAAAACGTTGTTATTCGCAATAGAACATATGAAATGTTTAAACTGAGGAATATACAATTTTAAGGAAAATTTTTGTTGTTAAGTTTCAATTTGATGGCTGCAACATGTCTCAAAAAAATTGGGATAGACAAACAAAAGTCTGGAAAAGTGTTACCAAAATAAAAATAAAAAAAGTTGGAGGAAAATTTTTGCAACTAATTGGGTTAATTGATAACAAGTAGGTAACATGACTAGATATAATGAAAAAGGTACTTATAGAGACAGAATCTCTCAAATGTAATGATGGGCAGAGGTTCAGCAGTATGTGAAATCTTTCTGTGAGAGGGACAAGGGCAAGAATCAGTAATGGATTGCCCTAAACATCAGACCTTCAGACAGAACTGCATTTAAAACAGGCATGATTCTGAATGGACTCAGAAACAAATCCAGAAATCATTGTAAACCGTGCCATTCACAAATGCAGGTGAAAACTCCATCATGCAAAGGAGAAGCCATGTGTGAACATGATCCAGAAATGTCTTCTTTTGGGCCAAAGCTCATATAAAATAAACTGAAACAAAGTGGAAAGCTGTTCTTTGGTCAGATGAATCAAAATGTAAAATTAAAACTATGGACATTTGGTGCTTTATGAAACAAAAAATACAACATAGAATCCTGTATCAGACACAAATGGGACAACGTTCCTCTCCCAAAACTCCAGCATCCGGTCTCCTCGGCTCCCAGACTTATATACTGTTGTTAAAAGATGATGTGATGCGACACGGTGGTAAACATGGCCCTCTCCCATTTACAATTTTTGGACCTGGTGTTATAGTTATAATTTCCCGTGTGAATGTTCTCCGTGTCATAGCTGTGGGAAATGGTTAACTGTGATGGACTACACTTTAGTTAAGGAGGAAATGTCACAATAAATTGAAAGTCACATTCAATTCAGGAAATGGTTGTGCAAATACATAGAAACATGGTTTGTTCATCATTATTGTTCAGTTGTTTCTGTGAAATGGTGAAACAGTAATGTGAGGAAGCTGTGAGGACTGCAGCAGGACCTCAGCAACTATACAGTGCTGGACTATAGTCAGAAACACATCGAACACCCCAGTAGTGAAATAACACCAAAAGGTGTGTGTTCGTGCTTTTACTTTTTAATTTTCCAGTAAAAGAAAGAGAAATTAGTCAAATGCTGAAAATAATCCACTGCCAGTGTAATTCACACAGCTACTGAAGTAATAAAACAGTCCTGTCCGAAACTGCTATACATATAGACAAAAAAATAGACTTCATAATTGCCTACCTGTCACAAAACAACAGTTTGTATGTAATGAATAAACAACGGAAAATGTAATAAAAGGTGAAAATGACACAAGTGACAATAATCAGCTGTTACCTCAAACAAACAGTTCACTAAAAACGCTAGACATGAATACTGTCACTGATATTAATATTAATACTGAGAGGGGAAAATAAACAGAAATTTATTTTCTGATGCCTGAAAATATCACCTTGTTTAAATTAAAAAAAAAACCACTATCTAATATGAGCTACACTGTGAATCGCACACAGAGTCCCAGGGCAGGTGATGGTACATGCACCTGTCATGCCTAAGCTTTCATTTCCCCTTAATACCGATCCAAAGGCTTTAGGACCGAAATGCTTACCCAGAAAATAAAGTTGAAGAAGAAAAGCAAGTATTTCACGCATTTCGTGGCTCCTTGCACTTTGCCCATGCTGACGGCGCCTCGTGTGTGTCCTCCGTTCGGGTAGAAATCGCAGGGATTAAAGTCCAACTCGAGCAGGAATCTCACTCACCCACACCGAGCACTTCTCTCCTCCTCAACCAGCTTTCCTTAAGCCCCGCCCCTTTCTTTCAAATACATACACACACACACACACACACACACACACACACAAACACTCTCTCTCTCTCTCTCTCTCTCTCTCTCTCTCTCTCTCTCTCTCTCTCTCTCTCTCTCTCTCTCACACACACACACACACACACCATGTTCGCGCCCCATTAGCTTTAAAGTTACACATCTTATATACATATACATTCATCTTTGAATTCAGCTTTTTGACACATTACACACTTTTGGGTCATTTTATAAATGCAGTCTAGACCCCACCAAGGAACCTTGCTGGGTAAAAAAGATCGCGTCATTCCTACAATGGTGATCTTTTACTCTTTATAGATAAGCACAAACTGGTGAACTCCAGTTGGAAACTGGGGGGAGGTCCCATCCATCTACCCTCTATACCACATGTCCTACACGGGGAAGACTGGGAATCCCAAGAAAGACAGGGCAGAAGGCAGGGGACACCCATGACAGGGTGCCAATCGCGCGCATGCGCACGAACGCATGCACACACACACACACACACACACACACACACTTTCGATATGCTCTTTAGCCAAGTGTGTTTTGACTAGAGAAAATTACCCAGAGGACAGAGGAAACTCCCTAATCTTCACACACAGGGAAGAGGGGGGATTCATATGCACATCCCCAGAGGTAAGAAACAAACATACAAACCGCTAAGCCTGCTTGCTCACCCTGCAGATTACATATATAAGTAAAATATATCATTTGGAGTAAATCTGACCTCCTGGCAAACCAGTTTTCTCTTCATTTTTTAATTTATTTATTTTGTTTGTTTATTCGCCATTGAGCATTGTTTGAATGCTACCAATTAAAGTATCGTTGCTGATCACATGCAAATACTTATTATATTTTCACACTGAACATTGCTCTTTTGCAGCAGGACAAAGTTGGTCAGGCAAATTTTGTTTTATTTTAAATGGTTTCATAGTGTTATTTAATGTTCTTTTTGTTTTTCCAGTGTAATGAACTTAAGTCGCCCCCTAGTGGATTATCATAATAGATATTTTTTTACAGCTTCTTCACGTCCCAAAATCCCTGATTTCTTTTTATAGAGAGTAAATTTGGCTTTAAATACCTACAAATACATGCTAATATTAGCTACTTATAATTTCACTTTAAAAACTCTTCTTTCGAAAACTTCAGATATTTTTAATGCATCTAATAAAATGTCAGACAGATTTTAATGTTTCTAATCAAATATTCATCACATTTAGTCTGGGATGTTTATTTAGCTGCAAAGTTAAAAGAATTAGCCATAGCAAGTTTTCCAAGAAACTTTTAACAACCATCCAGCAAACTCCTTTGAAAATTGCACAACGGTGTGCCTAAAAAAAAAGTAAAACATCTAGGTTTTATTGAACTTTATATATATATATATATATATATATATATATATATATATATATATATATATATATATATATATACTTAAATATGTTCTTTTTGGAACATTCTTGTTTTGTTTTGTTTTGTATGTGTAAAATATATATATAATGTACAGTTATAACAGCTTTTGTGAATAGCTTCACGCGTACGTTACTGATATTGGCTTTTAATACATCCAGAATGCATAAGCAAATAAAATACAATGAACAATTAAAGCTTTACTTTAACCCACAGTAAATCAGGTTTCCGTGTAACAGGCAAATGTGCTGCATTAGGGGGCGATGCTGTGCCTTTCATAAACTTACCCTGGCTTTCCATTTCAAGAGTTTTATTTGAGCAACCTTGCTTGCTCTGCTGGTGTGTTCTTATATATTGTGTGTAACTATTTTTACTCTTACTCTTACTCAATACTCACTTGATTGCAATTGATTACTCAAATCATATCAATCTTATTACTGTTTCATGGATTTTACTGTATCACTGACTTCATCTTTTCCATTGGGAGCTGTTCTATAAACAATTACATCTGAGATGTTTATTCCGTTTATCTTATTTAGAAAAACAAGATAATTATACACACTATATGTGTGTGTGTGTGTGTGTGTGTGTGTGTGTGTGTGTGTGTGTGTGTGTGTGTATATAATTATTATTTTTTAAAGAAAGCACTTTTCTAATCAAGTCACTGTAGGCTCTTGTGTAGTTTCACAACCTTCTCATTCTCCAGCGAGTCTGTGATTAGATACGTTTTGATCTACAATGCATGGGGACAAAAGAACAGGAAATCCGGTGCCTACTGCTCATTCATCAAAGAATATTATTCATGGTGCCATCAAAGAGAATGGGATATGGGGTTGAAACTGCATGCGTACCCAATCTCTTTAAGCTGAGTATTGGCTGATTTAACATGTTCTATGTGTGTGTGTTTATGTGAACGTAGAGGTCTGGGTGTGCATGGTGGAAGACTTTGTTTAAAATGTCATGGTAACCCTGGCCCATAGCATGACCCTGCCAATCACACAAGACCAACAAGAGTTAAAAAAAATACATCATTAGTAATCTGTAAACCTAACACTTGTCTCTGTGAGTAAAAATGATCTGTGATCTTTGACATCAGATATAGTAGGTTTCCAGGTCCTCAGGCATGACCTCATTATTAGGCCATGACTTTTTACACCCTGTCTTCTCGAGTTCTTCCTCATGGCAAAGGACGTTACAAACTAAAAAAAATGCTTGGTTGGAACAATACTGTTTGTGATGTCTGTAATTGTTTTAGATTTGAAAAAATAATTTCCCAAACATTTTGATCTGGAAGGTCAACTCATTTCTGAGTGTCTTTGTTACTGTAGCTCCACTGAGCCATGGAACATTTTTTACATTTCTGTAAATCCCCTTGTGTTTATCTCTCGTGCATGAAAGAAACATACCATCTGGAGCGGGTTGTGAGGCAGAGCTGACCATATTGATTCCCTCAAACCTAGTTTCATTTTGTCTCCTGGAGAGTCGCTCAACATGTGTTGGTCATATTTTGAGGCAGCATAAACCACACACCAGACTTTTTTTGGAATGTGCCCCACATATGGTACCATGGACTGTTCCTCAGGTCAGAGGCTTTCCCTTAACCTTATCCAATAAATCAGGAAAATAGTTGAAAATAATCCTTAAGTGTTCCTGTGCTGTAGTACAGGGTGGGCCACAGAAAAGTAGCCCGCCTCCATCGCCAGACAGACGGATAGTCTGCAGACAGGGAGCAAGTGGCTCCTCAAAAGAGTTATAACATCCTGATGTTTTTTCACCTAATAAACATAGAGAATTAACATAATCTCACATTTTATAAATCACACCACTAAGCCCACAGAACGCAGAAAAATAATAATGCTTCAGATTTAATAAATAACAATAGCAATAACAATAACAAAATAATGCATAACACATGCAGTCATCATAAACAAGCATTTTTGATCTGTTATCTCTGTAGTCAGCATAGTAAACTACGCATGTCCATCATGAAAAATAATAGGATACTATGTTCTGCTACAGATTTTTCCACATGGCTCTCGAATAGACTCTCATAAAGCCAAAGAAATAATAATAGAATTAAGGCATATCAAATGATCGCCTTGTTCATAATCTTTTTATTGATGGTACCGATAACATCAATATATGACATCAATAAGTCAACCTTTATATGACATACTGTCATTGTCTCCATGACTTGCGGCTGAGCACACACACACAGGCTACGTTGATCCTAATAAGTCTCCAAGCCACCAGGTTTTTAAAAGAAGTCAGTGCTCTCACAAATGTATGAGAGTTGGTGCAGTATGAGTTCCAGTGGCGCACATCAATCCCAAGACATCCAGAGCCCCCAGTTCTGGACTCGCTGCACACCGTTTCAAAGAAGTACTGCTTTTTCTTAACATCATTGATGTTGACGTCAGGCAGCACAGTTACCTCATTGCCTGAGATGTCCGTTGCTTTTGTCTTATTACCCACCCAGAAGCTGACGCTCTCACACACTGAGTACACGCCACGGTTCTGCGGCTGTCCTGCCCGCCTCTTTGTCCTGTCCTTTGAGCCCTGGTGTTCTGAAGGCTCTGAATCGGGGGGGTGTTCACTGAAAAGCACGCGAGGTGACCGGTACCGCCTCTTGTTGAAGAGTTTGGGGTCCACTGTGGGAGTGGTATCAGATGTCTGCTCATGCTTGCTGTCCTGTGGGCAGATATCGCCCGCTCGCAGTGCCAAATTGTGGCCGCAGAACAGGAGCAGCAGAGCTAACATGGACCACCGCATGGGCAAAGCAGGACCTAGAGGAAAATATGGCCGCATGTAAAATAAAAGTGGGATAGAAACATTGTAATATTATCACAGAATTTTGGTTAATTTACCAGTATAAAGATTTGTCAATGACTAATTACAAAATATTTTATCAGGTTTTATGTAATACAGAAATAGTTATAGAATGTGCAGCACAGTATTATACCTGTACTTATGACAAATGTTAGTGCCAGAATTGTGGTTATCATGTATCTAATGAAAAGGCCTTAAATTGGACTACATGTATCAGTTTATTCAAACAAGTGGAAATAACACAGTAAATATCTAAGAACGACAAATAAAATGTAAAATGATTTATCATCTATAAAAATCACAAAAGCACAATGTATTTTATTTGTTTGATTGCTTTAATTGACAGAGTATTTAATTATTGGTATTAGTGATTGATTAATAAAAGATACTACAGCAGGTAACAGATAATGCTTTATAACTGAAAGGATTTTAATTATATATTATAGATTTTTTGATATCCTAGATTTAATTTATATTGTAGGCTTGTTTACAGCCTACGCAGTGGTAAGTTCTCATGTCTTTACACACATACTGTGGAAAATATGAGCGATTTAGTGTGTATGGTTTTGATTTTGATAGCAGAAAGATAAAAGAAACAATATGTAGAAAGAATCATATGGCTTGCATTTACAGCACACCCTTCAGTCAGTCTACCCTGCTGTTCGAGAAAATGTCACAAAAGGTTATAACCAGGTGTGATGCAGCCTTGAAATTCTAAGCAAAATAAGGCTATCCACGCAATGTATTTTTAACTTCATTATTTTACGTTATTAAAAAATATTCTGAATATTGCTATACACAGGTTTTGACATTATGTTGGATAGTAAGTGTTCTGTATTTACTTATAGGTTTTGTGAAAACAGTTACAGTTTGAATAACAGTCCTTATTCTTCTTTATATCTATGACTGAAAGAGGGGTACATTTCAAAAATAAAAGAAATGCTATCTATAAAAATCACTCTTTACTTCCCCTTAGTGAACACTTAACTTTGTGTACAAATACACCAGAAATAAAAGCTACATCAGAGACTGTAAAGGCGAGTAAATGCATTTTTTAAAAATTGCTGTATTTGATCAATACTGTGGACTGTGCATACCTGTGAGACGTGTCCAAATGAACTCGTCTTTCCTGTCTGGCCTCAGGGGGAGTACTGGGGTTTCATAATGGTATGAGCAGCCAGTGTCAAGTCATTAGCTTCTACAAGCTCTCTGTTTCTGAAAGACAATGAGCCCAATTAGTAAAATATTTGAGGAATTTCACAAATATTTCACAAAACATTATCTTCAGTGACCATATTATCAGGGTTGTTGTGCCTTCAGAGTCAGTCCCAGGCATGCTGGGCACATTTTATAAAAAGACACAAATCTTTTTGAAATATGTAATCTTTTACACACAAGTGAATGAAGTTAGGAAATTCTATACATTTTTAAATAAAAAGTTATTTACCTGGTGATAAGTCACAAAAAAAGGAATCATTACTCAAATTACTTGCTGTAGTAATTTGAAACACACCTCACACCTCTCACACTCATGAAACACTTGAGTGACACACAAGCAAACGTAAACTAGTACACAATTTACTCCATCACCACACACAGCCTTATCAGTCTAATGCCACGTATGCCGACTATGAACGGTGTTTTTTTTTCATTGCATTGTTATTATAAGGTAGCTTATTTGTGTGTCTGTCTGCATTTGTGGTTTCGCTGAGCGGATCTAGAAAAACCTTAGGTGCTGACCGAGCACTCATTAGCTGGAATGGAATGTAGTTAAATACAGTAAAAGCATTATGTCTTGCACCAATGGTCCTGGCGACATGAAGAACCTAGAGGATTCACTAATCTCTCACTAAAACCACAGCCTATATTCATATGGTAACAGTTCCATAGTTTCCCACTGGCCCACCTTTCTAAAGGGAAATGTGAACCCTTCAGTCTCAACCACACACGCACACACACACACACACACACACACACACACACACACACACACACATTCTTATCTGCAATCATAGGCCTGTGAAAGCCACCGCCTGAAGGAAAACCCTCCATGAACATTCTTGTGTGAAAAACACATGGATAAATTGTGGCTTTGTGTTGGCTCCAATCCGGCAGCCTACAGCACACAGCACCAGATTTCACAAAACGCATTAAGTAATATTAACTAAAACATTTATTCAAACTTTCACACACTATATGTCACCACTTCTTGAAGTCTTGCAATATGCTAGCTTCTTTTTATGCACGTGGCAATCCAATGTCCCACTGAATAATAAACATTATGCGTAAAAGGATGCATCTCATAAAGTTAACATAATGGTTTCTAAAATTATTTGTGTGAGACACAATTATATCACTACAAAATGCTAGTTTGAATTCCTTTTATAAATCAAACGTGTACAAATGCACAAATAATCACAAGGCTTCGCTAGCTTTGGGCAAATCACTCAGCACTTGAGGACTTTTGTAAAGCTGACAAATGAATGAGCTTCCTCCTTATAGCATCTATTAATTATTTCTGTTGTAAATCAATTACACATACACGTACATTCACATATTTGAGGTGCTGCTACAATTATTCATGTGGAAAGCATTTAATAAGAAGAGGTGACCTAGAGTTGAATGTCAGTCTGCCCTTTCCTGTCTATTCAAGTTCTTAGGAAGAGATAAGAATAATCGTATAAATAAACTCAGAGCACTTTAGGGCACAGAATCAACTAAAAGACTGAATAGCAAATACTTTGTTTCAGTTCAATAGTAATAAAACCCTAACATGTAGTTCTCCTCCCTGATGATGTAGCTTCTTGCTGCTGCTTGCTGTGATATATGAAGAATGTCTGAATCACATTAACACAGTGACACATGAAAACAAGTCTACGCATTATACCAAGTATGATACTGGTTCAGCTGGAGCCAGTAGTGTTTTTTCAAAGTAGTGTGCGATTTTTCACTACACACCTGTGCCACATCTCGTTTTGTGGACAAGCTGTAAACTACCATCGCCCCTGCCATGGCAAGGCTTGTCATTCTGGAATGTGGAGGATAACTTCCCCTGTTAGACAGACAGGTCAGAGGTGTTGTGCGGCTGTCTGCATGTCTGTGTGTGGTCCGCATTGCTACAGGTTCAGTAACAGTCAAAACTGTTTAGACACTTATTCAGTGTGGGGAGAAGGGTATATGAATATCCAAACATTTTAAACTGAAAATGTTCAGCCATCTTCAATTACATTTTTAAATAATAGTAAGATAGCAGAATTAGTGCACTGATATACTGCTAATTCATTGGACTGAATACATTTTAAAAAGGATCAATTGTATGTTGGCAGCAAGCATATTTCCCCACTCAACATGAAAGGATAAATGATCATTTTAAAATATGTTGCAGATTTCAATTATTAAGATCTTCAACAGCCTTTAATTAAATACATATTGACAATAATTTCCAACTTGGGAATCAGGAATTGTGCATTTCTAAACCATTAGCTGCATTTCCAGTAACAATAAAACCGAGGCTCTCAAATTTTTGGCCTGTTGATTAGTTCACCTCAGAGACTTTACCTCAGCAGAATTTAACAATTATATAATGCTTCACTGCCTCAACTGTTAAGTGTAGCCCCAAACAACCAGCTGCTTCAGATCATCCCTAAGTTTCCACTGAGACCATAAGCTGTGCTGTTCACTTGGATACAGCTATAATAGCAAGACAGGGGGCTATGAGAAAGTTCATCTAAAAGCTTTCTTAGAATATATGTACAGTACCTTTCAGTTAAAATTATAAAACAAGTAGGGGATTCTTTTGGCGTTCAATCATGTGCTGTATTGCTATTGTCTTTTGCCTCCGACTTTGTGGATACTTTGTGGAAGAATCACATATGCCTGTAAAAGTCAGGTGTCCCAACACTTTTGCGTATATAGCATTACATTATAAAGGCGATAACATTAAACAATGAGTAACTGCAGTTTACATAGATAATACAGTACAGTAGGACACTAAAAAATTAATGAGCATGTATTTCACCATTTCTAAACATGCATTATCTATTTCTTAATAAGGTAGAACAGAACTGTATTCTCTACATGATGAAGCCTGATTCTAACAATATATTAAATGGATATTATGTATGAGTGCAAGAGAATTGTGGAAAATGAATACTTGTTCTCAGACAGGTAAGCCTGTAATAATTAGGTCTAAATTCATAAAGAAGCATTTCAAGGCAAAAAGGCATTCCAAATGGATTGGTGCTTCAGGCCATGTGCTTTAAAGAAAATTTTGCTTGGTCTGCCAGCTAGCTACAGCTTGCTAGGAATCTGGGAACTAAGAGAACCATTTTGCCCTTTGGCCATTGTTTAGCGTTAGCAGTCTACAGAGGATAATCGCATGCAATTGAGACCGACTGTCAGCTTTTCTATCTCAATGACAGCCTTTCTCTTTGTAATACTTAAAAGGTCTAATATGACTAAAAGCTCTTTTGCAATAAGGGATTCTGTTCGGAAACGGTAGCTATAAATACGAGGACTCCTGAAAACAGGATGCCTATCTGTCAGGGCATGAAGGCTCAAACCAGATGTGTTGGACCCGATCACCAAAATCAGTATACAGGTAGAATTAAAAAATTAATAGAATGTAGCATTACTGTTCATCCAAAATCACATCTTGACTGATGAAACATTCTCTCTGTATTAACAAGTTGCTTAGGTCATATAAGTTTTGTCCAAGAAGAGTTTTCTCACATCAACCGAACCCTGTTATGCTAGCACTACTTAAAGCAACTGTGGACGTGTCATATTATTTAATGTGAAAAGAGACATGGTATCAACAGTCACACTTTCTTATGCATTGCAGGTCAGTACAGGTGTTAATAACATAGTGTTGTAAAACTGCTTTATGTTCTTAATTGTCAAATACAGACATGCCTGTCTAAAATTATTCTTGTTATGGTGCTTTATGTCCCTTGCTTATATTGTGTATAATCTCACATCAGGTCAGGTTGTAGGTGGTCAACCTTCAGCATGGGAATATGGAATCAAAAACATTGAGATAGGATTAACAATGAATACATTTGAAATGCAAACCATCCCAAATGTCCTCTTTGTCTAATTTATCTAGTGGTAGCCATGATTCCCAATTCCCTGCCATCGTTTGTATCTGCCTTCTTTCCCAGAGCATCAAGCAATCTGGGAAAGTGAAGAAAAGAACATTCTTCCTCAGAGACACATGAAGCTAAACATCATATCAAACTTCTCTTAACATATCCTGAGGCAGACAAACACACTCGAAAAGATGCCTGACTGAACAATCCTGTGTGTATGAGCTGGCATATATCCAGAAATAACCACTACTACTGTAGATTACTAAAGATGAGATGGTAAATGAAACACTATTCCCACCCAGAAAGTAATATCTTGGACCTCTGGCCATGAAAGTCAAGATTTAAACAGTTATCCCAGTGATAGGCCTCCTACACAAGAAATCAGAGCTTTCAAATGTTTTCTGCCAACTAAGAAAAATGTTTTCTCAGTAATATTGAAAAGTTGCGTCAGTGTCTTTTAACCCGTCAGATTTACAATGTCACATTTTGAGCCAAAACATTTTAACCTAAATTGTATTTGTATGTTTGAAAGAGAAGAGTTACATGCACATCGTCACGAATCGTGAGAATCATTACTGTAGACAGTACACAGCTTAGAAAATGAATTCAGCTGTTACTTTCCAGGCATGAGGCCATGGCATTGGTTAATTTTATTTTAAGAATCCTCCTCTAAAAGCTGCAACCTTGGACAAAATCCTCCAGCAAAACAAAAGACATTTGCACTGTTTCAGAATATCTGGAAAGAGTAATGTGACATTAAAAGACAGCTTAAAAAGACGGATGGATGGCATTTTAAGAACAAACAGGAATTCAGGTAAGTACAAATTCCTTAGGAATATAATTGTTTCTCAATCTCTGAGGTTTGAAAACATTCTCCATGCTGATTAGAACATGCAAAACCTTGTCAGACAAAGGTTATAAATTATGTCTGCTGCATTCAATATCAGCATAGTTCAGCTCAATTCTTTCAGTATGTGTTTAGGATTTAGCGCATGTTTTAGATGTTACTATTATAGCATACACTTGATTTAGTGTATCTAACAAAAAGATTGACTAACTTATAGTCAAATTTATATGATCTACTGTCTGATTTAAGAATATAAAAGTCATAAAACCGCTAAAGAAAACACCTACAATTACTACAAATTTCTGTCATTTTCTGAGTGTAAATGGATTATCCAATTAGCTGCAGCAATTAGAAAACCAAAAGAAATCACTTTCAATTTACTTGAATATGGCAGATCTCACCATAAGCATGTTAAAAAGTGCTTTACTTTACAGTGCTGGAATGCATCCTCAGCTTTGCTCAATTTCAGCTTAAGCCATCATGGGGTACAGAAAGAGGCACCGAATTTTAGGGCTTAGCTGCCTACAAAATAAGTCGTCATACTACACCATTAACAAACACTTGTACTTTGGCACTTCTTCACCCTGGTCTTTTCCAGATACTACGTCCCAGATGTTCAGATTTACATTATACTTCATAGCAGCTGTATACAATTGTCTTCGCTTCCTCAAAACATTTAAATTAGTTGTAAAGTTTAAATCACACACACAAATCATTTCCTGCACACAGCAGAGAAGATGGTTCACCACAGCTAAAATATACACAACTTCAAATAAGTTGTATACATTTCAATGGTGTGCACTGTTTTATGTTGATAGGTAAAGACAGTTCTAATTAGGGGTGTAAGCAATAAAATATACTGTAGAATACAAAATACCATTCAACACAAATGCCCCATAAAGTGACGTCAAATTGTTTGGGATATTGAAGTCAAGTTTATAAATGAAACAAAATAATCCATTGTCTTCACTACATATTCAACTTTTTTTTACCTTGTATTAAAAGTTATTTTCAAGTTTAGTCACGTTTTCAAATAGGCAATCTTTCATTTCTCTTGACGTCATATGGTGTATAAATCTGGTGTCTGTTAAATACTGATAATGCTTTCATATTATATATGCTCATGTAAACTAATAAAAACTATTAAATTGAATTAATCTGATACTGATTACAATTTAAATACAAAAACTACAAGTTACATGCTATTTATGACATCTGTTAAATATAACTATTAATAATAATAAACTTTTGATATGATGTGTGTAAAATATTATTCATATGAAAGGGATTAATGACAAGGTAGGAATTGCAAGGAATAGCAAGCTTTTTTTATGCCTTGACAATAATGTTAAGAAATTCCTGTTAGGTCGTGAAATGAGGGAATACATCCCAGCACAGCAGAAAAAGCAGAAATGAGAGACTTTGGGCCTTATCCCAAATCTTAGATAAAGGCCTCTAACTTATTCTAACAGTTTACAGAACAGTGGAAAAAGGATGTGTGAGAGAGGTTCTTATGGGGAAACACCTGCATCTCTTGAACCTATTTCAGAGGGAAAAAAGGTAAATATTCCAGACAGTTTATATCAAATTCATGATTTACTGCTGCACAGGGACAGGTTGCATACAGTCATGGCCATATTTATTGGATAGCTTTGAAATTGAAGCCATGTGTTGGCACAATATTCTGCTCAATGGATGGTGTTTTTAAACAGAACATGATACAGAATTTACTCTAATATGTTATACAACAGTGCATCAATAACTTGGCACCGGTGTACTTGTATCTTATTTTGTCCCCCCTAAACTAAACAAGGGTTTCATCCCCTCTTCATTTCAGTGACAACAATTATATTTCTAGCATTTTTGGAAAACATTAGTACACCGCTTAATCTGAAACTCGGTAATTGACTCTCAGTTCTTGGGCAAAGTGTTTATTTTCTTAGCTTGGCTCTGGGGCCACACATTTCTTTTCTCCAGTTTCTCTTCTTATCCTTCGAGTAATCCCCAGCTCTGAAGTGGGAAGCCCTGAGGTCAGCACAGCAAACTCTCTCAGGTCTGCCGTCGTAACTTTGCGAATTAGTAATACTGAAGGATTTTTTTGTTTATGAGTCACTAAATGATGATCTAGGTGTGCCATGGTGTGTGTGGGCTTTGGTACCTTAACCAATGTAAAATTAGAAGCTCAAGGGCAACCGTACTATTTCAGTTTTATTTCATGATTTATTAAGACAAGAACATGTTTAAATATGTCAGTTTAATTAACTTTTAAATCAAGTGTAAAAGTCTATTAAATGCCCTGCTGTGCATAGATGAGTCAGTGGGAATTTACTAAATGTCTGGAAAATATCAATGTTTGACCTGTGTGCCAGTGAGATAAGCAGAGACATCACCTTAACTAAACACCGGGTCAAACCTTGAGATATGTTTACATTAGCAAAAGAACCTGCTATTGTGTCTCCCTTGCGTTAGCTTATGTTAATTCACAAATAGCAAACAATTATAGAAATACAGTTGTCCTTTTTTTTTTTTTTTTTTTTTTACTTCATGACAGAATCCAGAAAACTTAACATTCAAAACCTGTGCAAATGGTTTTGGTTAACATGCCACCATGTATGCATATCAAAGCTCCACTCCATTGCTTGCATGTGTGCACTAGGGATGTAATGATGTAATGAGATGTAATGGCTCGTATTCATAAATAGATAATGAGTGATTGAGGCTTGACCGAGGCGTAACTGAGACGATGCTCTTTGTGTTATAAAGGATGGTGATGATGACTAGCGACGTGATGACAGTCTGCCTGGAGTATGATCATATAGAAGACAAGGGCAACAGATTTCTCCTGCTGCCAATCTCACATCCTTTCTACTATATGACTCGAGGTAATATGAGTCATGTGCATAGAATGTGTGTGTGTGTGTGTGTGTGTGTGTGTGTGTGTGTGTGTGTGTGTGTGTGTGTGTGTGTGTGTGTGTGTGTGTGTGAGCCAAATTTTTCAAGGCAAGAAAAGTATTTTACACCCCCTACAACCAAATAAAAATCATTTGAGAAGGGAAATTCATGTAGAATACGGCTGTAAGTAATGTTAAAGATTAATACAATCACAATGAAAATAAACATTTTTTTTTGGTATTTAAAAACCAAATCTGGAATAACCCACAACATATATAGTACAGTATATAAATGTGGAAAGGAAGCTGATTGTCAAGAATTATTAAAGAATTGTTAACTTTTCTTGAAAATAAATAAATAAATAAATAAATAAATAAAGCTAACGAAATATATCACAGCAAATAAACTCTTACAAATCCATAAGAAGGAAAGCTTGATTTAAGCAACTGGATAACATGTTCTGTACAGAGGGAAAACAGTGGCTCAAACCTCAGATGTCTTTCTCCCAGTATTCAGCACTTCTTGTCATTCCTCTTCTGACACTTTCCAAAGTGTTGTATGTAAACTGCTGACATTCTAGAGTTCTGAAGTTCAAAAAATTCCAAACTTTATTCTTTCATTTAATCCCAAATTCCAGATCAGGAAAACCAAATCCTTCTGTCATCCAGTGCCACACTGCTCTGTAGTGGCTGAGAAACAGATTGCTGTGAAAAGTTAGAGTAAGAAGTCTGTCTGAGTGCCTCCACAAGAAAAGGGCATGCCCCTGGTCCTAGTGCCTGACAAATTATTAT
The DNA here is from genome assembly GCA_039877035.1 of Silurus lanzhouensis. NCBI lineage: Eukaryota > Metazoa > Chordata > Actinopteri > Siluriformes > Siluridae > Silurus > Silurus lanzhouensis. Next base: position 13,683,242 of record JBCEWE010000455.1, on the reverse strand, counting down.
TATTGTACTCATTATCCAACTCTAATACACAATTCATAAGCATTCGAACAAGGGATATTTAGCTTAAACAGCTCGTTTAAAAGGTTACATCTGTTGATGAAAAAAAAACATAAACGATGCAGATGTTAGCTTCTTGAAAGAATAAGTCCAAAGACCTAAATTATATAGACAAACAGATAATTGCAATTACAAGCATTCTATTCATGACTCCAGTCTTTGCTAATTTTGTTGCCGTACTAAGTTTATTAGGGTGTTGGATAATCATAACATTCCAAAACAACCCTTAGTGTATCTTGGCATAGATTCTACTCTGGAACTGCACACAATTCTTCCATCAGTTTGTGATTTTTCTAACACATCTTCCCCAAAATCATCCATACGTGTGAATTAAAAGATTAGATTACTATAATGGCATATCATTATCATACTGGTCAATCATACTGGCCATTCAGTGCGTCATCACACCCTATAAATGGGGTCATTTTCATCCTGAAAGAAATGCGATTTCTTTATTTCACTATTTTTACAGATAGATTACTTAAGGATAGAGTATATATATATATATATATATATATATATATATATATATATATATATATATATATATATATATATATATTATTTTTTTTAAATTATTATTATTTTTTTTTTTTTTTGTAGAATACGTTTTAATATAATCTAATTATTGCTTGCATAGAAAGACACATTGACATTTACAGGTTTCTGTCTAGTAAACCCTTGTTTACCAGCTTGACTGTCATTCAATATTTCTCGATTCTCACAAAGATACCATGTACAGACAGTATTTGAACTCAATTTCAAATGCTTCCAAAGGCCGTGCACTATTGAAAGCATATGTGCAGTGCTGCACAGATTACAAAAGAATGTGAAATTCTGAAGAAAAACCAATATAATCTCTGTAGAGACTACCTGAAAATTCTAGATCAGAATCCATGGTAGTTTATTCATCTAAAACATTGCTTTTAGATTGCAGAGGTGAACTCTTGTTCAGAGATGTGAGTTGTTCCAGAGCTTTTTTGGATTATACATGGCATGTGTCCAAAAGGAATACACTATCAGGACACCAGTTTGGTGGAAATGAAGTACTGATATGAACATAGAAACTTTCATACACTTAGTCTTGTTCCTAAGTTTGTCCTTCTATCGTGCTATTTAAGCTCTAATAAATACAGATGGTTTCTTGTTGTGGCTTACATAATATTGTGGTTGATAGTCAAGAGAGCTATATTTTAATACATTATCCCTCGAAAAGCTAGTGGTCTCACTCAATTCTGTTCTGAGCTTTTTCACTCATGACAGATAATTAACATTGGCCAATTTGCATTCCTGAGGTATGAAAACATATTTATTCTGGGCTGCAACCAACAGATATTTCCTGAATAGAAACATTATTTAAGCAAGTGCTTGCCAATGGTAAATATCAATGTGTCAAGAGACATTTTTTTATTTTTCTATCTCAAATAACAGGCCTATGTGATGAAACATGGTCACAACCGTAGCTGATAAAGTTCATTAGTGCACATTTCAAACTGATCGTGTTCTGTTGTTCACGCCAATATCCACTTGTAAGGAATATACAAATTGAACTGTGCTAGATATGCACTTTGTAAGTGAACATCTCAAACTGATGATGTGATAGACTCCAGAACCACTGCACCCTTTAACAGGATAAAGTTATTACTAAAGATAAATGATTGATAAAAAAAAGCACAGCACACTTTTAACTGCTGAGATGTATTTAAAACATCTTCTTACCTTCCTAGGGGCAGGATTAGTCTGGAACTGTTGCATTTCCATTTTAAAGCTGGTGGTCATGTTTTTAAAAGAAAGCGTTATCATTACATCCCTGAGTCTATTTTAAAAGTTTTTCTTAAGTCTGCCTTTTATGTTCTCTGATGCTAAAGGCTTGGACAGATCTGATGTCGCATTTGTGTTGCCAAACTGTACTGAAAGAGATATTGTATACCCTTTTCTATAGAAGTCTGGTCATTTAGTTTAAGGTCATGACACATGACATATTTATAAAGATGAAAGACAGTTACTTGCTGGAAATGAAATAAATAACATAAACTTGTTTCTTTAAATTTCCTGACATTGTTCATAATTGTTTATGCAAAGGTTTCAGAGATACACTCAATTTGTCTTGAATTACTGAATAAATGTGTTGAATGAATGTCTTGCAGACCATCAAATTCCAAGTTCTGTTGTTTTGACTCTTGCTGATTTTGGCATGTACTCATCTGTTTTTTGTATGTTACTGTTGTAAGGAAAAACGATTTTTCTTTTATTTTTATTGATCATGTGAAACAGCTATATGCATTATTTTTGATAATAGAAAATATTTTAAAATACATTGATAAATGAAACTTTGTAATAGAGAACAGTTGTTTTACTTTTGTCTGTTCTTTGTACCTGCGCTGCTCCGATGTAAATATTGTTCAACTGTTTAAATGTTCTTCTGAATTATAGTTGCGTTAATCATATATTGTCTCCACAATGACTTTCGTTTTATCCTGCTTAAGACCTCTTTGTTCAATTTATTCAGGGTAGGCCTTAATTTCTCTTGCTATTGAACCCAAATCCTGCAAACACATGCCTAAATGCTGTAACTTTATTTAAGCTTGTTGCATATAAGGAATTTATAAACTGGTGTATACATATTGCGGTGCAGCAGTCTGTGTTAAACTTATTTATAAAGAGGATAAATGAAAATGGGAACATCTTTGTCACAGAACCTTGGCTAAAACCTTTATGGCCGCTCAGATTCTGGGATTTGATCCTTACGTCCCATTGCCTGTAAAACACATTTCAAGGACTGAAGAATTGCTTCAGTGCCCCATGGCCTCCCATCTATCATGACTGACAGGTACCTATGGACATGCCACAGGGTAACAGGTAACTGGAGAAGGAACATAACTCAAGCAAAGACAAAACATTTTTCAACACAAACAGTGAGGTCAGATGGATGTGCATGGCTCAGATGAGGTCTGTGGTGGCCACTTTGAGTGCTCATCTGACATAATACTCATTTCAATTTTAAACTAATATTGCGATGGAAATGTTTTTAATTATTCAAAATAATAATATATTGCATTCCGGCCCTGATATGTAACAAAATGACATGTGCATTAGCACAAATCTTATATTAGTATTAGTGTAACAGTGCATTAGCGCTGACATAGTCAGGACCCTTAAACAGACTTATATGCCCTTTCCCTTGTGTTTGCTCTGGTTAATGTGATCAAGAGAAAACTGGTCTGCCTTCCACAAACCTTACCTGATTGCAGACACACTGCTATAAGTACAACCAGATCCTAGAAAGGACACAGTCTGTTTGTGCTTATATGCCTCAGATGAAAATAATTATGTGATTATTTCCAGGTATCTTTTCCTCATAAACAAGCAGATCCTGTGTTTAAATTGTTTTTCTGTTATTAAAAAAACTGCTTCTGTTATTGGTGTTGTTCAAAATGATCAAAATAATGTAACTGAAATTTGGTTAAATTAAAGAAATATGATAAGTCAGTCTATATAAATATGGTAGCTTATAGCAAAGCAGAAAAAAGAGCCACAGGCTTCTGACCTTAACATTCAGAAAACATTATAAACCAATAGCATACCTATTAAAACATTCTTTTAACTTTAACTTTTAGTCTTTTTCTATTTCTGCATAGCAAAAGCTATTTTATTTAGAATGGAAGTGTGCCCAAATACCGGGTTTAAAATCTAAGCTTAAGTACCCCACTTAGTTTCTACAGCATTCTGACAAGTGTCTTACACAGAAAATTCTTAAATTACAATGTGAGTGGGTGTAGATTTGTTCAGAGTGATCATGAAAACTGAGTGAACTTCCTCTGTGACTTTCTCCATGCTATATAGTTTGAGTCACTCTTTCACCCTTGTCCTTCTCCTAGACAATATCTGCGTTGTGTTAAATGTAAAGGCCATTTTTCACATTTGATTAAAAAGAATAGTAAAAAAAGAATGTATTCCGGATGCTCTGTGTTCTTTTGGAGGCAGATAACTTCCTCTTTTATGTCATAAAATCTTGGTCAGTATTTATCCATTTTACAGATTTAAATACCGTACTTATATCTTACCTATAAATCCATAGCTTATGGAATTCATGCTTTTGGTAAATGAGAGACTTACTGAGGAATCCAATATTGGGGCTTGATTGTTCATGCTAATAGCTATGTATGCAAATATTCTGTATGAAACGAATGTTTGTATTTAATAATGGAAGGAGTTAAGCAGAAGTGTGTGAATGATTTCAATGGCCTTTTACCAATTTTAAATGAATCGGAAGCTACTGTTTAATGAATTACCAGTTCAACCAGGATGTCTTAAATATATTCAGCCTGTGAAATCCATTTCTTACTATATATATATATATATATATATATATATATATATATATATATATATATATATATATATATATATATATATACACTAATATATATATATTTAGTAAGAAATGGATTTCACAGGCTGAATATATTTAAGACATACTGGCTATATTTAAGACATATATATATATATATATATATATATATATATATATATATATATATATATATATATATATATATATATATATATAAAGCTTTATTTTCTCCCACTATTAAAGTTTTAAACATATTGGGAAGGACACCTCAACCTTATTTTAACCTACAGTAAGGGTTTTGTATACTGTAGGTGTATATGTGTAATTACCTTGTTGGTAGTTTTGTTGAGGTTGTTGAAATTTTATTAATATTAGTAATGTAATTTTATTATTAGTAATGTAATATAGAATTACTGATGATTATCATGTTTTTATCATGCCATAATATGTTTTTGTAGGCACAGCTTTATAATTTATTTCATTTTTTGTAAACAACATTTTATTTTTATTTGAATAAAATTTTTAGGTAATAGTATTCTTGGGGAAGCAATTTTTTAATAGCAGTTTTGTGAAACAAGGTTAATGTGTTTTATCAAAGACTTATGTATATACATTGTTTTGAAGATTTGTAAATGGAATCTGTGTTGGCACACAGTGAAGAGCACACCACATGGACTGTAAAACTCATATGCTGACAGACACCTGTGTAGACCTGCCTGAATGGAAATCAGCTTAGTACACACAAACATGCGCAGGTGCTATGACATATCGGTGACACAGGTGCACACACACATGCGCGCACACACAAATGCACACATACATGCTCTCTCTCTCTCTCTCTCTCTCTCTCTCTCTCTCTCTCTCTCTCTCTCTCTCTCTCTCTCTATCTTTTTTCTCACACACACACACACACACACCTGCATGTATTGTCATGTATCATTTACATAAGCTTTTCTTTCAGAGGGGCAGTATTTCAGTTCAGCTTGATATTATTATCCAATACCTTTTTATCTCTCTTTTCAGTAGAAAAGAAAGAGGGAGATGATTCTTACAGGAAAAAGAATTACAGAAGACAGATGAACAGAAAGGAAGGCAGAAGGAATGAAAAACATAGTAGCACCCACCTGTTTCCTCAGTTGTACTCTTTGAGCTGTCAGTTAATTTCCTTTTTCCAGATGTTCCATAGGTTTTCCGGTGACCTCCATGACACAGGCAGGCAATGAACATCTGCCAACACGTGTTATCAGCTTTTACAGTGAGGCCTAGTAGTCCAAATCAACACCTTTTAGAAGCATGTGCTTCGACCTGTTGACACCTGATAAATGGGTTAAAGAATCATATCAAATATGATATGAATAGTACAAAGAAAATATGATTTGTTTTGTCTAATGGTTTATTATGCTTTTTCATGGCTGGGATTAAGAAACCCTCTATCCAAGCATAACTCTCATTTTAGAAATATAGAGAATATATACACTAAATACTTATGATGAATTCCTGACATTTGTCAAATAATATATGATGAGAAACTACTACTTATTACTAGCTCTTGAGAAGTAACAGCATTCAAATTTTAGAAACGTGAAGGCAATCCAGAGCTCACCCAGCCATTACAATAAAAGCTTTTTTTCAATTTTCAGTGGCAAATTACATTAGAATTTAACTAAAGTGTAAAACCTGACTTCTGATTTTGGCAAAAAGATAAAGAAGCTTCTGTGATTATGAACAGAATGCAAGTCAGAAAGTCAATCTGGCTTGCAAATGGGTTGGCCTCTTTTGGCCTCTTCGATTGCAGGGGTGGTAGGACACACAGAAACACACAGACACTCACACAGACACATACACTATTATACTGGACACTGACTGCTGTGTGGCCAATCCTTTACACCCTCCCCAAAACAGCCTCAGCAGATCAAGTGACCCCTTTCACCTCTGAAACCTAAGAAGTGATCAAAAGAACTGCCATCTCTTAAGACATACAAAGGCCTTCCCTATAATGCAGAACATGAACCCTTGCAGAGTACAATGAGTGTCATATACTACACTGTTATCTAATTTCATTCAACAGAGTAGCAAAGTATTGATTAAATTGTCCAATGACGTGTCTCTTCTGTTATGATAGTCATCATCCTTTGGGTCAAATTGAATGGTAAAGCGAAGTGGTAGCTCAATAGTTGGACTGAGAGGTCATGATTTTAAATCCCAGCATCACCAAGCTGCTGCTCCTGGGTCCTTTAACTGCTCAGCTGTATAAATACAATATTTTTAACTCACTTTTTGATAAAGGCATCAGCCAAATGGCCAAAATGTTAAATATAACAATATTATGAAAAATGCTTTAATTTCATAATGGTGTGGGTGTATTGTTTGACATTAAGTAGCAGAGAAAGTTGTTCAGAAATATATTACAGGAAATATAATAGTAGTTTTCCTAAAAGGCAGTTAATGTCAAATAAATCACTCACACATGGGACACATTCATCACTGAATTATCTTAATCATTGTGTGTGCTTTCGTTTCTGACATATATTTATATGTCAACAGAAATTCCTGCAGGTTCCTACGGGCCATCTGCAGATGTGCTGATACTGGGTCGTGCTTTGCCTCCTACACTTTTTAACTTTCCTTCCCAAATCTGTCCATCTGTCCGGTGCTGAGGGAACAGAAGTTGAGAACAGGCCTCTTGTTGAAGAGTCTGGTCAGGTTCAGAAACGCAAACCCCAAAATTCCACCCTGTAAAAATGCCAAGACTCTCCCTGACAGCACATCATATAGGCCTATGTGCTTGATTAAGCATTAGAGTTTTAAAACATGTCACGGCATTTGCCTCCCATGCCTACATTCCTCAAACTGTGTCCTTTTCGTGTACAGAAAGAGGAGGATCACGGAGTAATTTAACTGATTCTGAACTGCCCTATGGTATGTAGCAATTGAGAAGCAGCAGGATTAGATTTCTGAAAATGTGGCAGCTGAGCCACTAATCTATGTGCTGCAGGTAAACATGTCTAGGCAAACTAAAACCGATCAGTCATGCTTTGCCGTGTATCTCTCTTCAGCTGTGAGAGAACTAGGTGTTATTTACTCATAAAACCATTATCGTTTTATTTCAAAATACCGTTTAATTATTATTTATACTATTATTATTATTATTGCTGCTTCTTTTCGTGCTGTTGGATAAAAGTTTAATATTTACAGTTAGCTGAAGCCTGTAATGAAATTTCGAGAAAAGTCCTGCAAACTTTGTGACGTGATAGATGTAGTCAAATTCACTGTCTCCTGTTGGTATCATACAGTCAACATGTAGTATAAAAGTAAGGAGTAATAATATTTTGTGATACAGAAAGGTGCCCGGGCAAAAGAAAGACTCTGGATTTAGTCTGTGTATCCTCCTATAAAACATACACTGTGCATGTTTTACGTGAATTGGCTATAAGGCATTAATTATAAGCTACATCGCTTCTTTTTCATTGACCCTTAGGATTGTTCCAGAGGAAATGTGTACATGTACTCCTGGGCTTTAACAAAGGGTTTATATTTCAATGAATACTCTCAGTGATTATGTAATCTAAGCATTAAACTAAAAAGAAGATCCTTTGGTTTTCAGAGAATTGAGATTTCCACAAAAAAAGTTTTTTGTCATCTTGAAAGCAGGCACACGTGTCCTTTATAAACTTTAGGGCAAATAAAGCGTGATATTCAAATTAGAAAGGTTGGTGACATTTTTGTGTTTCAGAAAGGTATTTGACCACAAGAGGGCATTAGGTTTCCTATGTCTGAAACTCTGTTTTCCCACTTTTCCCGTACACGTCAGTGTTGTGGTACTAAATCAACCTGCTGCAGCAGTCAGCTACAGCCAGCAAGCTGTTCCAGCTAGCATAAAGGCCAACCTTCGCTGAATAACACAAGCTTTTAACATAAAAAGCATGCTTAATTGTGCATGCATGGTGTTTATAACAAAAGACAAATTGTGATTTACAGATGCAACGATGCAGGCATTTTTTCTTTTTTTTTTTTCCTTTTCTCACTTTGTATACTTATATATTATATATTATTATATAATATATAATATATACACTGGATACTATAACTTGCATGCCCATGTTAGTAAAAGCATAAAGATGTTGGATGTTTTGGAAGGTGAACAGATGCCTGAGGAATGGAGAAGGAGTGTGCTGGTACCAATTTCTAAGAATAAGGAAGATGTGCAGAACTGCAGATACTACAGGAAAATAAAGTTGATCAGTCACACCATGAAGTTATGGGAAAGAGTAGTGGAAGCCAGGCTGAGGGAAGAGGAACCATCTGTGAGCAGCAGTATGGTTTATTTCGGAGAAAGAGCACCAGAAATGCATTGTTTGCTTTGAGAATGTTTATGCAGAAGTATAGAGAAGGTCAGAAGTAGTTGCTTTGTTTGTTTGTGGATTTAGAGAAAGTGTAGGACAGGGTGCTGAGAGAGGAGTTGTGATACTGTATGAGAAAGTCTGGTGTGGTGGAGAAGTATGTGAGGGTGGTGCAGGACATGTATGAGGACAGTGTGACAGCAGTGAAGTGTGCAGTAGGAACGACAGACTGGTTCAAGGTGGGGGTTGGATTGCATCAAGGATCGGCTCTAAGCTCTTTCCTGTTTGCAGGGTATCTGCAAGGGTGAGTTTATAAGGGAAAGGGAAAGTTTATAAGAATGTTGTATGAGCTAAAGATGCATCATGCTAGAGATTTTCATTGGGAGTGACGATGGACAGGATTAGAAATAAGTTTATTAGAAGGACAGTGCATGTAGGACGTTTTGGAAACAAAGTGAGAGAGGCCCAATTGAGATGGCTTGGACATGTGCAGAGGTGGAACATGGGCTATATAGGAAGAAGAATTTTGAGTATGGAGCTGCTAGGAAGGAGGAAAAGAGGAAGGCCAAGGACGAGATTTATAGATGTGGTGAGGGAAGACATGCAGGTAGATTGTTTGAACAAGGCTTATGTAGTGGAGAGTAGGATAAAAAACGGATGATCCGCTGTGGCGACCCCTAATGGAAGCAATTTAAGCAATACGTTCAAGGGTTTTATTTATAAAAATAAACCATTAACATTTATTCATTTGGTTAAGAATATCACTTAGTTGGTTCATATAGCCTTTCTTAGGTGTGCTCGATGATATAAACCTTTTTTCCCGTGTGCTGCGGTTGTAACGAGAGCGCGCGAGCATCTCTCTGACCTTCTGTTTCACTTCTGCGCGCGCCAAATCCTGGCTTTGCGCACGTGCACAAAAAAAAAAAGCGGCCAGGCATGCGTCCTAAGTGTGATCGATTGGATGTTTGTGGAATCGTAATTCCGTCGTGGATTTACAAGTGCCTGATGGACCCCATAACCATTACTTTGTCTGACGTGCAAATGACTTTTTGCTCTCCTCCCCTCCCATTTTCTAAGAAATGCCGCACGTGTTCTGTTTAACAGCAGAGAAGAAATGGGACGTCAACTCCGCCTATAGATGTTGCTATGGCACCACTGGCTAACAGAAACACCAGTAGACGCAGGTGTTACTGTGCTCCATTTGCTTTATATACAAAATATCATACTATCACATGTCTGTATAATAAACTGGCGCGTTCAGCTTCCCAATCTATTCTGCTTGGACGGGGTCGTGAAAAATTCTCATCTTCTGTTGCGTTAACATGCCGCGTTCGTAGCCGGTGAAAGGTCCCACGCGCCCTCGGGGGAAACACCGTACGTCATCGCGATAGCATGGGCGCACCGCGGGATCGGAATATTTTACACCGCGCTCCCCGCCTTCTCCTTTCCGTAAATCACCGGGATAAGAAAATTGCCCACCTGCGCAGCAGAATTACTTTTTTTTCATCTTGTTAGGCTTTTGTGTGTGTGTGTGTGTGTGTGTGTGTGTGTGTGTGTGTGTGTGTGTGTGTGTGTGTGTGTGTGTTTGTTTGTTTGAGGAGCTTGTTATAAACAAAGGCATTTCTCCCGTTAGATGACTGAAATAAAACAGCACATTAATCAGCAAAACCCTATATACAAAAAGCTGGCAGGTGTTATACTAATGAAGACATTTTTCATACTTCAGCTCTGGGAAGTCCCAGAGAAGAGGTCATTGGAAAGGCAGTAATATCAAACCCTGAAATGACACTACACACTCATCAGGATCAGTCATCAGAATTCCCTGCCCACCATGAGTGAGAACTCTCCTCCTCCTCACTACTATCACCTGCTCTTCACTATGGTACTATAGGCTGTAATCCAAACAAATGCAGCCTATACCGTTCCATTCTAGATGTATAACTTTTCACAATTTACTACAATCTTTTTGTTTACATGTACATCATGTTTATAAAATGAGTCATGGAAGAAATGGTTGGAAAGCTGAATTAAAAAAAAAAATCAAAAAGTGGTACTGTTTTGGACGTCTGTCTGTCTGTCTGTCTGTCTGTCTGTCTGTCTGTCTGTCTATCTATCTATCTATCTATCTATCTATCTATCTATCTATCTATCTATCTATCTATCTATCTATCTATCTATCTCTTAGCGGGGTCATTTTGATTAGAATTACATTTATTGTAACTTCTCACACAGGCTAAAACAGCATATGATGAATTTCAGCTCTGATTCTTGCCAGATTTTTAAATGTGGGTTTGTATCCTGCTTAAGATAGCTCTCTTGTGTAAGCTTCAACGTGATCACTGTATTTGGAACACTGCCTGAAAATTAGGTCCTTCTCATCAAACTGGTCTCCAAGCGAGCATGTTCAATTCCCTCCTGCTCCTCCTGTCACTCAAAGGCACCCAGAAAGGAGATGATTGCAATAATTAGTGTGTAGCACTAGCACTTGCTTCCATGGTTTGCTGTGGGAGATGGTGTGAGAGGAACAGCTGTAATCTAGTGGCTGCTTTGTGTTTTGAGCCCATTGCATTGGCTGAACATTCCCCCAAGAGCACTAAATCATCTGATAGGGAGTGGTGAGGTCGTGGTGACTGCCTGTGTTCAAGGCTTGTTCTGACAAATTTTTTTCTTTTTTTTTCTTTCTGGCAGCATCACTGATTGGCTCACATTCTGAGAACAGAATGTAAGGTTTGTGTAAGCTTTATAAAGATGATTTATATTTAATATGATTCCACTAATATTTGGTCTTATATATTCTACTTATATATTTGGTCAGTTTAAGGTTTGGAATGTGTAGTTTCAATCTGTATACGTGTATGTGTGTTGCTTCCTCTACTTTTTATATGATTCATGGAGAAGGCCCTGATGCCTGCAGAAGATGGAAGTGACTCATGAGAACTGACCCACTTTTCAAAGAGAGCAAATCTGTGATATCTAGATCATGAGCATTAAGAATGAGTATCAGTGATACTATTGTAGGCGTGTCTTACAGAACTGGGTTTTACTAGTGGTGTGAGTAAACCAATGATCTATTAAATCAATTTATTTTCATTAAAGCTGCTATGTGACACTGTCCATTGTTAAAAGTGCTATAAAAATAAAACTGAATAATTGTAAGCACAAATCCATATTGTACACAGCGCTTGTTATGGTTTCAAATTCTTTTGTTTTTTCTATATAATTTTATTAGCACAACCTGTCTCTAGAAAATAATCTCCATAAGATACATTATAAACATGTGTAATCTCAATTAATTTCCCGGCGGTGTGCTCTCAATGTGTGTGATTTAGGTTTGGGTTTCTGTAATTAACATATGCTTTAGTAAATTATTGAATATTAAGGACAAACACCTTTAATATATGTTGTGTAATATGGTAATTAATTATTATTAAAGCCTGATTTTTAATTATGTATTGATGTGAAAACAACAGGACTCAAAGAATCTAAATGTTCAAAATGAAATTTTATTAAAACAATTATCATTATTACATTTAGCACTAATATTAATCTTTTAAATACATTGTTATATAATATGCCAAGAAGTAGAGTATATGTGCTGCCAATTTATAAAAAAAAAGAATCCAGTTTCATAAACTTACAAACTATACATGTTTGTGGCTTACCACTGAGCATCCTGTAGTACAGTGCCCTCCACAATTATTGGCACCCCTGTTTAAGATGTGGTCGTGGACTTCTAAAAATTCTCCTTTTTTTTAAAACAACATAGAACCCAAATGCAAAAAAAGAGAAAAATCCAACCTTTCATTAAAGTACATTACTTTGGTGGTAAAAAAATCACACATTTAGAAAAAAAAAAAAAACTTGAAATCATGTGTGCCACATTTATTGGCACCCCTAACAATTCCTCTAAAAAATGTAATTGTTTTTTTTTTTTTATATATTTTTCTGTAGTTGCTAAGGTTGGTCAGGGTATCTAGGGACTTTTAATTAGTAATTCATGATTTCCTGTTTCCCTGGGGTATAAATATGACGTGACACAGAGGCCTAATTCTCTTACCCATTTGTCAACATGGCAAAGACAAGAGAACACACCATTCAAGTAAGGCAAATGTGTGTCGACCTTCATAAGTCAGGCAATGGCTACAAGAAAATAGCCACTCGCCTTAACTTGCCGGTATCTACAGTCAGAGGAATCATTAAGAAGTTTAAAACAACTGGAACAGTGACAAACAAGGTTGGAAGAGGTCCCAAGTTTATCTTGCCACAACGCACAGTGAGGAGGATGGTAAGAGAAGTAAAAAAATTTCCCAAGCTCACCGTCACAAAATTGCATCAAAGAGTGGCATCTTGGGGTCACAGAGTCTCCAAAACAACCATCAGACGCTCTCTACATGCCAACAAGCTGTTTGGGAGGCATGCAAGGAAAAAGCCTTTTCTCACTAACACTCACAAACGTAAACGTCTGGAGTTTGCTAAGCGGTACTGGGACTTCAACTGGGATCGTGTGCTTTGGTCAGATGAGACTAAGATTGAGCTTTTTGGCAACAAACACTCTAAGTGGGTCTGGCGAATGAGTATGCCGAAAAGCACCTCATGCCCACCGTGAAGTATGGTGGAGGATCTGTGATGCTGTGGGCCTGTTTCTCTTCCAAAGGCCCTGGGAACCTTGTTAGGGTGCATGGCATTATAAACGCTTTGAAGTACCAGGATATTTTAAATAAAAACCTGATGGCCTCTGCCAGAAAGCTGAAGATGGGTCGTCATTGGGTCTTTCAGCAGGATAATGATCCAAAACATGTGGCAAAATCTACACAAAAGTGGTTCAGCAGTCACAAACTCAAGGTCCTCCCATGGCCATCTCAGTCCCCAGACCTCAACCCAATCGAAAACCTGTGGGGCGAGCTAAAGAGAAGAGCGCATAAGAGAGGACCCAGGACACTGGATGATCTACAAAGATTGTGCAAAGAAGAATGGTCAAAAATCCCTCTCTCTGTGTTCTCCAATCTTGTGAAATGTTATAGGAGGAGATTAAGTGCTGTCTTGTTGGCAAAAGGAGGTTGTACAAAGTATTAACATCAGGGGTGCCAATAATTGTGGCACACATGATTTCAAGTTTTTTTTTTTTTTCTAAATGTGTGATTTTTTTACCACCAAAGTAATGTACTTAAATAAAAGGTTGGATTTTTCTCTTTTTTTGCATTTGGGTTCTATGTTGTTTTAAAAAAAAGGAGAATTTTTAGAAGTCCACGACCACATCTTAAACAGGGGTGCCAATAATTGTGGAGGGCACTGTATTTATGGATACAGGATACAGTTGGACACACCGCTTGTGCCTGTCACATTTCTGTTTGTTGTTGCTGTAACACCCACGTCTTTGGTGTCATGCTTGCATTCTGCTTCATTCTGCCAACTGACACCTGGTTTTGAGGATTTTCTTTTGGTGGTCATTATTATCTATGAGTAATTTTTTTTTTAATTAGTGTTTTTGTTTCTTGTGCTTTGCATTGTTGTCATTTGGTGTCTCATGCATATCTAATTCCTTTCAGTGCCTCATTCACTCATCACAATTGCAGGTATGTACAGTCATGGTCTACTTTATTAAGACCACCTGTACATGTATACACCTGTACATTCATGCTGTTATCCAATTAGCAACAATGCATACAATTGTTTAGACACTGGTCAGGTAATGTGCACAAGAAACATCAAAATGGAGAAAAATGTATATTACACACAACTTAAAGTTTACTGAGAGTTTACACATCATGGTGCAAAAAAACAGCAAGACAACCTTTGCACTGAGGGTTTGCAGATGCTCAAACCAGCCTATCTGGCATACTAACATCCATGCATATGCAGGTGTACAGGTTTCTATTAAAGTGGATGGTGAATAAATATTTAAAAATGATAAAGATTTTCTGGATATGTAGAGACGTTCTGGAGATGTTCTGGCATGTATTACTGTCATTCATGAATTATTAACCTGTTCTCTGCATATATTTAAATTCTATAGAAGTCTCCCAGCGTTCCTCACATTTTGTTCCATATATTTTAGTATTTGGGGCCCTATTTCTAACTTCATTTATACAACTTAAATCCTATTTAATGCTTAAAGCTGTATAGCTGTGCGCTATATACAAGTGTATGAATACTGTTCTTTATTTTAAATGTGTGTGTTTAATCAAAATGCACATTTAATACATCTACTCTAATTATAATGCAAAACAAAATCTATAAATAATAATAAATGTGCCAACTGGTACATCGAAATGCAATGAAAAAGTACTTTAATATTTAGTATTATATTTAGTACAATATTTAGTATTTTAAAATTAGTTTTAGCCACTTTGTGACTTTCAGTTACTTGTGGTGCACAATGCTCAGGAAGTGTTTTTGGCACCTTTTTGTGTTAAAGCATGCCAGTATAGCCTCTAGGGCTGCATCCAGAGAAGAGCTCATAATCAAAGCCTAGTCTGACCTGAGCCATCTCCTATAGCAACTGAGTAACTGATGCTTTTACAAAAGGATTTTGACAGACGACAATATCAAACGCACTGCTGGGTACACTCCTGAATACATCTAAATAGAGTCTGAAGGAGAGACTCTGAAATACGATAATGAACCTGATCATATTCCATTTAATCACCACTTTATAGAAAAGAAAAATGCACTTTAAAATGAAACTACTAATTACCTGGCATGCAACATTTGTCATTTGTGCTGCTTTTGCCAGAGTAGCATTAGTTTGTTTATAGAGAAATATCAGAAAATGTTTTCTACATCACCACTGTTCATTTACATTTGACACAACGCAGATATTGTCTAAGAGAAGGACAAGGGTGAAAGAGTGACTCAGACTATATAGCATGGAGAAAGTCACAGAGAAAGTTCACTCAGTTCATTAGCTGTTGTTTTTTTGGGTTTTTTTTGCATCAGGTATAAAATAATTTTTAAAAGACCAATGTTTCTGAGATGAAAACCACAATCCTAGCAATAGCTTCGAACAGGAGATGAAAGGCAATCACTAAACTGAAAACCAAGGTCTCTCACTGCTGTCCATGATGGAATTGATTACATCGTGCTTCTTACTTGCTTATTGTGAAATCAATGAAAGAAATGAAGTCTGATAGATTGGGGTAAAGGATTCTAGACATTTTACTGAAGAGGTTCTATTTGTCTCCTGCAGACAGTATTTAGTTTGTTTTATATCTTTAGTTTAGTTATGGTTTAGAGACAATGGCATTGAGTAAAAGACAGGAGGTGGAGCTGGAGGTAGCAGAGCTGAAGATGTTGAGGTTTTTATTGGGAGTGACGAGGATGGACAGGATTAGAAATGAGTTTATTAGAGGGACAGTGCATGCAGGACGTTTTGGAGACAAGGTGAGAGAGGCGCGATTGAGATGGTTTGGACATGTGCAGAGGAGGGACATGGGTTATATCAGTAGGAGAATGCTGAGAATGGAGCCACCAGGGAGGAGGAAAAGAGGAAGGCTAAGGAGGAGGTTAATGGATGTAGTGAAGAAAGACATGCAGGTATTTGGTTTGAAAGAGGCAGATGTAGAGGACGGGGGGGTATGGAGACGGATGATCTGCTGTGGTGACCCCTAATGGAAGAAGCCGAAAGAAGAAGAAGAATTTAGCAAGTTTGAAAGACTATCACTTAGTTTGATATTGTCTAACATATCTTAAATTGCATGTTTGTTCACTATCCCAGGGTGGCAGCTTTTCTCCACCTTTTTTTATTCAAACAAACACTGATTCTATCTAATGCCCATAACTTCATCAGGTGGAATCAGAAGATAAACTAACTGAATTCATGTTGTCCCAGATACAGTAAAACATTTTTTTAGGAGAAATTTAGGCATAATGTGTTTACTATAATAAGTGGATCATGTTATATTGTAATGGACCCCATTTTAGTCTAAAATAGACACGATTCGTGTTATCGTGAATATCACAGGAGACTTGAGGATGGATTTGGACTTTATTTAATGTCAACAGTCTGCTACAATGACTCAGGACTGCAGTTTGCATCTGAGCACCATCACTGCACACCTCAACATCGTTTAGCAGTAATAAATGGACATTCTGTGCCACCCAGATGAGAATGTGTTCCCTCTTGAGTCTGGTTCCTCTCAAGGTTTCTTCCTTATGCCATCTCAGGAAGTTTTTCCTTGCCACAGTCGCCACCGACTCGCTCATTAGATACAAACACTTATAAAGAACAATCTTAATTATTCTTTATTGCCATATTATCTGTATTTAACTGCTTTTGTCTTGGGCATTGAATAGAATTGAATTGATTGAATATCGAATAATGGTTGATTTTTCACTAAAGCTAAAGTTTGCAAATTCATGTAGAAGGTTTTTAAAGGATTTTTTAAGGATTAGTATTAATTAAAAACATGATTTTCTCTTGAGAAGACAAGATGACTTGAACATATGTACTGAGGTTTATCTTTTTTTTATTTATTTATATATTTTACTTTTTTAAGCTCACAATCTGAATAAAGTTAAACTCTGGGTGAATCAGCTAGTCACTTTAGACTCTTTGTCTGATACATTAAGTGTTGTTTAACTTGGCCTTTTATAAGACTATGAGCTTTGTTTCAAAAAGTAAGTGCAGCACCTTACTGTGTAGAATGGATATCATTCCAAAAGGGCAAATAGCTGCATTTTTTTAGATGGTTTTGTTGAGCACCACCTAGTCTTGCAGCATTTTAGTGGCCATTGCTTGTTGTAAGATACATCTTATTTTGGGGCAGGGTTAGTGCATCCTGCAAAATATGACACTTTTGTTATTGTCACATCTCAGCAATGTTATTCATGACAAAGATTAGAAGCAAAAAAAATCACTTAATCGCTCATATTATATAATTTTTGCCAGATATATCAACTATTAGGGCAGCTTGTACAACTCTCAAGTATGCCTCAGTAATATCTTCTTAATTCCAAAGTGTAGAAGATGTATATATTCAAGGAAGTAGTGGCTGCATTCAGTGGAAGTTAAGATCTAGGAAATATCTGGTGATGTAGATTGCTGTACTAAAACATTGCTGGTTGTGGTTCTTGATTGACTAAAGTTTTCGAGAGTTTAAGGAGGTTTTTTTTTTTTTTTTATAAAATTAGCATCTGTTTTTTTTATATCACCACTACCAGTAATAGAACATTTTATATTTAACTTTTCATAATATGAGCTAGTATGGTACACATATGTAGATTCTTTGTAGTTATTGATGTCATATGGTGTCACTGTTTAAGGCACAGAATTAACTGCATGCAGTATGAGCATTTGCTCTTCAAGATGTGCATTTGTGTGTGCACAAGTGTAAGCGCAAGTGTGTGTATGTGTGTGTGTGTGTGTGTGTGTGTGTGTGTGTGTGTGTGTGTGTGTGTGTGTGTGTGTGTGTCTGAGTATGTAGTTCTTAGTAGAGTGCTTGATTTGATAAATGAGACACATGGGGGGTATATTGTAGTCTTAATGTATCTCTGTGCTTGCCTAAATTAAAAATCTCATCCAAAGCCTTTGGGTAGGAGGATGGGATTTCGAAAGTAAATCTCTCACAGGTCCTCCCTGACCCAGATTCTCTCAATTTTTATTGGATAATGAATTCTGCTGTTTATCAGACATATAGGCATAGTCTTTTAGGCATAAATGTTACAATGCAGAACTACTTATTTTCTACAGCATCTTGCCAATCTACCTACCAAAATGGTTTAAGAAACTCTACAGAGACATTAACAAGGGGTCATGATTGACCTGTTGACCTTGAAGATTGTACTGCTGCACTATGCTGGCCATTAATGCATACTGTTCATTAAATTGCTTTAGTCTGTGTATATAAATAAAATATATTTGCTTTTAAATGCTAGTAATACAACAGGATAATGAATTGTATGTTTTTACTTGAATAGATATGTTAATAATTTACAAAGGTTTATAGCTTTAAGGAATCACTTATTAAATTATTCATTGATTTTCTGTAATAGTTTATTCTGTTTATTATCCCAGTCCATCTGGTGCATTTTGGCAACACGCAGAAGGTCAGGGCATTAGAATCCCCCAGATGGAGCTCCTTTACATCTCAATGCATTGTGAACCTTCACAATCAGACAAGCATTCAGACCTAGGGCCAGTTTAGCCAGGTGCAAGCATTTGGACATTGGGAGAAAATCTGAGAACCAACACAAATCCCATTCAGCATAGAGAGTTAAAAAATAAGAATTATTTCAAATAATTCTTTCCTGAAGCCTAAACCAGCCATTAGGGAGGCACAAGCCAGTGCATTCTTAGTGCCGGTCCCAAGCCCGGGTAAATGGGGAGGGTTGCATTAGGAAGGGCATCCAGCGTAAAACATGTGCCAAATCAAATATGCGGATCACAAATGAGAATTTCATACCGGATCGGTCGAGGCCCGGGTTAACAACGACCGCCACAGGTATCGTTAGCCGACAGGGTACCGGTGGAAATTGGGCTACTGTTGGAAGGGCAGATGGTAGATTTTGCTAAAAGGATGGAAATGGCAGTGGTGAACACTTATTTTAAGAAGAAGGAGGATCATAGGGTGACGTATAAGAGTGGAGGAAGGTGCACACAGGTGGACTATGTGCTATGCAGGAGATGCAACCTGAAGGAGATTGGCGACTGTAAGGTGTTGGCAGGGGACAGTGTAGCTAGACAGCATAGGATGGTGGTCTGTAGGATGGTTTTGGAGGCGAAGAAGAAGAGGAGGAGAGTGAGGACTGAAAGAAGAATAAGATGGTGGAAACTGAAGGAGGAAGAGTGTAGTGTGAGGTTCAGGGAAGAGGTCAGAGAGAGGCTCAGTGGTGTTAAGGAGGTGTTGGATGATTGGGCAACTACTGCAGGAGTGATGAGGGAGGCAGCTAGAAAAGTACTTGGTGTGACATCTGGAAATAGAAAGGAAGACAAGGAGACGTGGTGGTGGAATGAGGAAGTGCAGGAGAGCATAAGGAGAAAGAGGTTGGCAAAATAGAAGTGGGATAGACAGAGTGATGAGAAACGTAGGCAGGAGTACAAGGAGATGCGGCAGCAGGTTAAGAGGGATGTGGCGAAAGCCAAGGAAAAGGCATATGAGGAGCTGTATGAGAGGTTGGACACTAAGGAAGGAGAAAAGGATTTGTACCGATTGGCCAGGCAGAGGGACCGAGCTGGAAAGGATGTACTGCAAGTTAGAGCAGTAAAGGATGGAGAGGGAAATGTGTTGACTAGTGAGGAGAGTGTGTTAAGAAGGTGGAGGGAGTATTTTGAGCAGCTGATGAATGAGGAAAATCAGAGAGAGAGAAGGTTGGATGATGTGGAGTTGGTGAAGCAGGATGTAGATAGGATTAGTAAGGAGGAAGTGAGAGCAGCGATTAAGAGGATGAAGAGTGGAAAGTCGGTTGGACCAGATGACATACCGGTAGAAGCGTGGAGATGTTTAGGAGAGATGGCAGTGGAGTTTTTGACCAGATTGTTTAACAGGATTTTGGAAGGTGAGAAGATGCCTGAGGAATGGAGAAGAAGTGTGCTGGTACCGATCTTTAAGCATAAAGGAGATGTGCAGACCTGCAGTAACTACAGGGGTATTAAGTTGATCAGTCACACCATGAAGTTATGGGAAAGAGTAGTGGAAGCCAGGCTGAGAGAAGAGGTGACCATCTGTGAGCAACAGTATGGTTTCATGCCGAGGAAGAGCACCACAGATGCCTTATTTGCTTTGAGAATGTTGATGGAGAAGTATAGAGAAGGACAGAAGGAATTGCATTGTGTATTTGTGGATTTAGAGAAGGCGTACGACAGAGTGCCAAGAGAGGAGTTGTGGTATTGTATGAGAAAGTCAGGTGTGTCAGAGAAGTATGTGAGGGTGGTGCAGGACATGTATGAGGACAGTGTGACGGCAGTGAAGTGTGCAGTAGGTACGACAGACTGGTTTAGAGTGAAGGTTGGACTGCATCAAGGATCGGCCCTGAGCCCTTTCCTGTTTGCAGTGGTGATGGACAGGTTGACGGACGAGGTCAGACAGGAGTCTCCCTGGACTATGATGTTTGCGGATGATATTGTGATTTGTTGTGAGAGTAGGGAGCAGGTTGAGAAGAGCCTGGAGAGGTGGAGATATGCGCTGGAGAGAAGGGGAATGAAACTCAGTAGGAGTAAGACAGAATACATGTGTGTGAATGAGAGGGAGGGCAGTGGAGTGGTGCGGTTGCAGGGAGAAGAGCTTCAGAAGGTGGAGGAATTCAGGTACCTGGGGTCAACAGTGCAAAGTAATGGAGAGTGTGTTAGAGAAGTGAAGAAAAGAGTGCAGGCAGGGTGGAGTGGGTGGAGAAGAGTGACAGGAGTGATTTGTGATAGTAGGGTATCTGCAAAATTGAAAGGAAAAGTTTATAGGACTGTGGTGAGACCTGCGATGTTGTATGGTTTAGAGACAAAGGCATTGAGTAAAAGACAGGAGGTGGAGCTGGAGGTAGCAGAGCTGAAGATGTTGAGGTTTTCGTTGGGAGTGACGAGGATGGATAAGATTAGAAATGAGTTTATTAGAGGGACAGCGCATGTAGGATGTTTTGGTGACAAGGTGAGGGAGGCGAGATTGAGATGGTTTGGACATGTGCAGAGGAGGGACATGAATTATATTGGTAGAAGAATGCTGAGGATGGAGCCACCAGGTAGGAGGAAAAGAGGAAGGCCAAGAAGGAGGTTCATGGATGTGGTGAGGGAAGACATGCAGGTAGTTGGTGTAAAAGAGGCAGATGTAGAGGACAGGGTGGTATGGAGACGGATGATCCGCTGTGGCGACCCCTAATGGGAGCAGCCGAAAGAAGAAGAAGAAGAATTATTTCCTGAAGCCTCAAACAGTAAATAAAATACATAAAACATGAATTGAAATTTTTGATATTTTTCAGTCATTGTTACACTTTACTACACTGTCCACACACTGTCCTATCTTTAATCTACCCTTATACTTATTTAGTCATTTGTCTATTTCCTATTTCACTTGTGCAACATTTCCTTAGCTCTTTGACATTTATGTGATAGCTTCACTTCTGGGTGTCTCACAGCAACCACTGTTATATATGTTTTTATAACAGTACACACTTTTATGTAGATCTTGGTGAAATGTGAATAAAAAAAAGCATTAAAAAATGTCAGGTTCATTCTTCCTTTTCATGTACTTGATGATGAAACGTGTCTCAATTAGTAACGAGGTCTAAAAAAGTCCCTTCGAACCAGCTATATTCTTGCTAATATTTGAATGGAATGGTACTACAATAATAGAACATTCAAGAATCTTTTTATTGTTTTTACTTAGCAATGATGCATCAGCTACTGCTTGGACAAAAAAACATACTGCCTGGGTAAATAAAACAGGATATTAATAAATGTACTATGAGTAAATCTGGAGTAAACATGAGTAATGATGAGTAAACATGCTGGACTCATTAAACTAGGAAAGATTCGATGATCTTTGAAGCTGAAAACTGGCATATAAAATGATAAATATAAAAGGAATATAAAGTACTATTTATTGAGGAAATAAATAATCTTTTAAAAATAATTAAAATAAATGTTTCATGTTTACCTCAATTTGAGGAGCACTTAATATTACTCAATTCACCCATATTCAGTAACTGTATCGGGTTTGTGGTGGAACCTGTTTAAAAATTTGCCCCCAGACTTGATGCCAGTCCACTGCAGGGCTTCATTTACACACTCACTCACACACTGTAGCATCTGTATATCGGCATGCTTCTGGACAATGGGAGGAATGTGTGAACCTTTGAAGAACATGCAAAAATCTACACAGACAATAATTCAAGTTCAGTATTGAAAATCAGAGGAATGCTCTCGAATGCACCACTGTATTACTCAATTGGCATATTGAAATAAAAAAATACAATGATTCATTTGATTTTGCTGTCAGCCTCCTTACAATATCAATAAACACTGTTTGGACAAATACAAAAGAGAAAATGAATCTTTATTTGAGCTGGTGGTTGACAGGGAAAGTCTTCTTGCTATTTATTTATCACAGTGACAGCTACAGATTGCTGTTTTTGCTTCTCTCTATTACAGTGATTCATGCCTGTTTCCAAAGATGTATATACTCTAGCTACCTGTCTCTTTCAATTTTGTGAAACATACAAACATGCAAAAAAGTAAGAATAGATTAATATCAAAGAGATTGTAGTTATTTTGGTTAAAATGCTTTCTGATATATTGTTTGATTTTCCTTATATACACATGAAATAACATTTGAATGTCTTTTAAAACTCACAGTAAAGGAACTTTATGATAATAATTAATAGATAATTTAATCTAGTTTTCGCTGCCAGCGTTGGAAACCAGCCCAGGCCTTGAACCTTCCGTTTTATCGCCTCTCATCCTCAGATACATAACACCACTATATAACACTGGAATTGAGAGGGAGCTGGTCTATTATACTGACAGAGAGAGACAGATTAATCTATAAGACTAGGATCCCTTAACCATAACTCCAGCATGACCTTCACATTTCATCTTAGAGCCACATGCGATTTTAAGATGCAGACACACCCCCCAATATTCATACAGTATACTCTGCATGCACCACTGCATCTGAATTAGTTTTTCTCCATTTTCCATATTTGTTGGGATATGGCCTGTCCTGACAAGCTAACTTTTGTAAATATATCATTAATTAGCTATTTAAGAAGGTCTTCACAATGACAAAGTAAGACGTGTGTGTGTGTGTGTGTGTGTGTGTGTGTGTGTGTGTGTGTGTGTGTGTGTGTGTGTGTGTGTGTGTGTGAGAGAAAGAGATCTTACGGTTAGTGTCTGTTGACAAACTGTCACCTCTAATTCTCGTGTCAATTGATCCGTGTCATGTTTGTTTTGTTGGATGCTGTTGCAGCACCTTGTGGATGTTCCTATCATTAGTTTACAGTCAGCTGCCATGATAGATCATAGTCTGGTAGGGTCAGAAAGAAAGCATTTAGCAATTTCTGCCTTTTATTTTAAAGGCTTAAAGTGCTTAAAGTCCCAAAATATAAGCACAATAATACCAGCTCTGTTCTGTTTTGAGTAGCTAAATCAAAGAGCGAGTAGCCAATCACTTGGATTCAACAATCAATCAATAAATCAAAAGCTGCAAGCTGGAATGAATAAATGGAACTTCCAAAAAAAGCAAACATAATGCTGCATTGTCTGTGATAAAATAAACATACCACCATACTTTGTTGCTATTGTTGGTGACCAAATCACTTTGCTTCTCATTACATTGCACTTATGTGACACAGTAGCAGGAAGTCCTTCATTTTTGATGAGAGATGGCTATTTCCAGAGACTGTAGGCGAAACAAGCATTCGCAATACAAAATGGACACAGGGAACAACTTGGCAAAGTTGGACAAAATGAACTCTGTTTATGAGGTTTAACTTCAGTTTCCTGTTGAAAAAGAATTCATGGCATTCCAAACATATCCTCTTTGTAATGCTTATTTGTTGGATTGTAGAAGTTGGTCTCCTTCAGATCTTCATTCTGATTCTTCAACTCTTACTTCAACCAGACATGCCTGAGAGCCAAGGTCAGAAGTAGTCTACAGGATATGACTTTTCCTTGCAACCCAAAACAATGACATTCCTCTGTCCCAAGAGGCCCTCTTTAAGGTACAAGATACAAACAAACAGGGATTTAAAATAATAATAGTGATAAATGTATTCTACAAATTGATGCACTGCATGTATATATTGTTCACACATTCATTTTCTTGCAGAGTTTTATTTTTAGTTAGTGGAATCTTTATTTTGAGCATTTAGACATCGCTTAAAAGGATAAAGAATGCAACAAAAAGTAATATGTCCAGAAAAGGTCGATTGAACATGTGTTTTTAACACTAAAGTAAACAGCTAGATAGGTTTATACATTATACAGTCCGCTTTCTAAAACATTTGGCAAGTTTATCCAAAGGGTCTTTTCAGAATATATTTCACAATACATTTGAGGGTTAAAAGCCATGCTCAAGGACCAAACAAAGGATATGAGTTGGCCCAAGATTTTGAAATCACCAAATCCATCATCTATAATAGCATTGCATTGTTCATGTATCTGCAAACAGCACACAGAAATTATTATTATATATTTTTTTTCATATCTGAGCCTGACATGATATTGTACTCCTGAAGCAGATAGGGCTAAGATACAGATAACCAGGAATCTTAACTGTTGAGCCACGACTTTTCTATGTTTATTTTGTGCCACAGCACCTAAGTGAACTTTTGGTCTTTTATGATCCACCACTCTCAAACAGCATAATCATTTTGTTGGTAGGCTCCAGCTAGAGGCAGAGCTTTATCTTATATAGCCAGACAGATACAATACTCTTCAAATTACTGTAGTGTTTGGGACTTCGATCCCATCTCAGTCTTTCAGTCTAGGCTGAAATCCTCTTTGTTTAGTCAAAGCTTTTTTTAATAGATGATTAAATTTGTCAAGTTATTAAATATATGCACAGATCTGGAGGTTGTTCATGGGCATACAGTGTTCTGGCAAACTGGGATGTTTGGATTATGAACAAAACCCCACCCCAACACATGATCACACTTTTACTAAGGTTGATGTGTGAGTGTCTGGCTGCCTTCTGGCTCTCCTTTTTAGTAATTCTGTCAAAGCTTATTTTTCACAATTACCTGATTGCATTCTGCACACAATGTACTTGATGTTCTTGAGCCATTACAGTACAAGAATATAGCTAACAACCTGTGTTATCCTCCCATCCCCCACCTCTCTCACTCTCTCTGAGCTATACATGTTACGTCTGAGACGAAAATGGCCCTGACTTCTTCTGCTCTCCAGACCTGCCTCATCCATTCTGATGCCCCACTTCTGCTTGGAGCCAAGCCTCACTCACCTGAAAATCATTCACTGCTGCTGAAGGTGACCCCATATGCATAGCCTACAGATCACCATAGTTTTACTGTATTAAAACTATTTACAGTAGTTATATAAGTTTATTATTCTCTTTTGTCACCCAGCTAAGACACCCACTCACTTTTGAGTTTGACTCCCTGAAATCTCAAGGTTTCTTTGCCCTGTTGCCTCAGAGTGTTTTACTGTCTCACTATTGCCCCTGGCTTCCACATTAGGCACACATTTAAATTCCAATTTTATATGCAGGTTTCTGTAAAGCTGCTTTATGAATAATGTACAATAAAAGCTGAATTGAATCAAATACTCTTGTGGTGAAAATATGCCAATGATTATATTTTCAGTGGCTAAAATATTTATTTGAATAATATGCTTAAAAAATGTACTGAGAAAACAGCTTGTTATATTTTTAATTCCACTACAATATAGATCAAACTGTGGGCGAGCTAATGGTTCAGGGGAAGGAAGAACAGTGGGGCGGCGACCAGTTTGACAGAACCAGATTCTTTATTTGATCTCTGTGTTTTCTTTCACACACACGCACACACTCTTCTGTCACTCTTCTTATGCTTTTCCTCCACTCACTGCAACAGAGAACACCGATTAGACTAATTTACAAGTGTGTGATTCTTACCGCTTATCTCTCCGGCCTCGCTCTTCATTTACAAAACGGTGCCCCCCCCCTGGTTTCTAGTAAATGCTGTTGGTCACTTAACCAGTTGAGGTGTCACTTGCTCAGATGTGTGGATCTGTATGCACTGGTAAAATGTATGTTAATTGGTTTCTATATCTAATCTATTGATATTAATATAAACTAAGATATGATTAGATGAGGATGGCATACACAATCAGCTTATTGAGGCATGCTTACATTCATATCTCTTACAGGCAAAATTGAATGTAGTTTAATACTGTATAGCTGCATATATTCTAAATATACATTAAAATAATGTTCAGGTCTAAATAAAAAGTGACATGGTGATGCAGTGTGTTGCTGACTCACTCCACCAGGGTCCCTGGTTTGAACATAGCTCAGATTAGCTACATTATGTTGTTGTCCCCATGCCTGAATAGGTTTTCTTCCAGGTTCTACAGCTTCCTCCCACCTCCCTGCTAAATTTCTTCTAGGTGTGAATGAGTGTGGGCATAATGCCATGCAATGGACTGACATCCCATTTGGGGTAAATTCTCTCAACTTGTGCCCAGTGCTCTCAGTATATTGGCAAGTATCTATTCCAGTGCCTTTGTGATCCTTCAAGAATAAAATGGTTACTGAAAATAAATTAATGTAGCCAAATAGGAAATGTAGTGCAGAGACTTTTCATTAAAGTATTGAATATGGTACTGAATTACCTTGTAACAATAAGAAGAATAAAATATTTTTTTTATACCCCTAAAGATTTTGTGAGTTTGCTGTTTGCTGTGTTAAATAAGCTGATGAATGTAAGAACAAGTTAGCTAACAATAATCTTTAGGTGTATATAGCTATTCATTACTCTCTTTCTCTCTCCTACAATTAGGTTGGAAGCACAATCTTTTTTTATGCAATCCTGGCCATCCCTGACCGCACACTGTATCTATTGTGTGCATGTATTTATTCTGAAAGATAACTTTAAATTACTGTTTACACAGGTGACATACAGTACCAGTAAAAAGTTTGGACACACCTTTTTTTTCTGTGCTTTTTTCAACATTGTACATTAATACTGAAGACATCCAAACTATGAAAGTACACATATGGAATTATGTAGTAAACAAAAATGTGTTAAATAAACCCAGAATATATTTTATATTTTTGATTACAGTAGCCCACTTTTGCTATAATAGCAGCTTTTTACATTCTTGGAATTTTCTACATCAGCCTCATAAGGTAGTCATTTGGAATGGTTTCCAGAGGTGTTAAGCTCTTGTTGGCTGGTTTTCCTTCACTCTCCGTACCAACTCATTCATCTCAACTGGATTTAGATCGGGTGATTGTGCAGACCAGGTCATTTGATGCAGCACTCCATCATTCTCTTTGTTGAACAAATAGCTCTGACATAACCTAGAGCTGTGTTTTGGGTCATTGTCCTGTTGGAAAAAACATTATGGTCCCACTGAAGTGCAAACATGATGAGATGTCATGTGCTTGCAAAATGCTGTGGTATCCATGCTGTTTAAGTGTGCCCTCAATTTTAATTAAAACAACTACGATGTCACCAGCAAAGCATCCCCACACCATCACACAATGGGAACCACATATTTAGGAGATGTCCATTTACCCTATGTACATATAACAAGCTCTCTGTACACATCACATGATTGGAATAAGAAATCGCAAATTTAGACCGAAAGAAGTTAAAGAAGATATGTGTATATATATTATTATTATTATTATTATTATTATTATTATTATTATTATTATTATTATTATTTCGGCTTCTCCCATTAGGGGTTGCCACAGCAGATCATCAATCTCCATACCCCCCTGTCCTCTACATCTGCCTCTTTCAAACCAACTACCTGCATGTCTTCCCTCACCACATCCATAAACCTCCTCCTTGGTCTTCCTCTTTTCCTCCTTCCTGGTGGCTCCATCCTCAGCATTCTTCTACCGATATAACCCATGTCCCTCCTCTGCACATGTACAAACCATCTCAATCTTGCCTCCCTTCACCTTGTCTCCATGCGCTGTCCATCTAATAAACTCATTTCTTATCCTGTCCATCCTCGTCACTCCCAACGAAAACCTCAACATCTGCAGCTCTGCTACCTCCAGCTCCACCTCCTGTCTTTTAGTCAGTGCCACTGTCTCTAAACCATACAACATACCAGGTCTCACCACGGTCCTATAAACTTTCCCTTTCATTATTGCAGATACCCTTCTATCACTATATATATAGAGTTGTTCAATTTTTCCATATTCAAGTTTTACACGTTTAAGTGTGAAAAAAGATACATGATACAATAATTTGCTATTACAGGGGACACCCTGGATATGGTGGCAACCGTTTACAGGGCAAGTGCACACAGGCACAAGATTTTTGCAATGCCAATAGTGCAGGTCTTTGGATTGATAGAGGAAACGGGAATACCCTGAGAAATCGCCCGGAACCAAACACAGAACATGCAATAGGCGCACAGACTGGAGGTGGTTTTCAAACACCCAACCACATCCTAACCACTAAGCCACAGTGACTCACCCCACACCTAGTATGTCATTTAATTATGTATTTCCAATCACATTTCTCTTTTGGGTTTGGGGCTTTGTCAGTGAAATTGTATTAAATAACATTACTCATACAAAACTCAGAAAAGGAGACACTCAATATTTTCAATTGTGCACTGCACGACAGATTAAAATAAATGAACCATTCTTTGAATTATTATCATATGTTTTAATTATTATTAAATTGCTAAAATGCAGTTCCTGAAATAAATAAATAAAAGTGTAGTTAATAGATGGCCATTGGCTATATGGCTATGGTCGCCTTATTCTGTTATACTGGGCTGGACTATGGGGCTATTACAGCAGTCTGTGTGTGGACTACAGAATGCACGAGTCTAAAATGCAACTGCTTTTCATAAACAACGTGTTGATAGCACACCACGATTGTGCTATTTTCCTAATGAAAAACAAAAAGATTACTTCTTAGTAATTGTGCGCTATTATCTTATTTTTACATAGAACATAACATTCTGACTGATAAATTAGTCACCTTTTTGGCTTTCGGTTTACGCTTTTCTGAAATGTTTTTTCGCGTTTAGCGTCTTTGGACTGTAGTTATCAAATCTTTAAACAACGTCCAGTCATATTAGTAAGCTGTGTGTGTATGTGTGCTCGACTCTAAAGCACGACTTCGGTCTCCATATTGTACAAACACACCGCGTTCTTCAGCTCGCGCGCTTTTCGCCTTTGGGAGTCGCGTCACCATGGAGAGCGCCATCCGGCTGCAAAGCGTTCCCGCGCGCGCGCTGCGTCTCGCCACTCGCCCGCTTTCCTCCAAGGGAAAAGCTACAGTCAGCTCTGCGCGCTCAGAGAAAAAAAAAGCTTCATGTTTTCATTTCGTTATTGTTTTGAAGGTATAATCCGAACACGCCATGTTCATCTAAACCGCTGTGACGCGCGCTCTGGGTTGGAGGCTGTCTGCCTGCGCAGGGTTGCGCGCTCGACACGAATCGCTTGTCTACTCTTTCAGCACGTGCACCACTGTTTTTTTTTTCACGGCAAAACCGCCACCACTGTCATTGAGAAAATGTCTAGTCTGGTGACTGGAACGATTTGTTTTTGCAAACAGTGGTAGCTTTTTCTTGAGACATTTCTAACGACGCATACCTTTATTCACATTGTATAAACGGGTGTATTTTCATAGAAAAAAAAACGAGACCGTGCATATCGATGTTTATGCCAACTTGGGCTCTGATTTGGTGAGGGTGCGTGTAGCGCACGCGCGCTGTGGGCGGGAGGAGACGTGCGTTTATAAAGGGCGCCGCGCGCGCCGTGGGGCGGCGACACCGTTCGGAAACGGCCGTCGGGATCGCGGAGGACCGAGAGAGAAGGCTAGGGAAGGGATTTTTTTTCCGTAATTCATCTCAACCTGGGTGGGAGAGGCGCGCCTCTCTCGGGCTCCTTGTCGCCTCTCCCAGCCCCCGGTATGGATGAACACTTCAACCTCATAGACTCGCCATCGACGCGCCACAGGGGCAACAACGCCGAGAACCACGGCTACGCGGAGACCGAGAAGGGCAGCATGACGGTGATGGCGACGGAGTTGCTGGAGGAATCGGCCGTGCTGCCCGGCCACCTGTCGCTGGACCGGTATGAGGCTGAGCACGAGTGCTGCGAGAGAGTGGTCATCAACATCTCGGGTCTGCGCTTCGAGACACAGCTCAAAACTTTCAACCAATTTCCAGACACCTTGCTCGGCGATCCGAAAAAGAGGATGCGCTACTTCGATCCGCTCAGGAACGAGTACTTTTTCGACCGGAATCGTCCAAGCTTCGACGCTATCCTCTACTACTACCAGTCGGGTGGGCGCATCCGGAGACCTGTCAACGTGCCCATTGATATTTTCTCGGAAGAGATCCGGTTTTATCAGCTGGGCGAGGAGGCGATGGAGAAATTTCGTGAGGACGAAGGTTTTATCAAAGAAGAGGAGCGCCCCTTGCCCAACCATGAGTTCCAGAGGCAGGTCTGGCTTTTATTTGAGTACCCGGAGAGCTCAGGCCCCGCCAGGGGCATCGCCATTGTGTCTGTGCTGGTCATTCTGATCTCCATCGTCATTTTCTGTCTGGAAACTTTGCCCGAGTTCAGGGACGATAAGGATCCTGTCACTGTAGCGCCCGTAATAAACGGCACGGGTCCGTACGGACCGAGTTCCTTTACTGACCCGTTTTTTATAATCGAGACGCTTTGCATAATTTGGTTCTCATTCGAGCTTCTTGTGCGCTTCTTCGCCTGCCCCAGCAAAGCCACTTTCTCCAAAAACATTATGAACATAATCGACATCGTGGCCATCATCCCGTACTTCATCACACTGGGGACAGAGTTGGCTGAAAGACAGGGGAACGGGCAGCAGGCCATGTCCCTGGCCATCCTGCGCGTGATCCGCCTAGTGCGCGTGTTCCGCATCTTCAAGCTGTCGCGCCACTCCAAGGGCCTCCAGATTCTTGGACAGACCCTGAAAGCCAGCATGCGAGAACTTGGCTTGCTTATCTTCTTCCTTTTCATCGGCGTTATTTTGTTCTCCAGTGCGGTGTACTTCGCAGAGGCGGACGACCCAGCCTCAAGCTTCAGCAGCATCCCGGACGCGTTCTGGTGGGCCGTGGTTACCATGACTACGGTGGGATACGGAGACATGCACCCGGTGACCATCGGCGGTAAGATCGTCGGCTCGCTATGTGCAATCGCTGGTGTGTTGACGATCGCGCTGCCGGTGCCCGTCATCGTCTCCAACTTCAACTACTTCTACCACCGCGAGACAGACGGCGAGGAGCACGCGCAGTACCTGCACACGGGCAGCTGCGAGCACCTCGACTCCACCGAGGAGATGAAACGGACGCGGAGCACCTCGTCCCTCAGCAAGTCGGAATACATGGTGATCGAGGAGGGAATAAACAGCGGCTTTAAGCAGGCGAACTACACAAACCAAAATAATCAGAACTGCGTGAACATCAAGAAGATTTTCACCGATGTGTAAATCCAACACAGGGGCCAGTCTGAGATGTTCCTCAGATCAGCTACACTTTACTTTTGGATTTTCATCATGCACAACCTGTACGCGGACTAAAACCTGTTGGCCTGCAAATGATCATGCATTCTCTAAAAGTGGTTCAAAGTGGACGAGGGGCGGATCAGGGACGTTAAATATCCTGAAAAAATAACCAATAACGGATCGTTTGTGATCATCAGTCTGCATTTGTTCTCAGTGTTATCTATCTATCTATATATATATATTTACTGTACATATATATATAGTCGTCATCATACGTTTTGGCAATATATTACATTCTTACAGATGCCTGTGAATGTGATGAAACGAGGTCACGTGTTAGTGTCACATGCATTTTGTTAGTATCTCTATAAGTGCAGATTCCATTCTAACAAACTGGAACGTGTCGAACAAATCATCAGTCAAATATATATATAGTCAGCTGTATGTATTTATTAACCAAACCGCCTTCGACCTATGCCAAATAACAACGTGTTATACAAAATGAAAGGGTGGACTGTTATAGCTCGAAATGCTTTATTTTGTTTAGAAAAAAAAAAAGTGTGTGAAAGCAATGATCACCAAATCAACGTTTAGTGCTGCACCCGGCCATATAAAAAGCTATACCCCAAATTCTATGTATCATTTCCCTTTAGAATACCCCCACGATTATCCCTGGGGGAAAAGGACGCAGTGAATGAAATGGCATCAAAATAAGAAGAAACACTGCCGATTCTTGCATGAGGAAAAAAAAACACAAGACTGAGTTAAGCATTCGCGGATTCGCCTCCCCGTCGAGACCCCTGGCTCCGCCCTATGATGCAGTCTCCATAGCGACCACAGTTTCCTGGGTAACCCCAGTTAACGTTACCCTCGCTCTCATCACCGTTGCTCCAGCAACGCTCCAGATGGTTCAGAAAGCTCTGCTGGCGCAAACAGCTCAAGACAGACAAATAGAGCCCACACATAGGGCTAACTTGAACTCTTTAAGGAGGTCATATTATATTATTATTATTATTATTATTATTATTATTATTATTATTATTATTATTATAAACATTATTTCCTCCAAAAATCATTTAAGCTGCTATAAACCTTTAATTCATTCTGAAAGCTCCATTCTTTGTAGATGTCTTTTGAGATAAAAGATAACTGCAAGACTGGTTACAGTAACCACACTTTAATAAAGCAAATGTAGCAGGAGCAGGAGATCAGATGGGATTGGAGACACGAAACACAAAGAGCCTCATGCTTTCACAATCTCTTGCCTTAACTCAGTGCTGGAGATGTCAGGCTGAGGAAGATGGGCACTGCGTGACTGAGCACCCTCATTACTGAGATTCGCAGGCTGCCTCTATTATTGATCGGAGTCAATGGGCATTCACTGAATCTCTGCAACATTCAGTCAAAACCTGAAGCATAAATCAGAGCTTTGTGAACTGTCTGTCTGTGTGTGTGTGTGTGTAGTAATTGTAGTTATGTAGTAATTCTATATAAAAGCCTTATTACAGATATCACTATTTATTTATTGAGCCTAGAATCCTAGCATTCTGTTTTTTTTCAAAATAATTCGATTTAATATGATAAAAAAAAAAGGTTTCTACTACTTTTTTTTTTATTTTTATATAAATGGCAAGCCAAGAAAGGAAATTTCGCTCAGTGCTGCCATCAAGTGATGTGTTTTTGCCAATGCAAGAACTCACCAGATATAGTGTTATTAAAGGCTGGACATATTGTCATTTCTAATCATTACAGAAATTTCTACTTGATATTTAATGTAAATTAGTTTTAATTTGCATGAATTTCAGGCAAGCTGTAACATTACAGTTATATTCTGGTGATTTCATATATGCTCTTAGATATGTATAATTTTTTTTTTGTTTAGTTTTTTTTTTGCTCAGATTTCTGGATGGGGAAAAAAGAATTTGCATGCATAATCACATTGCACAGCTGCTGCATGATGTTTTAATAGCGGAAAGCTGAAATATCAGAGGTGTGAAATGAGCTGTCTGACGTCTCTGGAAATTCAAGCTGTCAGCTGAAACGTGCGATATAAGCTGTCGCTTCTGTTCAGCCTGAGATGCACGAGTTACTTTTAACTCATAATTGAAAAGGTTTTAGCTTTGCCTTTGTCAACAAGCACACCAAATATTAACATTCTTGTTTATTTCTGTTTCACAGGAGGTAAAGAACAGGACCTACTATTAAAGATTTTTGCTGATGGGCATTTATATGACACAGTCAAGCTGAACCATGGCTCTATTCCAAACTGGGAAAAAAAGTTTTAGAGGTAAACTATGGTTATTTTGCTAGGTGTTTAATGCTTTGTATGTGAAAAAAGCTTGCATGTAAAAAACAAAACAAAAAAAAACCCCAATCTAAATCATTCACTTCCTTGCACTAAACCTAAAACTAGAAAAAAATTATATATTTTTTGTGGTTTGTTCAAACATTAATGCATTCATTTTTGGTAACCACATCAACCAGAGCCAAGGCTGATATAGAGCCTATACCAGGAACACCTTGTCAAAGCAAGAATAGAGCAGGACACCAAACTATGGAAAAGCAGCATCGATACATACATTCACATTACATCTGAAAGCAATTTATTTTAGCTCCTTCGCCTGCTGACGTGTTTAGGGGCTACGATACAACTTGAAAACCTAAAGGAAACCCATACAGCATGCAAAACTTTAGCAGACAATAACCTGTGCTCAGGATGAAACCCTACAGCTGCAAGGTGGCAAAAAAACTTTTTATGTTGCCCATTTTTTTTTAAATCTGCACAAGAAAAGTTAGTCTATTCAATTATTATTTATTTATATACTAACATATAGGTGCAAATGACCCAAATACATTTCTGTCAATTGAAGAAGTGGCTGTAGCTTCTGTTTGGGAAATTAGTTATAATTTTTCACCTAAAATAAACAAATGGTATTAATGGTTTTAGTTCTTGATAGTTTCAAAGTCCAATGCTTTACGTTTCTTGCCAAAAACACAAAAGTTATAGCAGAAATAATGAATACAGCAACAATAGCTGAGAATGTTGCATTAATTAAATGTATTATTTGGCAGTGTCTATTGAAATCATTTGGTATTGATTTGGTATACACTTCTTTTTTTCTTATGCAAGATTTTATATAAATGAATAATTCGATTTTATTCTATACTAACCAGCAGCATCAGGTAGTCTGAAGTATATCACAATTTGTCAACATAAAATGTACAGCTGTTATTTGGGGCACTACAGGATTTTTGTTTACTCTGAAGCATATTTTGTTTGACTGAAGCATATTACATCGCCTATTTAACACATTACTAAGTTATCACCACTATCTTGGTAGTCTGAAAGGGTGTGTTTGCACATGAGCCTCACTTGTTTGTGTGTGCTTTTGATTTTGTGCATACCACCACTTAAAGGGTCTTGGTGTATATTGATAGACGTGTGTATTCGTTTCACGCTTATTCTGGGTGTTATCACACTTCATCTCTGTCACTGAAGGCTCTCACATCATTAATTACACAGACTTCCGTCCAGCTATGGCTGCTGTTCTGGCAATCGCTTGACTGAGTGGCGCTGATGTGATTTTCACAGAGTAGTGATTTACAGTACGACCCACATTAACACTGCATGAAATATTACTGATAGGCTTCATGACATCACTGTTATTATCAGTAAATTAATAAATGTTTATTTGCATTTAAAATTGAATTATAGAAAATCTTCAGAGATGTTTTAAATATCATATTTTAATGGTGTTAAATTGTGTTAATTTAATGCTGCTAGTTTTGAGCAAGACAGATATTATCTGCAAGGTTGGGCCAGTCCTCTCTTCTAATGAAAAGACAATATTAGCAATATTTATAGCTATGAATGAACCTGATCACTGAGTGACTTAAATAACATTTAGATATTTAGTTATAAGGAAGGCAGCATGGGCTTTTCTTTTTTTCCCCAGTAATATATAGTAATACATTTAAAAAGACTAGAGGATGTACTTAATCTACTGAACTAATTTGAAAACAAACATGGTTGCAAAGAAGTTTTTCAGAAATTAGATCCCTAAGACCAAATAGATCCCTAAAGAACAAGCCAAAGATGACAGTGGTAAGCAAAGACTGCTTATAGGAGTAACGATTGAGACTCAAAACTGGAACCTCTATAACTGAGTAAAACTGGATAGTATTTTAAGTTACAAAATGAATTAATTCAATTATCAATTATCAATTATCTACATATTTGCAATGCATTTGGTGTTTCCACTAGCAATATCATACTCTACAAAGCCACACATTTGTGAACACCCAATTACCATACTGATGTGATTCTTTTTTATTTTCCCATTACTTTACAGTCCCCCTTTAGTCCCCCTTTGGTGTGAATATAGACTTTCCATTAGATTTTGGAATGTGGGTGTCGAGATTTGTGCTCATTCAAACACAAGTATGGTCAGATATTGATGTTGGGGAAGGGGGACTGAAGTGCAGTCACTATTTCAGACTAAAATAGTTTTTGGGGTCAGGTGTCTGTGCAGGCCAATTGAGATTTTTACTACAATCTTGTCAAAGCATGTGTTAATTGAGCTCACTTTGTGCACAGGGCCATTGTCATATAGGAACATGTTTGATTGCTTCAGTTCAGTTCAGTTCCAGCAAATAGAAATTCTTCAATTTCAGTAAAGAAAAACTGTAATGTAACAGCATACAAAGAAATTCTACACAATTGTGTGGTTGCATCTGCATGGAAGAGTTTGATGATGAGGTGTTAAAAGACTCTTTGTAAAATGTACTAAACAACTGCATGGCTGGTAAGCTGTTTTTCCTCTCCCACTGACAGTAAAAAGTGACTCCTCACAATCCTATTTCAATTACAACTACAATTTTAATCACAATTCAATTTTGTGTGTGTTTTGTTTCAGCAGAGACAGATCCAGACCTATCAATAACTACTAAGCAAAGTACAAAGCACAGTACAAAGCACACAAACTCATCTAAGTGATGATTGTTGTCCGCATTGTTGTATATCACCTTCTCATCCTATGAAGACTCCTTGTCTTGAAGTGGCCTTGTTCATTGGACACACTGCCAGACTGAATGTATATAACCTATTAGATGGACACTCAAGGGACCGAAGCTGATTAACGTTAACATAACTGCCAGTACTGTAGTAAGACATATATAATTAAAGATGTTATTTGTATGTTCTTCATGTATTAACTGTTTGTGGTGTTTTCAAACCAGATGTCTGTGTATATGTGTGTTGTTATCGAGGCAGTGTTTATGTATTAACTATATTAGACATTCCAAGCACTGAAGCACCAAAATTCTAAATGTTTTTTTGATGAGATTAAATAATAAAATGGGTTACACACATCTCCAGTAGTAACTCCTCTCTCTGTCTCTTTCACTATCTTTGTCTCTTCCTTAATGTCTATTGGTCTTTATAAGGCTGTTAGGATGCAGTTATTAAATAACTGATTAAAGTAACCAGTCCATGCTGTGTGGAGTCCCAGACACATATTGACATGTGGAGAACAAAAGTAACAACAGCTGAGGATAACACCACACACCTGTAAACCAAAAAACTACCGGCTGCATCACTATGCTGCTCTATCTTATTTTCTAAGCCACTGTGCAAGCAATGTTGATAAAGACAAATGACCTGCTTTATGCATTTTCCATGTTCCATATTTCATGGAAAATATTATCAAGCAGTAGGCTATTAAATACATTTTGTACATTTTATATATCAAATTATTGCTGATGGTACATATATAGAAATAAATTGTTTGCCCGGAAACCACCTGCACTTGGCTGCACCTGTATTGCCTGCATTTTTAAATAGCACTAAAGTATGAAAATCATTTTGCACTTTTTTCCATGATTACATCAAGCCATCTTTATTTTATCCTAAAGGAGGCCAAGCAGGTGTTAAAAGAAATGCTTAGTCACCCAGTTCCTGTTGAGTGTCTGCACAAAGTACAGCACTTCCTGCACACAGACGATTGTAGAATATATTCCAGCATGCTATGTTTAGCTTTGCTAAAAAGAACAGCTGAATTTAGAATGACACAAGCAATGCATCACATTATGCTGAGCAAAGTAGCTGCTTCTTGTAATATGCCACAGACCCATAGAGGAGTCATTTTAGGTGAATGTGCACACCCTGTTCTGTATTTGACACTGTTTAATACCAAAACTTAATTTGTTCAATTTTGCCACAAATTGAACCCAATACAGTAACACCACACATGCCTTCAAACTGTGATCATGAAGACCATGATAATGAAGTGAAGACTCACAACATGCACACATTCATGTTTGGAAAGTAGTTCAAGACATACTGTAGAACAGACTTGAAGCTGCATTTGTTTAATAGTTTTCTGATATGGCTTAATATCTTATTCAATAGTGCTTTTGAAAGTGGTGTAATACAAGCCATTATGGCAGTGTATATTTGGCCTTGTCCCAGGAGACACTCTGGCACGGCAGAGACAGGGGACCTCTAGCTGTGTGTGTGTGTGTGTGTGTGTGTGTGTGTGTGTGTGTGTGTGTGTGTGTGTGTGTGTGTCTGTGTGTGTGTGTGTGTGTCTGTGTGTGTGTGTGCGCATGTGATAATGAGGAAGCTCTCTGCTGCTTTTTTAAAGCAGCTGAGCCCCTGCACAGTTCACTGGAAATGAATATTAGGCTTTTTTCTCACTTGTTAATTTTATAGCCCCCAAATATTAGGTTCTACCAGTAACACACTAAATCCCAAACTCACCCCAGGACAGAATGTCTATGCAACTTCTGTAGAAATGCCACTGGCATATTATGAAAGCTATGTCTGAGATCTAAACCTTCCATTACACTATACATTAGCAATCACTCTTTTGCTCTCAGCAGTTTTATCAAGGTGAAAGTTCATCCCTACATTTTTACTGCATGCAAACATGAAGTACAGGATTTTTCTTATACAATTAGAGGCAAGAATATGGCAAGACAAAATAACTAAGAAGCCAGACTCAAAATGTAACAAATATTCTTTTTGGGAAGACCTGATAATGGTTTTAAATACCATTACAGTACACAGTTGAAGAAGAGTAAAGACTCTTCGTACTAAGTGGTATGATACTAAGAGTGCTATAGTGCATTGTAAGGATGATATGATCAGTATAAACATATCTTGAATGAAATTTCTTGGTTGAGCACAGGACACTTTATGATTACAGCAGCAGTTCTTGGGTATACACAGAGACTAAATTCTAGGGCATAAACTGTTTTCTGTGAAGTGCAAATCTTTAGGGCATCCATGTAGGACATCATTGGATTGAGATTTACCTGTGCAGAAAGCTTCAAAGGTTTCATGCATTGACTGCAAAGGCAGCACAACAGAGAGAAAAAGCGAACACATAATTAGGTATAGATATGCACTTGTCCTACAAGTAATTAGAGGGCAAATGTCTACTCCAGTAGGTCTAGCTTTGACTACGTGACTAAAAGGACCATAATGTAACACTGACATGAGGAAAGACTTGGATATAAGTGTCATGAAGTGTCCTGCTACTCTACCACCAAGAAACCAAGACTAACAAAACAGCTTACCATAATTCTATTATGAATCACTTTAGATTTACCACTTTATGTGAGAAAAAGTCTATTAAAGAAAAAAAAATGTCAGGATAAACAGATTGGGTTGTCAACCTAGACATAAAAATATTGACAATGTGTCTCAAACACAACCTGAAATGTTATTCCACATCACTGGGAATTTATAAAAAAAAAAAAAATTTTTGCCCCTTGCTGTAATTCTCATTCTATGTACTGATCACATGCCTTCTGCAGTTCAAAGCTGGAGGACATCAGCTTCCACTGAGTCGTTGCATTTAATATGGCATTTCACAAGCCAAATTCTTTCCTCAAGGTGAAGAACCATAAAACGCTGACTTAACTAATGGATCCGTCAGGAAAGCTGCAAGCATGACACAGCATATTGGGCTCAGTACCATAATTTCCTTGGCCTGTGAGATGTCATCACAGTACTCTCGCCTCACACTGTCTAGATAAGGGTTCCTGGTGCCTGTCACCATAGTAACAAGGGGAGCACAATCCACTGACAGCAGTGACTGAATCAGTGTACCTGAGTTCTGTTTAAGCTTTTAGAGGATATAAGGCTTCCACTTAGACAAGAAAATAAAAATATTTTGATTAATGTGTATTAAAACAGTAAAGTGTATAATTGCTTGTTTTTCTGTTAAGTAGAAATTGGTAAATAACAGGATTTTAGCAATGTCTATGGTGAATCCAATCTTTCACATGTATACTAGGCAAAATATGGAGGCACTCTGAATAGCAAACTATACTTTTTAGCATAGCCAATCCACCTATAATTTAATGTTTTGGAACAGTGAAAGGAAACCAGGAAACCTGGTGTAAATCCACACAAAACATTAAGAACATGTTACACTCCATACAGACTGCAACCCAAGCTCAGAATCAAACCAGGGCCTGTACTGTAGCAGTAAGGTGGCCAAGCTACCAAATGTATTTACCCAAAAATGATCAAGTATTAATTAGTTGCACGGGTAAGACTTTTTTTTTTTTTTTCATTTCAAAATGTTACAAATTAAAATTGACTTTTCAAAATAAATGCCTTTATGTTATAAAAATAAATAAATAAAATTCTGCTTCACATTACATGAGTATAAATCCATATTAAAATCAACACATCCATAACCACAAACATTATACAATATATTGTTTGCACGTGTGTACTTTTGGGATTGGGTATAGGATGATGGTGAGCAAAGGACACTGCTTCGCTTCAGTGCACTTGCTACAGGTTGTGATATTGCAAGTACTGCAGCAGTGGGTGGATAAGTGACCTTGAATATCTACTGGCTCCTGGCTGTGTGCCACTGTCTGCTCTAGTCTGCAAAGTCACTCAGACAAATCAATTTCCAACTATTCTAGTTGGTCATTAGAAAATGCAACTAAATAAAAACAAAAAAAGATACCAATACCCGCCAGGTGGTGGTACTTTGTTGATATAGATGTAGCAAGAATTTGCTTTATATTCAATAGTTTAATAAATAGTACACAAAAAAGTAGGTGGGATGTAATCATATGGGTGTTAAATGGTGACAAATCCGAACTAAGCAAATGTTAAGGATATTTCGATCTAATTAGCACATTTGTTTACGATCCTGCCAAAGTACATGCATTCCCCACATATTCAGAAATACTGTATAAATACAAGGCACTTTGTTCAAACTTAGATGCAAAAAAAATGGATCATCTGCTGAATGGAACTGAGGAATCTGGCTTTATGTAAGTTATGTATGTGTGCGATGATAGATTGTTACAGATGATGTGTTCTCGCATTAAGACACATGTTCAATTATAGCTCTGTTTAGTTGAGCTTTGGAACACACCACATTGTTAAACAGCTTCAGGATCCACCTGTACAATTCTTAGGTTGTGTGCATTTTCAAATGTTCTCCAACTTGGGTTTTCTCCAGGTTTACTGTTGGGTTATTTTCAACCTTTTTTTTCAACTGTTGGAACTTTGATGAGAAACATTAACTGTAATAAAAATTGAATGTGTTCATTTAATTTGATAAGATTTGATAAGAACTTTTAGAAGGACAGCTTTTGGGTGGGTTTTTGCAAATGTTTGTTCAATTTTCAACTTTAATGGCAAATGTGACTAAGCTCTAACACACTGCCACTTGTTCTGAGTTTGAAGCACATTGGCCTAGAGAGCATGCTCTTTTGCTAGGAGTTTCACTCGGTTTTTTTTATGAGTTTATTGAAGGGAGACGTTTCCCCTCACCTGGCAGGAGTGCAGTATCTCAGCATGTAAAACGCGTTCCCTTTAAAGCGGCCACTCTGCGCCAAACTGAGGAGTGGTACTGAGGCTCGTCCATCCGCGGTGCCGTAGTCTTTTTGGTATGCAGGGCATCACTCCTCTGCAGCTGCCGTTTAACGCCTTAACTAACTGACTAATTGGGATAACATCGAGTCGTCCTCTTGCAACGGAGACTAACAAATACATGCATATATACAGTACATACATACACACATATATACACACATATAAACCGCTGCGTTTCACCTGCAAGGCGACAGACACAAACAGGTAGGAAGCAGTGACTGATGTCTAAACCTCGTTACCTGTTTTTTTTCTAACTTGTTCAGTTTTAAACTTCCGATTATATAGCATTGTGTTGTGTGGATTTGTAGAGAATGTGTGAGCACTCAACCTGTTAGACCGCCAGATGGATCTTTTCTGCTTTGGATGAACAAACACATGAGGCGCACTAATGAGTTTGCTCGGACAACTTAAGAATAGCCTGAAGTCTGACATCGTGTAACCTTCTGACTCTCAGGCTGCATCGTTTATAGCGATTCGGGTTCTGTTGTTTCTCCACATGACCCGAGAGGAGAAGCGATGCTCGCACGAGGCTGCTGGTGTTTAATGATGCTGCTGTCACTGTTGCAGGTCTCCGCTCTGTTGTGAGACCGCCGCGTGCACGCGTCGTTTCCAAGGATACTACAAGAAGCGCTTGTGCCTTGTTTGCCCCCCTCTTTTCTTTTCTGCGGTCCTTCGTTTTAAACAACCTGCCGGGAAGCTCAGGGGGCTACAAAGGAGGCGAGGACACACCCAAGGTCTCTAGCTCCTCTTCTCCTTTTCTCCTTTCACGCCAGAAAAAAAGGATACAGCTAGCTTTACAGAAGATATTTGGCATCTCCATCGCACCGGTGCTCTCCTCACCGCGGGTGACACTTCCTTGCATCGAAGAGCGGTTTTCGGCGGGGGAAGTTTATTCCTAGAGGTAGAGTAAATCTGGACAGGATCCTGATTGGTATCGACTGGTCTTTGACAAAAAATAGCACACAGCAAAACCCCACAATGTAGACTGAATACTTGTAGTGCTTCAAAGCACAATGGTTACAAATAAACCATGTCAAAGATATTTCAGCTACAGTCAGTACTACACTGGTGGTTTTGCTGTGAAGATTGCACAAGTCTTTGTCAAGGAAACAGGTCACATAGTGGGTTATAATAATGTTATTTTCTTATTAGCATTATTTCGAGTTCAAGAAGGACGCAAGCCTTCATTTGTCACATGCAACTCAGTGAAATTATTTTCTTGCATATCCAGTGTTAGAAAGATGGGGTCTGATATGATACTGTACAGCACTCCTGGAGCAGAAAGGGTTAAGGGCCTTGCTTATGGTAGTGATGGGGTTTGAATCCCCAACCTTCTAAGCATGAACCCAGAGCCTTATCTGTCGAGCTACCACTGCAAGACAACATGATATAATTTTGTGCCTGAAGGGAGGGCGATATGGAGTTCATGCAGAAAGATAAATAGGTAGAGCTTGCTAAAAACCAGACTGTGTATACTGCTTGTGTGGAGGTGAGAATGGTGGTCGGTCTGTCAAAGACATTGGCATATTTTAAATAATGCTATATTGAGATACAAAGTTTATGGTAGGACAGTGCACAAAGAATAAACCGAATCCTGCGTAATAGACCATATCCATCACACGATTCTTGTTACATTACTTGACTCTTTCTTATGGATTTGACCAGCTGTAAATATTATATGTCATAGAGACAGGATGTAAATGTTTTCAGAATGCTATGTAGGTCGTAATATGTTCTCTCTT
Source organism: Silurus lanzhouensis (assembly GCA_039877035.1). Classification (NCBI taxonomy): domain Eukaryota; kingdom Metazoa; phylum Chordata; class Actinopteri; order Siluriformes; family Siluridae; genus Silurus; species Silurus lanzhouensis. The sequence continues at coordinate 13,639,742 of JBCEWE010000455.1, read as the reverse complement.
CATCGTAAAGGTTATAATCTCACTGCTGAAAATGTACGCATTAACAGAGAATTGAAATTGAAAAAATTGCACAAGTGACACCAGTGATGCAGAGTCAGGTTCAACCACCCTAGTCCTGGAGTTTCCCCTGTCCTGCATTTTGTGCCTCAGTCTTTTGTATACATAATTCCCGCCAATTTTTTTGGCCAACAGAGCTGACTCAGCTAAGACTGTGATTTATTTTTTGCATGGTTGCCAGTGTGACTCACAGCAACTTAAAATCATCATATAATAAAGTAATTTTTTCTACCCAGACTCATTAATCATGTTTTTTTTTTTTTTTTCAAATAATGCTCACTGTGTAAACTAAAATCATTGTTATAGCACTTTGGTAGACATGTTTCTTGCAACTAATTTCGTAGAAAAACACTGGGGAGATGAATCATGAAGCACATTTTTTCGTGTGGGAAAGTAAATTCAGGAAAGTTCTGGTTGAATGTAATTTCAGAGTCCTTTTTGTATCTTATTTACTAAGTAAACATTGTATATTTCTTTCTGATTGAATGAGAGTACTGTGATGACATGCGGTATACAACTGAAGTATTCATATGCATCTCTGTCTGCTGTGTTTCAGTGAATCCATTGGGAACACACTGTGGTATTAAACCCCTCTTCTTGTTAGACATCACCCTCCATTTTCCTCGCACTGTGCTATCTATCTCAGGTGAAAAGTGCAGGCCTCAACCTCCTGCATAATGACAGTGGCAACAGGAGATCCCTCAGATGAGGCAGCAGCACACCCAGGCCACCCTCAGGACTATGACACTGAGGGAGAACAGGATTGCTGCGAAAGAGTTGTCATCAACATTTCAGGTCTGCGCTTTGAAACACAGCTAAAGACGCTTTCACAATTTCCTGAGACATTGCTTGGTGATCCAAAAAAGCGAATTAGATACTTTGACCCTTTAAGGAATGAATATTTCTTTGATAGAAACCGGCCAAGCTTTGATGCCATTCTTTACTACTACCAGTCTGGTGGAAGGTTACGGCGCCCTGTAAATGTGACTCTGGACATATTTTCAGAAGAAATTCGGTTTTATGAGCTTGGAGAGGAGGCTATTGAGATGTTCAGGGAGGATGAAGGGTTCATAAAGGAAGAGGAGAGGCCTTTGCCTGACAATGAATTTCAGAAGCAGGTCTGGTTGCTATTTGAGTATCCAGAAAGTTCAGGACCAGCGAGGATTATAGCCATTATATCTGTCATGGTGATTCTTATATCAATAGTCAGCTTCTGTCTAGAGACTCTGCCTATATTCCGAAGTGATGACGAGGATATGCATAAAGTCCAAACATATAATACTAACTCTACCACAAAATATGTGTCCACCTCCTTCACTGATCCGTTCTTCATCCTGGAGACACTTTGCATAATCTGGTTCTCTTTTGAGTTCCTGGTGCGGTTCTTTGCCTGCCCAAGTAAAGCTAGCTTCTTTGTGAATATAATGAATATGATTGATGTGGTGGCTATTATCCCCTACTTCATTACACTAGGAACAGAACTGGCAGAGAAAGCAGAAGATGGGCAGCAAGGGCAACAGGCAATGTCATTAGCTATTTTGCGAGTCATCAGACTAGTAAGGGTCTTTAGAATCTTTAAGCTTTCACGCCATTCCAAGGGACTCCAGATTCTGGGGCAAACCCTGAAGGCCAGTATGAGAGAACTTGGGTTGCTCATCTTCTTTCTCTTTATTGGAGTCATCCTCTTCTCCAGTGCTGTCTACTTTGCTGAAGCAGATGAACCCGAGTCCCAGTTCTACAGTATCCCAGATGCCTTCTGGTGGGCTGTAGTTTCTATGACGACTGTTGGCTATGGAGATATGGTACCCACTACTATAGGTGGAAAGATTGTTGGTTCTCTTTGTGCTATTGCTGGAGTGTTGACAATTGCCTTGCCAGTGCCTGTCATTGTCTCAAATTTCAACTACTTCTACCACCGTGAAACAGAGGGTGAGGAGCAAGCCCAATATCTGCAAGTTAACACCCCCAAAGCCGATTCCCAAGAAGAACTGAAAGGAAGTCAAAGTGGTTCTACCCTTAGCAAATCTGAATATATGGAGATCCAAGAAGCAGTGAACAACAGCAATGAGGACTTCCAGGGGGAGGATCACAAAAAAGGCAATTGCACTTTGGCCAACACAAACTATGTGAATATCAAAAAAATGCTGACTGATGTATAATCAACTGATGTTGCAATATTGGATAATTACAAATGACTGTGAAAGAGATGGCAGCCTTAGTCTGCAAGATTTCTGAGGCTTTAAAGCTTAAAAGGATTATAGAGGATCACGATAAGGCAAAACCTCTGCTACTGATATGAAATTTTCTGTTTTGCTCAGAAATTTCAGAATCAGCCCCGGCCTCTATGTAAGGTTATCTTCATATTCAAACGTTCATCTGTGCATGCAATTACCTTTCATCTTCATGACTCTCACTAAAAAAATCTAACTTTCTGTAGCAGAAGAAACTGTACAACCTAGAGGAGGATGAAGAAACAACCTAACTAAGTGGGTTATCGTCTACAACGTGTATACGCTATCAACGTGTATCAAGTCCTCAAAGTTCAGCTACATCTTTTTGCTTCTCTGAAGAAAATATTCTTGTGCTTCTCCTGCTGTAAGGAAAGCAAGGCCTCATGGAGAGTGTAATAATAATGATATAAGCTTATGAGAAGAAAACCTTCCTCCATTGTTGCTGCTGCTTATAATAGATGTCTAATAGGAGTAATACTTAAATATGATAAACATGATAAACTCAGATTCAATTAGCTCAAAGCATTTAAAACAGTTTTTAGGACCATCGTCTCCCCAGTAGCCTATGTATGTATGGACAACACTAACATCTATACTCTCATGAAAGCATTTACTGCAAAGACTTTCAAGACAGACTGAAAGTTTCTGTGCCATGTTTTATGTCCGTATCAATGCAGTTAATCACATTAATGCAGCATGTATGTTTATCAACTTTTTATTATCATACAGACCAGATTATGCTGTTGTTTGCTGACCAATTTTGGGTTAAGGCCAGCTACATGATTTGGTACAGAAAACAATGTCACTGACCAAAACTCGCACCAATTAGAAGAATTATTTTATTCAAACAGATCTTAAAATCTCTAAATATCCTTAGAACACAAGTTGCCTGTACCAATGATATTGTAGCAACATTTAATGTGACAGTGATGTGATTATGGAACATGTTACATACGTACCACAGAAACAAGCAGCTCAAGTTGTGTTGTAGTTCAGCATTCTGATCATTTCCTTACTTTTCTAAGATAATGATTGATATTCAATTTACTTGGGAAGTAAACAAGCCATATCTACTTAACACTGTAATAAAACACAACATACATTTAGCCAGTGAATATAGCAAACTGCTAGCATTGACAACATATAAAAAATATTTTATTATAATCACAATTTGAATTATTTTATGCAGTGAATTTAATTGTTCCATTTATATGGAGAGGCTCTAGAAAGAACTTTAGATATTCAGTTAGGTTCAAAATTCTGAAACTGTATTTAAAAAAATCTGATATTGAATTCTATATCTTGAATATTTAATTCTCAGGATTTTGCAATATTTCCAGGCCCTGTTTAAATTTAGGTCATTTTGCGATAGTAACACCAATAGGACTATAATGGTTCTGAAATGTATCATCAGGTTTTATGCAAACTGGACTCTATGCCAGTAAAAGTGCACACTGGTATTAAAAGAAAATTGGGACAAACCAAATACTAAACTGAATCTGATATTCGTGTAGTCTCAGAATGTTTTATTCCACTGTATGTCTAAAGTTTATTGTGTCTAAGGTAGCTAATATAAAATAATGGGCATGAACACAGTGCAGCTTTTAGGTTTTGTTTTGTTTTTGTTTTGTTATGTTGTCTTTGGCTTCAAAGGCATTGGGATGCACATAGTGACCTTTAGGTAGTTGGCAGAGCCACAGTACATGACTAGAATGACTTAACAGCACATTGCAGTAGCTGCATTGTCACGTTCCTGATAGCATCAGTTGACCTTCCTAAAGAATCAGGTTTACTTCTCTCATGACAAGGAAAGGACTATAAATCAATACATTATGTTATAGCGTAATGGATATCAATGATATTGAGAGCACCACAAAGCTGTATAACTTTCAAATCGGTCATACTGAGGTCATACTGCAGTAGCCTGAGCTTTTTTTTCCTGAGGCCAGTAGCTCTTTTACTTTCTTCTATGGGTCTTACAATGGTAGCGAGTGCAGTATGGGTATAGCTGGATATAATACAGTATAATCAGTGTAGAAAGATTAGAAGTGTAGAAGCATTTTTGGTCATTCAAACTTCCAAATTGGCATTTAAGATTGTTTAACCAAAGCATTGAACTTCAATTAGTTTTTTTTTTTTTTGTAACTCTTTTGCTTTTATCTTCTGTTGTTTGGCAGGAAATAATGAAAGTGAAATATTTCATTGTGTAGCAATCATCATGCACAATGAAATAATGAAAGTGAAATATTTTATTGTGTAGCAATCATCATGCACAGTGCATGTTTTTTAGTTTTTCATTTTTTATTTCTGAAACAGACTGTATTTGCTGACACTTGTGTAGAGAAGGAAGAACTCCTCACAGCTATTAGCTTTCAGCTTTGTTCTAGCTGAGGCTTGAAGTGCATTCCTTGAAAGTTCATATTTTGGTCATTTTGGTCATTTGCATTCAAGACCTTATGTGGCTGTTTAAAAAAAAAAACAGAAAATAAAACCAAAATAACAGGTGTATGCACATTGTACATGGCCAGTCAGATTAATATATAATAACTTAAATGCAACAGACAGTGAGCTTTATTCTATGCATAGAAAAGTACACAGAAAGAATGTATCATCCCATTTCCTGCACACTTGCACTGTTTTTTTTTTTGTGTGTTTATTTTATTTCATTTTCACTGGCAAGCATCATATGTGTGACCTGAAAATGAAAGAGAATGTATGCCTGTGAATAACTTTTTTCTCATTGTATATTTAGCACTTTTAAAAGGCAGATTTACAAACCACTGCCATCATATTGATTGCAGGTATTGTGTTTGTTTGTTTGTTTGTTTGTTTTTTATATTGGAGCACCAAATGTCTTAAATTTTTTTTTTATATTTATCTTATGATCATTCCATTGCCTAGGACTGGAAGGATGCAAACGGTCATGTCTTATTCTATTCTATATATATATATATATATATATATTCTATCTTTACTGAGATATGTAAGTGCAATATATTAGCTCAACTCGGTTCCCAAACTACTGTAGCCAATGAGATTTGCTTCATCATGTAACATTTGCTTCATCAGCAGACCAAACAGAAAATCTGTATAAAAATGATTATGAATATTTAAGATTTTGACCAAAGATCAATTAAGAATTGTCTTTGATTGAACACACACTCCCCATTCATATATCTTTCTGATGAAGCTGGTCAGTGTATTTCCGCTGCTTTCATTGAGGTCATGTTTCATTAGAGCCTGATGGAACTGGCAAAGTTAAAAAATGGATCTCATTACTCAATTATGCAAACCTGTTTTTGTGTGTTGAGCATGAATCGTGTCTCTGTGTATCAATGCGCTACTGCTTGGGAAGTTTTAGGACTCTTTGCCAAGTTTGTTTCATAAGGAACAATCATCTTAGAGCTTTACAACTGCAGTCCAGGTTTAAATAAAGCAGATTTGGGGCAGATTGCCACTGCGCACGCGTGCGCTCACACACACACACACACACACACACACACACACACACACACACACACACACACACACACAAACATATATATATATATATATAGTCTGCAAAATCTGTTATATGTTATTCAGCCATTTTCAGTTTACCTGATAATGCTAAAGATAAGTGCTTTAAAGGACTGCAAGCATAAGTGACATGTAACTTACACCTTTCATTCTTCATTTCAATGAAGCCTAGCAACTACAGTATGCTGTAGATTATAGACATTTGTTTTTTAATTTGAACAGCATTTACAACAAAAAAATATGGAAAATAACATAAGGAGCATGGAGGAACGTTCAGCACATTCTTTGGTTCCGAATGGGATGCACTTTAATAGTACAATAAGGAGACAATCTAATGATTGAGACTAAGCATAGAACCGTTCCAAATGTCCATTCATGTCTTAATGCTACTGTCTTAATAATGAAAATGAAGAAGCAATCTTAAACCTGTGTTTGGATTTTACTTCTCTATGTTTTCTGTGTTCTGTGTTCTCTCTCTGTGTGTTTGTTTGTGTGTGTGTGTGTGTGTGTGTGTGTGTGTGTGTGTGTGTGTGTGTGTGTGTGTGTGTGTGTGTGTTGGGGGTTATATGTCACGAACATCTTCACTTTAAGCGTTCTCTGAATGTCAGTGTAGTGCTAAGAGCAAAATGTAAACTATTATTAGGCGAAGAAGCATTTCATGACTTCACCACTTCATAGAACAGCGAAACAATCAGGACAGCTTTTGCATATGTTAATTATCATTAGTCAGTTTAATTGCATGCTTTGTAGCACTTCTTCAGTAGAAAAACAAATTAGAAGCTATTTCTTTTTGCACCGTTTTTCCTCTTGTGTTCAGCATCCTGTATGTCCCTGTGTAAGTCTATTAGGCAGAAAACAGCATGAGCTATAAATAGACAATGATGAAGGAGAATAGAAAAAGATAGAAAAAAAAGGAATCTATTTTTCTCTTTTGAGCATGAAAAAACTAGAGGGTGGTTTTGGAAGATACGTTTTGAGCAAGTGTTGGGGGGGTTGACAGAATATTCACAGGAGACAGAAATAGATTAAACAGTGAGACAGGAGGAGGGAGGTGAAGAATAGAAGATGACACCTTCATCATCAGGAAGTGTGCGCACAGTGTTCATTTTGTTCACCAGTTAATGTTCTCGTCTTTGTGGAATTTTTAGAATTTGTTTAGATCCATTAGTATAAACAGACATTAGGTATTTTGTTGTTTATTTTTAACATGGCTTATGAGATGAGGTCATAAAATGATAGGGGATCTAAGCAACAAGTGGTAGGGTTTTAATATGAGCCTGTTTACCATCCATAAAAGCTCTTTTTTTTATACTTAATACAAATGTACTGAGATATGTACATGGCTGGATTAATTTCCACTATATTCTCCCAGACGTCTCTTAGAAGATGCAGGGGAAACGCTGATACTTAAGAAAAGTAACACCGATTAGTTCATCTTTATTGCCCCCTAGAGGTGTTCTACAGTATCACGTACTCTATATACCAACACAAGCGCGCTCCATGCAGCAATGCACCTGAACCAACTGACTGAACAGCCCTAAATACCTGGTACGACTGCACTGGGAAACCCAATAGCAAAAGTCGCATTGCACTTAAGTCTGGATTGGGAAATACTGCAGCACTGCGAAGTACTGGGAGGATTTCATTAAAAATGTACTTCTATTTTTAGAAAATAGTATTTCTAATAACGGAGACTGATGCATACATTCAATTATGCCTAATGAGAATGTTATCTACTAGCAGAATACAGATTAGAGAGCTTAATAGGCATCACGTGCGCCCTGAACTATAAATAGAGTAATACAGTATAGATGTACTGCGCCGTAGCAGAGATGCATGACAGGAAAAGCTGCAGAGAGTCTTAAAATAGCCCTCGTTAATAAATTGTTCAGCACTGTCCATAAAACCAGCTCTGGCATCTTACTTAGCACAATCATGAAGATGGTATTACACTGAAAGGAATACAGTGGCTAGAAATAACAGGTTTTTATTGCCTTGTGTAAAAGTATACACATTAAAGTATAACCTAGCCAACCCTGGCTGGACAGGAGATACAGATGGGGGAGTTTCACAGAGGTGTAAATTGGTGTTAAATTAGAATGGATAGATAAAAAGGATTGCTGCTGACAGATTATTGAGAGGAGAGAGAGAGAGAGAGAGAGAGAGAGAGAGAGAGAGAGAGAGAGAGAGAGAGAGAGAGAGAGATTGTGAATTGGTGTGATTAACATTGGTGTGAGTAACAAAACAAATATGCAAAATGTTGCCATTGCTTACTTATCACAAAAGTTCATACTTTAATATATTATAAATCATTGCATCAAAATAAAATTGCTATAACTTGTTCTTTTAAAAGCATTGACATAGCTTTCATCAAAATACATTTTACCTGCTGAACTGAAGGTGTACAACCTCTTTTCTCCACCAGGTGTGCTAATATTGCAGCTGTTTTGCATCTCAGTTTGGCTTTCTGTACAGTGGACTTTACATCTGCAGCTGTAAGAATGCTCATTGGGGCTGGAGTGAGTAATGAGATCAAATGTATTACCAAGCAGATGTCATAGGGATTAAGGATTTGAAGGACAGAAGATCTACCACTACGCAAATGTGTAATACTATATAGCTTTAATTTACGTAGGTTTACACTGGAACTCTATTCGCGATGTATTTATAAACCACTGAATACAGTATAATGTTCATAAACAGTAAGTTATTATTGATATAAAGTAACACGCAAACTATCACATTCCTGCTACCTCCTATGATCCTCAGCCTATGACCTCATCACGTGAACTCCATTTATACTTTCTTCCCACACACATTCACCAGACTACATAACACTCACCTGTTTACAGTCACACTACTATATTTTAATAACTTGAGATGATCAATCTATCAATCTACAGTATCTGCCTGCTTCACACTGATCTAGTCTTGTCCATGCCTGTTTTGTTAATCATCTGACTTTTAGTCTTGCTCGCTTTATACTATTTCTCAATATTGTCCAGCCATTTTGTTTGTCAAGTACAGATTTAAAACATATGACCTGTAGTTATATGATTTATATACAGTCTGCTTCTTGGTATGTAAACTCAAATAGTAGTCAAATAGACTACTAGCATTCAGTGCTATGACCATTATGAATGTAGTGAAAGAACCAGCAGTAATACAAAGAAATTCTGTCAACAACATCATTGCGTGCAACCTGGCTATACATATTCAGACTTTTGACTCTGAATTAACATGTATTTGCATCATGACTCAGAAAGAGAAAGAGAATGCGTAAGCATGACACACAGATACTAAAAAAGACAATATTGCCTGCCTCCAAATGATGTATGACCAATAAGCAAGCAAAAGCTAGCTCAATGCTTAAAAGCTTTGTTTTGATGGTGTATAAATAATTAATAGATTAGTTATTCAAATTATATAAAACATCTATTTGTTTCTCTAACTGTAGACAATATAACCTTCATGTAACAATCTACAACACACAAAGTAAAACAAATAATGATATAGTGCTTGTGTAAGTAAATTGAGCTGCATAAAAATCAATACTTCATTTTATTACCTCCTCGGCTATTCAGCTTTATTGATCTTGAGGCAGACAGCTTAGGTTAAGTCCATTTAGCTAAGGGGATAGGCAGATTACTGTCTGAAAACTTCAGAAACAGTAAAGTTTAAAAGACTACAAGCAAATTAAGTGAAAGATTAGTTACACAACATAGCCATAGACGTCCTGTGTTAAAAACTTAAAACCAAAAACTTACATTAAAATATCTAAATATTTTGATTTGTTAAAAATTATTACAGCTTTTTTTTTGTTATCTTTTGTAAATGAAATATAGTATAAAAAGTGTCAGTAACAAAAGATATTTTATTGGTGCTTCTAGCAGCAACAGTTGCTGTGAAAAATTGTGCCTAGGATTATCAGCCCATTTTTATGGGCTGGAAATAGCACATCAGCACGAAGAATAAATAGGATCTCTGAACCATCTTTCATACTTGACTTTGTTTGTCCAATAGGCACAGCATGGGTGTCCACAGCCTGTGGTGTTTTGTTGGATCGTAGGTTAGGCAGATGGTCCCACAGTGGGAGACGGGGATGGAGGTGGAGAGGTTGAAGGGTGAGTGCCTGTGAGAGGTGCTGTGGGATAGGCTGTGCAGCCTGGAACACTAATGAAGAACTGCAGGGGAGGGGTGGTGCCACCAGGCTTTAAAGAGGTCTAGAGTCTAGAGGGTGTGTTTGTGTTGGCTGCACTACATTTTTTGAACAGAACACCTCGAATGAAGGTGAAACATAAAGGAAAACATTTCACAACAATATCTTTTTCATTTGACAGATGCAATGAACTGCAATTTATAACCATAAAACTATTAAAACTTATATTTTTATATTACACAAAGTATAAATATATAAACATTTAGTCTCATACTTACATAAAAATATACACAGATGTTTGATTGGGTTAAGATCTGGAGACTACAAAAGTCATAGCAAATAGCTTTTATACTAAATCTTATATTGAATCCTTGTGGATGGGGAACTCCCATCAGGATAAAATGCTCCTTCATAGGACAAAAGTGATCAGTCAGAAGAACTGTGTATTGATTTGTAGTGGTGACTCTTCCCACTTGGGGGACAAACTCAAACCATGCTAACAATGCAGCCAATGCGGTTACATTTGTAACCTTGTTTTCACATTGATTCTTTTGTTAGGAACACTAGCACATTCATGCAATTGTCCAATCAGCCAATCATGAGCTTGCAGTGTATTTCATAACACCATGCGGTCAAGTTAATGTTCACATTCAGCATCAGCATGTGATCTTTGTGACTCTGACCTTGGCATGTTTATTGGTGTCATGAGGTGGGTTTAGTATTTCAGAAATTCTGGGATTTATACACACAACAAATTATTCATTACACAGTGGTGTGAGTTGGGTTTTTGTGGGGTCATGACACCCAGTGAGTGGTGATTTAAAAGGCAGAAATGACTTAATGAGACAAACTGGTTTGAGAACTGGTTTGAGACAACATAAAGTCTAACTCAAGAAACTTAAATAAATTCCTTGCAACCATGGAAAGCACAAAAGCATCTTGAAAGAAATTTTGAGACAAATAGTACATGGGGTTCCACTACTGTCAGCCATAAATAGAAATATGAGGCTAAGCAGGCACAATCTCACCAAAACTGGACTGCAAACAGAGGAGGTGTTTACATAAAAGTTTTGCTTTTGCATGGTTTTTATCCATTGCACTGCTGTCACCTGATTAGTTGTGTGAATAATTGCAAGAATGTATAGGGATGCAGGTACTTCTATTAAAATGGCCAGTGAGTGTATATACTGAAGGCAGGATGCCAGTTTACCACATAAACATACCATTTTTACACATTCATTCACAACTAGATAATTTATATTCCGAATTGGGCACTAGGGGGTTCTAAGGCTACAATGATTTTCACTCTTTGTCACCTTGTTGTTCCTTATATATATTTTTTAGTTGTTTAAACTTATTGTAGATTTATTTGCCAGGTCAATACTTATTTAAGGATGCAAAAATGGCAGTTTGGTGGTGCTGGGACCTCAACACTATATAAAAACCCTTATATAAATAAATAAATAAATAAATAAATACCCTTCTATACTGTAACACAATGCCTTAATCTCCGACCCACCACAACCAGTTCAAACAGCTTGTACTGATTCAACCACTTCTACCTCTGAGTTTACTCTATACTGCACAGATTGGATGTGAGCTACTTGTGATGGCTCAGTGAATAAGGCATTGAGCTGAAGCAGAACATGTGTTCAAATCCAAGCACTGCCAAAATACCTTGACTTGGTCCTTGAACACCATCCTGAACCACCAGCCAAATAAGAAAACAGTTATTTACAGTAAATTGTACAATGTACACTCCTTTACTATTAACCCAAAATGGCAGGGAAATTAGAGTATATTTTTAAAGCATTATTTCACAGTGAAGCTCATCTATGTTGGTTTCTTCATGTTTTCCATCCAAAAACATGCAGGTATGTAAATTGGCTATGCTACATTGCCCCTCCACATGAATGAGCATGTGAATGTGTGCCCTTTCTCACACCCAAAAATTACCAGATTCATGATGAATCTGAAAAAATTACAGCAATTATACACAGTGATAAACATACTGACAGATGTACATCGAGATATACTACATATAGACATATCTGTATGAATATTTACACATATACACACATTATAATGGCATGAGACTTTATATATCATCAGAATCTTTCCACAGAATCAATAGAACTATCCTTATTGTAATAAGTTGATACTCTTGGTCTTTGAAGGGAGTGGACCATTAAAAGCCTGCAAAGCAATCTTATTAATTGAAGTGATGCTGCAGTGTGTCTGTAGCCAGCTTCTCTTTGCTTAATGAAGAACAAGTTTGGCTGTTCATCAAAGCCTCACCACAAACTGTCCCTCTAGTCTGGCTATATTTCATTCAGTGTGCAATGAGTGTTCATCTAAAGTGAACAAACCCAACATTATTTGTTCTGTTTACATTCATTTTATGGTTCATTTACAGATCTGTAATGAAACACACACACACACACACGCACACACACACACGCACGCACGCACGCACGCACGCACACACACACACACACACACACACACACACACACACACACACACACACACACACACACACACACACACACACACACACACACATCTCTTCAGTAAACACGTAAACTAGTGTGATATTAGATATTCTTAGCCCATGGCCTATTTTTGCCAGCATGAGGCTATACTTTACAATAAATACTTCACTTCCACTTCTGTGACTAAGAGCTGCTAAATGTGGTAAATGGAATTTAATAGTGACATGGTTTTCAATAAGAAAGCATGTTTCCAGAAGTATGTTTACACAGCTGACCTGACTAACAGAAAAAACTTTCATGATCACTATAATTATTAAATAAAAATGAATTCACTCCACTTACTTTAAAAATTCATTAAAAAAAATCAGTCAACCACCTTTCTCTGTAAGAGATGAGGGGGGAAAAGCAGCTTTATGATTTGACACAAAATATATTTTTTTGAATAAGCATCCTGTATTTATTACATTATTTTTATACAGCAGGTGCAATTCCAAAGAACAGTTAGGTGCAGCTATGATGTAGCTTGTTATTAATGGCCTTACATTTTTTTTCTTTTATGCAACACTTTTGTAAGTGGCTCTTTGGATGAACTCCAGAAGTAATGTCACAATGCTAGTTATGAGAGCACACATGAAAAAAGCCAAGCTGGATCTTAGATCAGGGTTCCTAGATCAGTGGTGAAATCAGCAGTTATTATTTTCCATGACAGTGTATCTCCAGATATCTGTTGCATGCTACTATTTGTAATATTTGATCTAATTGGTGTAGGGTTTATGACAAATGTTACTTTAAGAAAAAGTGCTCACCATAAAATTTAAGGGAAGTACATTGTTTTACACTTTGGCCACAAAAAAATACTAGCTGCCAGATGTAAATTTTTGTCCTATAATGGCATAAAGCAACAAATGTATTTAAATATTGATTAAAAGTTCATATTAAAATTAAAATCAAGAAGAAGGAAGTGTGATTATGCTCTCCAGAATAACAACAATGATATAATTAATGATCATTAGCAAGGATGAAATGCAGAAGATTAAATACATAAAATGCTAAAAATCCAGGTTTTTTTTATATATGCAAATAGCCTATGAGCCAAAGACTACCAACATCGGAACAGTGTGATTTGCTTATTTCTTCTGTTTGGAACAATTTGTTAATTGTGATTTTTATATCTTTTATATTTATATCATATGATATAAAGTGTTGTTCTATTCAATAAAGACAGCATGTTATTACTAATAAATGACAAGCACTTTCTTATTAACTATTAATTTAATATGAGTTATGTCCTGACAACTCATTTTCTATCATAAATAAAATTATATCTCAAATGGCACTTTCATAAGTTAATACAGCCTATCACTGTCCTGATATTTACATCAGGTTTTATAAAATACTTATTATTAACATAAGCTGCCATTAAATCACACAATATATCAAATAGCATGATGTTTATCTTGGCACAACATCGCTACACAACTTCATTAAACTAAAAGGACAAACTATGACAATGTTTGACATCTACCGTGTTTATAACATAGTCAAAGCAAGTGTTTACAAAACTTTGAATATAGTTCCTATTCTCTCTCCAGATGTTTCATAAAGCATTAATAACAGATATCCATCTGATACATTTTGCTATTTGTAACAGACCCTCTCATCCGTTTCATTTCATCCATTACTAATCAATACTTGGGTGACTTTCAGGTCCTGTTCACTATATAAGAGATTTGCTGTGTACAGCTCAGAATTTATGTGAACTAAACAAAACACACACAAAAAAAACAAGCATACACAAAATATTTACTAGGTGAAGAATTTAACAGTAAAACAAATGCTTATTGGCAATATCTGAAAATGTGTTTTTCCTTTAGGTTTGCTGATTTTTGGGCAAGCAGCTGAGAGAAGCAGTGGCTAATGACTCCTTCTGGACTTAAACTCACTTAAAATGAATGGCACTGCACAGACTAAGCAATTTAAAGCCCTGGGCTGTATTCTAGTAGCTGCTGAGCACTGCTGCAGATGTGTGTGTGTGTGTGTGTGTGTGTGTGTGTGTGTGTGTGTGTGTGTGTGTGTGTGTGTGTGTGTGTGTGTGTGTGTGTGTGTGTGTGTGTGCATCCGACAGTGATGTTGGGTGCAGAGTCAGATCCCCTGGGTTGAGAATGGAGGTGGGGTTTGAAGCGAATATGGGGTGGCGTGGCTTAGATGAATGTGTGTATGTGTGTGTGCACCCTGGAGATGTTACATTGCTTGCTTACTCTGCAGGAGCTCAGGTCTCTCAGTCCTCTCTGTCCTCTCTCTCAGTCTAAGAAACAAGCTGGTTCCTGTGCTGAGGACTTCTTTTCTTGTTTACCAGTAGCCTTTTGGCCTGGCCAAAGCAGAGACAAAAGAAATGGAAAGGGGTACCATGTGATCTCCTCACATACCAACTTTCAAACAAAGTATGTTTAAGAAGGTAAGACTATGCACTCCGTATGTGTGTGCGCGCGCGCGCGCGTGTGTGTGTGTGTGTGTGTGTGTGGAAGATGAGGTGGGTGGGTCTGAGTGTGTCTGTTTGATGACTGATGGAAGCCCTGTATCTCAAGTTACTTCAGAGCTCTAAGATTACTGCAGGAGAGGTTTAACTGATCCTGTGGCTGCAGGGACATGACTGTAAGTCAGCCGAAAGGAAGAATAGGGGAAAGAGAGATATAGATACACAGAGGCAGAGAGAGAAAGAGAGAGAGAGAGAGAGAGAGAGAGAGAGAGAGAGAGAGAGAGAGAGAGAGAGAGAGAGAGAGACCTAAAGAGAGTGAGAGAGAGAGAGATAAAGAGAGTGAGATAAAGAGAGTGAGAGAGAGAGAGAGAGAGAGAGAGAGAGAGAGAGAGAGAGAGAGAGAGAGAGAGAGAGAGAGAGACCCCCATGAAACACATAGCTACAAACTCATATAGAGAAACATATAAGATCAGACAGCCTGGTGAGTATCTCTATGACTCCATCCTAGGGGGATGTATGAAAGCTTTTGTGTGTTGGCAAAGTTTTGGAGCCATTTAAAGTGATGAATTAGTGAGTTAGTGTTTGCTCTATTTGGTCTTAGTGGATTCTCTTTGTCTGTATGTGCACATTTAACAGTTTACAAAGATAATACATTTATGCAATTAAGCTTGAACTTTTTATTTATTGTATATTTGGTGCATTATCATATAAAATAAGAGGTCTCTTTCCAGGCACAGCAAAGATAGAAGACTTTTTATAATGTAATACATTACAATGAAATGATATCATGTAGGCACTGCATGGAAACTTTCTTTTGGTTAGTGTGCAAAACTGTTTTGAATGATTTTGGAATCACCCAATGATTAGATTTCATGCCAGCAAATTATTAAGTTCAAATTAAAGACATGTAAAATAACAAGATAAATATTGAGTATATATTCACAGAAAATAGACATCTAAAAGACAACAATCAAAACAAAAGCAGATACAGAGACAAAAACTGCTCTTTTTAAAAAAAGAATCAGTTTTTTTTTAGGTAGTTTTTTCTGAACAACAAAGCAATCTTTCTGTGGAACTTTTAAAATGTTATCAAATAAGGTCTTTCAGGGTGGAATGTGTTCAAGAGATGACCTAATACCATACAAAGCACTTTTTGTCCTCCACAGTGCTGCAATGAGTGTGGAGTCAGCAAATAATCCAGATGTGCCCAGTGTAAAACAATGGGTTTATCCTTGTGGTGTATCCAGGGAAACTTTCCTAGCGCTTTATGATTGATGTTCCCCAAACTGTACACACACCCTCTGCAGTGAGTTACATATCATCGCTTTGTGCATTTATCCAGACAAAATGCTGCAGAACAAGGACAGATGCTCTTGTCAACTTCATCTCTGTCTTATTTATGTTAGGTTAGTCCCTAATAGTAAACTCTATGTCACATCTGGAAATGAAATGTTTGCGTATAATATACTAAAGCACATTGAAAACTATTCTTTAACACTGTTCTACAAAACAGTAATTGACCTTTTGTTGACCTTGAAATAAGATTTATACTATTATAGTATAACAATTCTTTGAACAGAATGTATCAAGACTGCAGTTGTTCAGTTGAAAGGAGGTTGAAACAAAGAAAGGTGCAAAATGCAAGAATATTCAGTATATTGAGAAAATAATTTCGATTTATGTGACGTATTGGTTTATAATCAAATATTTTTGACCACTGCATTACTATTTCAGTTTGAATGTTACATGATTAATGTCCAGCAATTATTTAATTATTGCAGCACATAAACATATTGCCAGAAGTAGACAGGAAATCTGCAGTATGGCATAAAAAAAAATACTGCAAAAATGTACTGGCCGGACAGGCTGAATGAGCGAAATTGAATACACTCTAACCATACAAGAAGAGTGAAAAACAATCACTATCACACAGACAAATCTTTCAGTAAATATAGACACATATTTGGAGGTCGGACATTAAAATTGAGTGCACATAAAATTACATCACACAACTCTACACATTCTTCATAATTGCCAATAATATAAAAGGCAATGATTAATTCCAAATGTCAGCAGTAGCATAGGTTATTTGTTATTAATGCTTTCTGATTTTAATGTGATAGTCCAAGTGACTTTCAAATTAGAAATAAACAAGAAATAAAATATTTTTAAATTGTACCAACTACGTAAATTTATAGAGACTGCACACACTAGCCATACAAGAAAGATGAAAAATAACAAAATATAAAAAAATATATATAACATATATATATATATATATATATATATATATATATATATATATATATATATATATATATATATATATATATATATATATTTATTTATTTATTTTTTTTATTTTAGAGGAGGGATATTAATGGAATTTAAGTGCACATAAATTTTCTTTATTTTAAGTTTTTTAGTTATGCACTAATTACTTGATAATTGCTATTAATATAAAATGCAACACTTGATTCCAAATCTTATTGATTTTACTGTATTTGTCCTAATGATTTGTCCTAATGATGGACAAATATATTTTGCTTATTGCTGATTGCACAGCAATAAGCAAAATATAGTTTTTTATTTTGCTTAAAGAATTGTTTTTATGATGCATGTATAAGAAACTGGATTGTTTGCATTATCAGACTTTAACCTAATAATGTGCCATACAATAGAGCTCACCTGTAAATCATCATTTGGACATTTTGACTGTTGTTAGCACTGGTAAATCTTTATCTTTGTTAAAATCTACTTAAGCACATTTTTTATATATAAAGAAAAAATATGTGGTATTAGTTTATTTCCTATTTCCTTTATTTTCTGGATCCCAATTTTAATTAGGGGCCATTACCTGTAATATAATAAAAAAAAAAAAAAAAAAAAGCTGAATGATTGCTTAAAAATATTTAACTTTATTGTTTTATGTCTGGAAGTAAAAAGCTAAGTGGTTGCATTTTACCACATTTACCTCAGTGAAATTCATTTTCTGTCGGTGTCACAATTTACAATAAGACTAATTACAGCTATTACATTAGCTATTAATTTAAAACAATTGCAATATCTCTTATTATTTGCAACACCTGAAGTACACCAGGAGCAGTGTATTTTGGTTAAGGAAAGAAATATAAGCGCATGGTAGCTGGATTCATAAAAACACTCCAATTTGTTTACTTTGCTGTTATACATGTTTGTTGTACTGAATGCTGTATCTGCGAAATGCTTACACCAGCAATGAATGGACTAAGTGATATTTTGCTGATATTAAAAGAGAAATACACGGCCACACAAAGCTCCAGTGTCAGTGTAACTCAGTCCTATAGTGGAAAGGACAGTCCCTACAGTATACTAATAGGGTCAGTGGAATATCACACGGAGCGAAGGTGAGAGGTGTCAGATGTATTACTGTCCAGTGTTGCCACTTGAGTTGTCATGGTGCCAATGGCTTTTCTCTCTTTAGCTGCTGCTGGTTTCACGGTTTCAAGTTTTAAGGAGGATAGCTGTTTAAATCCTTTGTTTAGGCTTTGGTTACCTGTCTCCAGTAAACTCCCTGGACAATAGTTGATTGATAATAAGGAAGCTGACATAGTTCTCCAACGTGTATGTCTTTATTAGACATATGATTGCCATTCTATCCTACTGTTAATAAATAGTACTGTAATACTGTACTATTGATAATTATGAGCTAAAAGTTAATGTTATTAAATGATGTTGATTAACTGTTGTATCAGCTGCTATGCTCTTACATAGTAAATAATAGATGTGTATATGCTTTAGCAAAGATAATAATAAATGTTCCTTTCACTTTCTTCTCTTTCTCACCTTGTTATATGCCTCATTACCCATCTCCAAAATCAGTCATACCATGTAATCCTGGCAAGGGTCCCGCTGTACCACAGTCCTATCCACTATACTCTAAAAGTTTAGTGGACACAGAGTGAGAGGTATCAAATGTGTTAATGTTGCCATTCGAACTTTTCTTGGGCTCCGAGCTGTTTCTTTTTTTGAGTTGTTGCTGATTTCATTATGTCGGTCTTAGAGAGTCCTTCATCAGAGAATCGACTGTGTCACCATGAGATACTGATAATAAAAGTGACTGATTTATACTGTATACATGTGTGTTATATAAGTGTGTAATTGTGTGTGTGTTGCAAATAGAAGGTTTTTAATGTTTCTTGTTTGGTTGTTTGATATAAATATATTTGTACAAAAATTGTTTTATTGGCTAAATCTTAAATGTAATCATTTAAATATGAATTACACAGTAATGTCTTAAATTAAGACTTCATTTTGAAGACCTTTTTATCTAATAGATTACTTAAGTAATAGAAGTTTACAGTCACATCAGAATCCTTTCCAAAAATACTGCATTAGTCCATCATGTATTTGATAATAGGACATAAAGAGACCAGAATATGACATAAAAAGACCAAAATATAATATAATAGAAAAATTAATGCAATAATTATGCATAAAATATTATAATTTCTAATTTAATACAGTTAGACCCCACACCTGGAAAACATTAACACGGCAACATTACAGCTGAGAAGCTTGATTTATGCCATGTCTCTTTTTTTCCTTCCTTTTCTTACCCTAGTATCTGTCAAGCTCCGTTTGTTGATGCTTTTTAACGATGACTTCAATAAGAATTGGCAAGCTTGGTACGCTGAAAAAAATTTTTCAGCACCATAATATAATTTAATTTAAGAAAGTTTTTACACAATTGTATTTATTTTATGTGAATAAATATAGTCCTATGTGTTAGTGGTGGGTGAAATCGGATTATTAAATGTGATCTTCATTTTGAAGTGGACACAGACAAAGAAAATACACCTAAGGATTGCATTATTTATGAATGTTAAATAGTTTTCAAGGAGAGGGCAAACTGAATAAGCTAAATCGTACAAAATAGAGTCCAGCCAAAATCAATCTGAAGCATAGAAAAGGAGTTGAAAGAAATAGCTTAAAGGAAATTCTATCTTATAGAAATTCTATATTTTCTCAGTATACAGAATCAGGTTAATCTGACTAAGCATGCTCTGTTGAATTCCACTATAAAGTTCGATTATGGGCAATGACACAGCTGTTCGTTATTCTTTGTCTTTTTCTTCAGATCAGGTGACGCTGTCTTGGGATTTGTCTCCCTGCAACAAATCGATTTAGGACAAGTCTGGATCCTCATCTAACTTGCTGCACTGTGCAGTATACATATAACAGTGGTTTCCACACAGCAGTTCATCCTGGGTTAAGCAGCTCAAGTGTGCCCCAGGGAGGGCAGGGAGGCCATGGAGGTTCCTCTGGTAAACTTTGAGAACCTGGACGACATTGGAATTAACCTAGGAGACCCAAGTGACTCAGGATATCCAGCTTCACCCTCTTCAGAGACCCCAGAGCATAACCAGCTGACCCGTGGTCTGGATTCACCAGCGCATTCACCACAAAGATATAGGAGGCCTGGAAACACAACAACCTCTCCTACAACACTCACTAAGAAAGGAACCTCAAGTTGCAACAGTCTCATCTCTAACTGGAAGGTACTTATGAACAGTGAAGGCAGCCCCTGTGAGGCTCTCCTAGGGAAGGTGGCTAAAGACTGCTGTGATGACTTGTTTGCAGAAAAGCAGAACCTTGACGAAGGAGACCAAAGAGTAGTCATCAATGTCTCAGGAATGATGTATGAGACAACTCTTAAAACCCTGAACCAGTTTCCTGACACTCTGCTTGGGGATCCTAAAAGGAGGATTGACTATTTTGACCCCATGAAAAATGAGTATTTTTTTGATCGCAATCGCCCAAGTTTTGATGGAATTCTATACTTCTATCAGTCCGGTGGTAAGATCCGCAGACCAGCAAATGTACCATTAGATGTATTTGCTGATGAGATTGTCTTCTATAGGCTGGGCCATGAAGTGATGGAACAATTCAGGCAAGATGAAGGTTTCATCAAAGACCCCGAACCTCAGTTGCCGAAAAGTGAACTTTACCGTCAGTTCTGGCTCTTATTTGAATACCCAGAGAGCTCTAGTGCTGCCAGATCTGTTGCCGTAGTGTCTGTTCTTGTCATCACTATCTCCATTTGTATCTTCTGTCTAGAGACTCTTCCTGAGTTCCGTGATGATCATGAATTCCCCCAGAAAGTTGTTAACTTAACCCGTGATGTCAATGGAACACTTTTGTCCCCAAGTCCACCTCCCAAATCCCTGGAATCTACCTTTACAGATCCTTTCTTTGTAGTAGAAACTATATGTATAATATGGTTCTGCTTTGAGCTAGGAGTGCGCTTTGTTGTGTGCCCCAGCAAAAGTGAGTTTTTCAGCAACATCATGAATGTGATTGATATTGTTTCCATCATGCCGTACTTCATCACAGTAATCACAGAGCTCATGGCCACTCATGACGCAGCGGCAAATCAGAACATGTCTTTTGCCACATTACGTGTCATCAGACTGGTAAGAGTGTTCAGGATCTTCAAACTCTCTCGTCATTCCAAGGGGCTACAAATTTTGGGGCAAACCCTAAAGGCCAGTATGAGGGAGCTTGGCTTGCTCATCTTCTTCCTTTTCATTGGAGTCATCCTTTTCTCCAGTGCCATTTATTTTGCTGAGGTTGATGAACCTGAAACACAATTTGTGAGCATCCCGGAGGGGTTTTGGTGGGCTGTGGTCACCATGACAACAGTTGGCTATGGTGACATGTGCCCAATTACCTTGGGGGGAAAGATGGTGGGAATCCTCTGTGCCATCGCTGGAGTGCTGACAATTGCTCTGCCTGTTCCTGTCATTGTTTCTAACTTCAACTATTTCTACCATCGTGAAACAGAGCAGGCAGAGAAGCAAGTAATGGATGCAGCTGCAGAGGCTGCTGCAAATCAGAAGACTGATGATAAATATGACAGTAACTATTCTCTAGACAAGAGCAATGGGAACTGGCCGACTGAAAAAAATGGCATTCCTTGAAACATGTAGTGCTGCTAAAACCAGCATTACTAGCAATAAAAAAAAAGACAGAACAACGATGCACTTAGAAAACATAATTTTGGATGAACACTAACTTAATGTAATGCATAACTCAACAGTACTTTTGGTGTAAAGTCTTATCAGGAAACTTAGATAGTGATGCTGAGCAGGCCAAAGGCTGCTAAAAACACGGATTTACCTTAAAAAAACATTTTAGTCAATCTGCCTTTTGAAGAACCAGAGTGGGGCAATTACGAAGGCCGATTAAGTATCTTACCCCTTTAATGCATTCTAAGCAGCTTATCAGCAGTAGAGATTTATTGGCACCGAACAAAATGTAACAGCAAAAATGTAAAGATGCTTACTATTTTTTTAAAGAATCTAACTGCACTGAGGCTTCTAAATGGTTAGAAATTAGGTGCCTGTTTTCTTTTTTTTCCAGAGCCCTTTACTTGATGATTTTGCACACCTCACCTGCTCTCGCAGCTGCACTTTGCTGAACATGTTTTTCCTTGACACTCATGCTGACATAACCTTTGACACTGCTGCTTGAGAAAAAAAAAAAGCTTACTCCAAACTGTCATCCATCCTTCAATGTCTCTAAAGATGTCCCTTTAGATTTATGAGTCTTATTGGTTTGAGTTCTTACAGCAGATTGAGATACTGTACTATATTTAGATGACCCATGCTGTCATTATAGCATCCGCTATTTGTCCCACATTATTCAGGAGTTGTTATTCATACCAAGACAGTTGTAAAATTGGGAATGTGGCCTGTAACCTGGAATGCAAAATTCACAGCATTACTGTGAAGCATCATATCATTTTGATCACATAGTTTAAACTGGGCATGCATCAATGTGAAAGATGTCTACATTTTCTTATGGTTGGTTTGCAAAAGCTACATAGCAATATGTAGTATATAGTGTAAATTCAAGCAATATAATTGAATCTGCTGTATACATGTAGAATTTGATATTAATCGAAGATCTGATGTTGCAGTACACAGCAAATAGCTAATGGCTTCACTCGTTCCCAAAATATGCACTCAGGAGTGTTATGGCCATATAGTGCACACCATGCATGAGGTGATCTCTGTTACTGACTTATAGAACTACCTCTTAGTTTGAATGCAGGAAGAAAGTCTATCTAACATGTGTTTTTAGAAGGCTATTAGCTGGCAGTGTAGCATCTGTTAACTGTAACCTTGGGACATGTAGTTTAGCTTAACTAGTCAGTGCTAAGACAAAGAGCATGACAGTACTCTGCATGATAGCATACATACTGTTAAAAAAAAAAAAACTCAACCAAAGCAACGAAAAGGAACTGTAATTTATCTAATATGTTTTAACCTAAATGATTACTTTAAAACTTTATAACATTTCATAATGCATTACTAAAATTTAATTATGATTATATCTAACAAATTAGCACACCAGTTAATGTCATGAATATACTTGAATATTGGTTGCTTGACTTGCAAACTCACAAACATTCAGTAACTGCTTTATCCTGATTAGGTTAAGGAATGTATCCTGGGCCAGTTCATCTCTGGACACCACACACACATACACACAAACACACACACACACACACACACACACACACACACACACACACACACACACACACACACACACACTTCAATGCTCTTAAAACCAAAATATTATCTTTATTTATTACCTACAATTACAAAGTACTTGCACTGTACTCTGACATACAACTATGCAGTAACCATATGTTACAAATGCTTTTTCGGAAATTACACTTATTTTTGATTAACAATAAATTGTATAAATATCGCACAGCTGCTCATTTTAAATAGCATTTTCAAAACCATATAGTACCATTTACATTCATTCATTATAGCAATAAAATTCTGCACTTTTTAAATAAATTTTCCACTTATAATTGGTAATTAACTCAAACAACTATAGCAGATAAATGCAATGCATAAAAACTAATGGTAAACTTTGTTTAAATGTTTTCAAAACCATTATTTAAAAATACAATGCCAAAACCAGACTTATTTAGTATTATTTAAACTCCAATCTGACTTGATGTCTTGGTTGGCATTTAATAATCCATTGTGTCAATGGTAAATGTTATGGGAAGAAAAAAACACCAATAAAAACACTGCATGCATAGCATATGTTAGAATGTACCGATGTTACATGTTCATAAATGCCCTAAGACCCTAAAAGGACACTTGGAATGCTTACAGACCATTGACATTGCTAGCAGTAGTTTAATATATAATAGATTTAAGCATTACATGAAAGGGTGCATGGAAAAATTGACCATAGAAGCATTATATTTTAATCGTGATATTCTGAGTGCCTTTAATTAAACACAAATGTTATAAAATGAAAAATATATTATTTTATTTATCCTTTTTCAAACTGTCTATGCATTGTCCTGGTGCAGGGTTTATGCAGTATGCATAATGGTATATGCATTATGGTGTAATAAAATTGTAAATTACTTCATATCAAAACTGATGTACAAAGAGGTTTCCCTTTAATCGATGATTCATAAACAAGCATTCTGTAATGTAAAAGCAGTGTTTTTTATGTTGTTGAAAGCATTTATTAGTACTAATTCCCAAAATATATGACTTTAACCACAAACAGTAAATTTAGGGTTCTGTTGGTTGAGAGATTTTTGTTTTGTGTGTGAATTCTGAGAAAACATTAATATTTAAGTACACATAGTATCTCTGCCCTGTATGCAAAGTAATCTCAAAAAGTTAAATGTCAATGTTAGTCATAGCTTGTCCACAGTAATATTAAACTAAAAGCTCCTCTGTGGATAGAATATCTGAACCAACACAAAATACACCATCAGTCTTGTTAAGATTAAGTCCGACTTTTCTAATTTCTAGAGAGTTCAGCTAAATTCTTTCATATAACTGGCTTGAATTATCACAGAGAGAGTGAAATAGAAAACCTACATCTAAACTTAGCCAGCAGCTGACACTGCAGTTTTTCCTTCCTGAACCCAGTTTTAATTTGGGTGCATTGTTTGCCTCTATCATACCAAAAGTCTCCAGCCACTGAGACTGAGTGACTTTGCTGAGTCAAAATATTTGATCCAAGTTTTGTGTTACATTTATGGCAGCCCTAATGACCTTCAGATGTGACTTTGAAACAATAGAAAAAACCTATAATACTATAATTAGCAAAAATGTACCAATGAGGTTTGATGTGGTCACATGGTTGTTCTAAGAATTCGAGCATTTTATTACATTACATTAAGAGAAAATGATCATTATAAGCAATATGAGTCAGCTTGACATTTAGGCATAAGGAATGTGTTACCTGGAGGTGAAAGTGCAGCACTGGTAATAAAATATTAAGCAGTTCAGACAGCAATGCAACCTAATAGCATGCATATGTTATGTAAGAGAATGCTGTTGGAGAATTCTGGTTTTGTTAGATGACTGCTAAGGATTGAGTGACAGACATCTGAGTAGTGTTATTTCTTCAGAATAACATTTGTTGGGTGTCTGTAAAAATGAACAGGGAAGAAATGCAAAAAAAGCCACATTTTTGCAATGTACTACGTTTTAAAAATGATGTCAAATGAATTCAGAGTGTAGATGGATATTGTTTCGGTATAACAATAAATTATTTGAAAATGAGTGTATGTGACTGTATGAGATCAAATAGCCCTGTGGTAGCCCCTGAGTTGATCCTTTGGCTGTCTGCCTACTGAAAACTGTGTGCTGAGTTTTATCTCTAAACCTGACACTGAGCTGATAGCCCCTGTTAAGACTAATTAGGAAAGTGGAGAAAAGAGGGGGAAAAAAAAGAAACAAGTGCACGTCGTCAGCTTAATACACTAAAGCCATGGTCTGTCTCATATACTTAACTGGTCAGGTGTGCCATGAGGTCAGGCACAGAATGAAGACAGACACGACCATGAACAATTAATGGCCAGCCATTTTGTTCTAGTCTTGCAGTGTGTAGAATGGCCAGATCTTTCTAGTTCTGTTGCTGGAACACATTACTCTCCTGCTAGGGCTGGGGAAAGACTGATTACATCTACAAGAGCCAGAAAGTGAAAGATACTGACCCTTATAACCTGAGCGTGCCGCAATTTGTCCCTTCACGCAATCCTGATTACTAAGGTAACTGAAGTGGGCATATTCACTATCCACTAATTAAACAACCACTCTTATAATAAATAACAATTACTGACACAAAACCAAAGGTTTCTCCGACATAGAAACTGTGAGATGAAACTAGCGTAACAGTATGTTTTGTTTCGTGACCGCCTGTGTGACATAGCAGGTCAGTGTAATGATTTACATATGACATCTACCTGAACTCTACCATCAGTGTGTGCATGTAGATGTTTGAAGGGTAGTCTTTTATCGGTTTTGTTATCTACAAATCTTCTGAGCGAATAGCTCAGCTCTCCCTAACTCTCTTTATTAATGTTTGTGCTAGACTTTTTATCTGAAATTAAAAGTTTTCTTAACTCCACACATTTCAGTAGGTTTTTTAGAAGCATTATAAACATTACCATATGGAAAGTGTTGCTCTATCAAGCATTTGCTGGACTTTTTTTTTTTTTTTTTTTTTTTTTGCACCAAAATTGCATAAATGATAAACAGGAAGAAAGATTCCTAAAAATGTTGCTTCATAAATGTTGCTTCACTTAGTAGTTTCCCCTTTCTCTCTCACCTCTCTCTACCACACCTAGCTTTGTTACACCCAGTTTGTTAATTATTTAGCTGACGTTTTGGTCTTGCTCAATAATTCAAAATAGTCCCAGACTAATCTGGTGACTTAGTTTCTATTACTAGTCATTATACCTTAGAAGGAAACGTTGTGATATATCCAGTCATGTTTTGGAAAATATATGAACATGTTTTGGGAAAAACCATTAGCCCTGAAATAGCTAAAATAAAAACTAAGAGTTACAAACCAAGGCCAAGAATGTATACATCATTCAAGAAGATAACAGAAAATACAAGACTTGTTAAACAACTGTGACCAGTTATTATATGGATGATAAGACACCAGCTATGCTGTGGCCTATTCCCTGCTGGATTATATCACTCATTCACTATTCCAGGAAAACAAGTTATAAAGGAGGAATTCACTATTGATGGGATGCAACAAAAAGCACCTTTCACACACCATCATAAACTCATTCGCACATACAAGCAATTTAGTGTAGCCAATCCACCAACTGGGTTGTTTATGGGGAGGCGTGAGCATACCTGAGCACTCAGAGGAAACCCATGTGGACATTGTGAAACCTTGCACATACAGTTGCTTGAGCGGGATAGACCCTGGAGCTGTGAATTGGTACCACTGTGCTGCCCCATGTGTGTGTTTGCATAGAGAACCTGGGTTATTTCAGTTGGAACGTTTTGATTTTTTTATGTAATTAGTACACCTACAGCAAGTGAAGCCATACAGCCATAATATATCACAATTTACATTGCTCTATCTGCAACTAGATTCAGTGTGATATATATTTACTGATCCATGGACCCATCTGACCAAGTGATATTAAAGACAAATGACATTCTGGTCTTTCCCTGCACTATGTATTTCCTGAACTCAGAAGTCGCGTTTGTGTTTCGGTCATCAATCTCCTACACGTCTACTTCGCAGGATCAGTGAAATGGTGCTACACAGACACAAGTGCTGGTTGAAATTTTAAGTAAACGCAATGACTCAGGCTTCTGTCAATTCTGACAATTGATGTCCTGTCAGTGACCTCTAGTGGTCATTGTAAGAAACCAATTCTCTCTAGGTTTGATTTCAGCAATAATTGTCAAATCTAGGGTCTAACGTATGCAGTGTACCGTGTTTACACACTATTCATCTAATATCGATCCAAGCAATGTTTTTAAGGCAAAATGTTTCTTTCAAAAAGTTAAGTTGACACAGTAACAAGTAAAATTGTAATGACATTTGGTAACATAGAGCAACAGAGCCACAGGGAGGCAGGTTGTTACTGGTGTAATGATTATGTGGTGTAAACTGCTCTTTTTAAATTGACCCCAAAAAAAAGAAAATTTCTATGCCTCCCTGGCAGCAAATAAGTACATCGTAATATAGGTCAATCAAGACAAAGTAAAATAAATAAATAAATAAATAAATAAATAAATAAATAAACTCCCAAAGGTCCGTGCTTAAAAGTGCTTAAAAGTGAAAGATATCTTCCTGAATGCATAAACAACGGCCTGAATATGTGTTCTAGTCTTGGCATAAGTGTATTTCTTATGGAAATATATATATATATATATATATATATATATATATATATATATATATATATATATATATATATATATATATATAAATAAAGAGAGAGAGAGAGAGAGAGAGAGAGAGAGAGAGAGAGAGAGAGAGAGAGAGAGAGAGAGAGTGCATGTGATTACAGATTGATCAGTCTGCAGGTATGTAATCCAACCCAGAAGCTATGCATTTGGCCTTCACTGCCGTTCCAACAAGGATCAAGTGCACAAACTTATTCATATGTTTTTCCATTAAGAACAGAATCTTGTGTCAAAAAAATATATATATATTAAGCTCGGATCTTTAAAAGGCTGCTTTAAATGATCAGCACCACAACAGCAATGTCCAGAATCTATTACTCTTACTCATAAATGGCATTTATTCAAAAAAAAATTTAATTCAACTGATTTATGAATAATCAATACTTGTGCAGTCTCAAGGAATGGATAGAGGAAACAAATGGAGCCAAGAAGACACTTAAGAAGGCTGAACGTTATGGCGCTTTGAGGCATGCATCTTGTTTTTAAAAAATAAAAATAAAAAAAATAAAAAACATAAATAAGCAGTAAAGGTGCCTAAGGAATATTGGATCCCGAGTAAGTAAGTAAGTAAGTAAGTAAGTAAGTAAGTAAGTAAATAAATAAATAAATCTAACACACCAAGAAAACAAAGAAAAAAAGAATGGAAAAAATACGAGCTGTAAACATGATTATAAATACCCGTGGGTTTTTTTTTTTGTTTTTTTTTTTACTGGTTTATAGGACCTGTCTTAACCAAGAAATAGCTTCCTCTTAAAATGCACGCCCACTTCCTCATACGCTGGCAGAATACATCCCGTAAACAAGGGCAGTAAAAAAAACACCTTCCGTCACTCGATTGCTCTTTACTTTATTTGCTGTTTACCTGGAGCCTGTTACCTGCGCAATCGCGCCATGGGATTGGCTGTGAGCACCAGAGGGCGGGACTAACCAGGGGACATGTCCCTACTAGGAAAGGGAGCCGTCACTACAACAACCTGTCCGCCTGCCGACAGACCATTATAGACGTTCATTTCTATTCATATATACCTACATACTGTAATCGAGGACTGTGACAAAGGTAAGAATAACATCTAAAACGATTTTCTTTATGCATCAATTATTTACATGTACAACACTTCGCACACGACTGCTGTAAACCTTCAGGAAGAGTCAGACACAAGAAAGAGAAAGACACAAGTGGACACTTGACACTTGACTTTTTAGGAATATTAGACAGGGTGTAAAATATTGCAAACTACAGCAACGGTGTTCAAATATATGTTGTGGAATATGATAAATATGACTACACTCCTGAAAGTAATATATATTTCTTTTCTTTTTTTTTTTTTTTTTTTTTTTTTTATATAGCTAAAATCACTATGGTATCCATGGTGTCTCAAATGGAGCAGAATGCACAGCCCAGGCCCCAAGTGCTGCTTGTGGGAGCCAAAGACAGCAAAAGGCTCCTGGAAATGTATGTGAAGAGAAGCCTGAGCCTTAATGATGGCTCACACTTTCCAGCTCGAAGGGAACGGAGAACCCACAAATGGGTCACACCTGCTGAGCGAGATAAGCGAGCGCGTAAACATTCCAGTGAGATCATTCTTTCTCATAATTTCTTGGGTGCAGAGGACGACATCGAAGACGAGGCATTCTCAGACCTAGAAACAGACCAAAAGGACCAGTTAGAAAGCGATTCCACAGAAAACAGATCAAAAAAACTGGTAAAAAAAATCATTCACAGGAGAAATGACGGATCCTCTGCCTCTGATGGGAAGGCCCAAAAATCACGTGTGCATGTTGATAAAGATAATCCTGATGAAAGGGAACAAAATTCAAAACCCGTTCCTCACTCTCAACCTTTAGCCTCAGAGGTCAATATTAGTAAAGATAAAGAAGAAATAGAACCAGTAACAGAAAATGAAACCTCGGATAAAGTCAAACCTAGAAAGAGAAACTCTCTTGTCAGAAAGGATGGCTCATCTGCATCTCAGAATACTAATGAAAAACACCGGAAATGGTTTTTAAATTTTGATAAAGAAAAGAAGGATGGTATGCTATCTGAAAGAGGCTTTAAACTTAACTTAGAAGAGCCAAGGACTGAAGACCATCTGCTAAATAGATCAACTGAGGTAAAGAAGACCAAAGAGGGCAAAAAGAATAAGAAGTCCTCAGTATGGAAGAGTTTTCTGGGATTGTTCTCCAGAGGAAACACTGACAAACAGGATGAGCATGATGATGAAGAGAGAACTGAAAAAGTGTTTCCCACTGAAGAACCTGCAACTCCACCGTTCTCCTGCCTGCCCCTCACTACCGGTGATGGCAGCGTCTCACGCAACACCAAAACCAACAAGAGAAGGCGATCTCAGAGGAGGATCTCGTTTAAATCTGGGCGGCCGTTTACTTTGGAACTATCTACTGATGCCCACAACTCACAGGTCCAATGTACGTATATTACATACTTTTCAGGCTATACAATTTGCCTCCCAAGGCTTATTTTAGAACAGAGTATGGAATATTCCCTGTAAGGTCACATTTCCAGCTCAACATAAATACTCACCAGTTTAAACTTTTACACACATTTGCATTACAAACAACAATCGCCCACAAAGGCAAACATACAATATTACATATAAACTTTAGAAATATATACATTTCTATTTTTCCTGTTTCATATTCCCAATGGCATATTTTAAAATGTCCCTTTTATTCACTTTTATCAAATTTTTGCAGCAATTGAAGAGGTAGAGGCCACTACTTCTTATTATGAAAAAATGTCAGAAGAGCTCCAGAAGATCGTGAATGAGGTGAAAAACACTCCCACAGAAGAAAACAAAACTTTCATTGATTCAGTTCAACCTGCAGACACAGATGCCTCCAGTGAGTATTGCATAAACCAGTTATGCTGTGTATAAAATATCTCTTAATGTGAAATATTAGAGAAAACATCAAACAACTGTACCCGACTTGTAAATCTTATTATTTCTGCCTCTACCCTGCAGAGTCTCAAGAGGAAATTATTAAAAGAATCATTGTTTTGATAAAACAGGAAGGTGATGCTATAAATGGGAAGGTGAGGATTTTCCAATACATTTTTAACAGTTTTATACAAAGAATTGAAAAATGAAAACAAGGAACAAACTTGACCACATCTTTCTATTGCCTACAGCTAAAGGAGAATGCTACTATAAGTTCCTACCTCAACACAATCACCTATGGTTCCTTCGAGCAATTGGCAGACCAGTATGTTAAGTATGAAGTCCCACAACAAAAAACTCAGGGGTCTGTAGTAGCTCCAGAGCTGGTGAAGTTTGCCTTCACCCTAGACTTCACAGCAAGAGTGGCTGGTCTTTCTCGCTATGCTCCTGGACACATTCTTGGCTTTGGGAACCAGTACCTCATGGAGCGTTTTAGTTACATGTCTGAGAGTCACCCTTACCTCAGCGATGTAACCCTAGAGAAACAAGAGACAGTTCAGACAGGGATAAATGGTGAGTTAAACACTTTAAAGTTTATCTTCAAATCAGTTGAGCACCTTAATTACATTTACTGTTTAATTTTTTTAAATTTTTCATCTGATATACACATTTATCATTGATTAGCAGATAGATTACTAACTAGTAGCAACATGATTCATGGGTTTTAATAGAATTATTTTTCTTTTCATCATAAGGTTCTGGAGACCATGCAGAGGGCAGCCACCTCCTGAACCAGATAGACCAAAACATTACTTGAACGCTTTACAGGCTACAAACAGCCTATATGGCTACAAGTTATTAGAAAATCTTTTTTGTCAGTGTATCCTCACACTGGACCTAAATTGTCTATCCATGTCAAGTTCAGCATTCAGTAGAATCCTGGATGTGTTGGAAACCTATACCACATCTTTCTGATCAAGATGATCAGGGAAGAATATGCAAGAACAGCATACATTAAATACTCTGTATTGTAGCCAAAGAAATACTGTGACATTTACAATACCTAATGAAGTTTTTCTTATTTATTTTATATCTATTAATAGAGCAAAATAAACAATCAAATAAACTTAGCTCAAGCTATGAACCTGATTTCAATATGCTGTAAATGTGTATGCAGGCATACACCATGTAATTTAAATATTTAAATAAAATAAAAATGTTTTGCTAAAATTATTCCCTAAGTGTGATGATTTCATAGTGATAAAATCTCTACATTTGGTTCTTCATATCAAAGCAAACAACAACAACAAAAAAGCCGCCAAAAGAAAAATGCGGGGAAACTGGTGACACACAGATTGCATCTGAACAAAAGATCCTAACAGAGTATGTTTTCTGTTGCTGGATGTCTGAAAAGAGTGGGTCTAAACCTGCCACATGTCCAGGAATAGGTGCTTACAGGACTTACCTGTTTAACAAGTCTTATCATGTGGGTCACCAAAACTTTGAGCAACACAACTAAACATTTTCCAGACACTTTATATCATTCAGCTGAAGCACACTGGATAGCAAAAATGAAAAGAAAAAAAACCAATAATAAACACTGAACTAAACATTTAAACAAATACATTTTAAGGTTTGGCCTACACACACAATGTGTTTTCTACCTGCAGTCACATAGATCAAGGTCCATTACAGTTCTGAAGGCCAATATATCATATGTCAGAAGGTGCTGATTAATTAAATAACAGCAGCTGACAGTAGGGCTGGGTTCAAAGTAAATCACTACACAAGAATGCCATATATATATATATATATATATATATATATATATATATATATATATATATATATATATATACATACATACATACATACATACATGCACTATAGTTCCAAAAGTATTGGATCACCTGGTCAGTTTGGTATGCGATTTTTGAGCTTTGCATTCCAAATTTAGTCCCAATTTGTTCTTATAATTCCCTCGACTCTTCTGGAAAACTGTTCCACTAGATTTTGGAGTGTGTTTATGGATATTTGTGTTCAAAGGATATTACAAAAGGATCAGCCACAAGCATATTACAAAAGGCAGGTACTGATGTAGGTGCAGAGGTCTGGGGTGCAGTCAGCGTTCAAATTCATCCCAAAGGTGTTCAGTAGGGATGAGATCAGAGCTCTATAGCAGGCCACTCAAGATCCTTCTTCCTCTCCAAAGCATGTAAACCAGATCTGCAAGGAGCTCACTTTGTGCACAGGAGCATTGCCATGCTGGAACAGGTTTGGGTTTCCAAGTTTAAGTGAATGCAAAATTGTATTTTAGCACATCTAAAGATGTCCTAAACAATTGATTGCCTCCAGCTTTGTGGTAAGAAGAACCAGATGTAGCAGGAAAGGTCAGGTGACCAAATATTTTAGGAAATATAGTGTATATATACGCGATCATTCTTGTCATGAGAAAAATGTCACGTGAAGAAATACGTCTGTCATCTCAAATGATCACACAGAGATGATAAATGCTTACAAATAACTCGTGGAATTTTTGGACAAAATATTTGGAGGGATATTCCAGAATGTCAATTACTAAATACTAAAAACAAATATCACTACATAAA
Organism: Silurus lanzhouensis; assembly: GCA_039877035.1. Lineage (NCBI taxonomy): Eukaryota > Metazoa > Chordata > Actinopteri > Siluriformes > Siluridae > Silurus > Silurus lanzhouensis. Next base: position 13,606,034 of record JBCEWE010000455.1, on the reverse strand, counting down.
GTACCATATATGGGCAAAGGTGTGTGGACACCTGACAATCATACGTATATCTGGGCCTTCCCAAATGATGTTAGAGCACCACAAGTGACCTGAAAAACATTGTTTAAAGACATTGCTTAAAGCTCGTCAGCACATGATTTCAGGAATGCTCGGTGCACAAAGGGGAAATCACATCGCATGTTTATGCTCACAGCCCTCTTGCTCAGCTATGCTAGGAAAGTGCAAAAGTAAACTATAAAGCAGCTTCACTTCCGCCTCCGACACAGCGATTATGATGACTGATTTATAGCGTAGACGTCATGAATCTTTCAGACTTGCACGTAATGTGAGGGGCAAATCCCACAGCAGAACCGACTGAACTTGAAACTGACAAGTTCCAGGTTTCACAGGAGGAGAAACAAACGGAAGGTGATCCTGGGTATACACGAAAATGTGCAAGAGAAAATAAACATGAAGTAAATGGAAAAAAAAAAGTGGTTAACCTGACTCAGTTTGTGCATTTGATGTACCCCCCAAAAAAACACAAGTAGTGTTTAATAATCACAGAGGTGCTGTTTAACTGTGGTTTCATAGACACTTAAAATATAAGTAAAATACCCCAAACTTTTACATCACACTCTTGATGTCACCCAAATGAGGATGGGTTCCCCTTTTGATTCTGGTTCCTCTCAAGGTTTCTTCCTTATAACATCTAAGGGAGTTTTTTTCTTGCCACAGTCTCCATGGCTGATCATCAGGTATAAAAAGCACATTATTTACCCTAACTGTTGATTTCTGTAAAGCTGCTTTTAGACAATTTCTTGTGAAAAGCACTAAAGAAATAAACCTGACTGATGTAATATATCCAGTGGAAAGGATCACAACTTTTATTAAAATATGAGGTTATTTTCTGTAGTGGTTCAGCTCTTTTAAAATGGGATACTTTCAGTGCACAATCTAGCCTACATATGGGAAGGAAAAAAGAAAAAACCTTGTTGTTTACACCTTAGTAACCAACATTATAACAAATTGAGCAATACTAATCTGAATTTTAAGGCATCAAAACAATCAAGGGTACAGTACAGAACACACCTCAGTGCTCCCCTGACCCACAGCACTGCAAACACGCACTTCACCGCACCACACAAAGACGCATTAATACAGAACTACATATAAACCAGGTTTTACTCCATAACCAATAGATAATTAAAGTTCCAAAGTATTTGGGACTATTTAATGTATTATAAAAATCTAATTCCAGACAGAAATAAAACTGTGTATAAAACATACAAATGGATGAAAGAAAGACAATATAGAAATAAGCCAAAAGTTGTTTTTGAACATTTTTCATTTTTATTGTTAAGGAAAACAAGAAAGATTAATCAAAGAGGCCAAAGCCCATGTCTTCATCAGACTCTTCAGATTCTTCTTTCTTTTCCTCCTTTTTCTCTTCCGCTAAAGAGGAAAGAAAAAAATTATTATTTTATGTTGAAAGAAATACTACATTAAAATATCTACACATATAAACAACAGGCTGCAGTTAAAAATTAAAGTTAATGGTTACCTGCAGGTGCTGCTCCAGCTGCAGGAGCCCCACCACCAGGCGCAGCAGCAGAGACTGCCACAGCACCACCCGCTGGCACGGAGGCTAACTTGGACAGGCCTACAAAAATAATATTTGCTTGTAACTATTTTTCACTCAGAGATATCAGAGGCTACAGTTCACGCTAAAACTGCCTCAGAAAAAGCCCAAATAAAATGGAAAAAAAAAAAAAAAAAAAAACCCTACCTGCATTCATAACTTCATTGATGTCCTTGCCATTTAATTCACTGACCACCTATCAGAATTAAAACAATCAATACATAAAAAATTGTCTTTAAAGTAGCTTCACTACTGTACTTCCAGTAATATCCTTCATAATCACATGTTCCAATGTAAAAAAGATTGCACATGCTTGCAATGTAGTGCAATTTAAAGTACTTTATTGAGTCGTTCATCATCGGCCTCAATTCCTACACTCCCCAGGATGTTCTTGATATCCTTGGCGGAGGGGCTGGTGTTACCACCCAGCACAGCCAATAGGTAAGCGGCCACGTAACGCATTCTGAAAACAAAAGAAAAAAAATTAAAAACAAAACCACCAGACCTTTCATTAAATAGTGGCACCAAAAAAATCTAAATACAAATTGATTTAGCTCAAAAATTCATCTTAACAACTCAATTTTTTTTGGTGCTTTGCATTTCCACAGGGACAGTTTTAATTGCCGGATGTGTGCATCTCTGCTGATTTTGGTGCTTGATTTAAAACTTGGCACAAAACAAATGTTTAGTGATTAAAAATAATTTTTAGGTAGAGTTTATATATATATATATATATATATATATATATATATATATTTATTTATTTTTATTTTTTTATATCCAAGTAAAGAAAGAACATGACTAAATGTGTGTTGCATTGAAGGTTTAATTTCACCTCTTCTATATTTATGCATGTATATTTTTAATAAAAATTGTTAAACAGAAATATGCACTGCATTAATCATGCTTTAATAAAATTTGCACAATTGCAGTCATACACAAACATCTGATAAAATAGAAATGCTGCAGATTAAAAAAAAATAATAATAATGTAAAATTCAAAAACACCAAAATGCTGACAGCAAAACTGGTCCTTTGTGATCCCATATAAGACATGAAACATTTCCTTTGTGATTTTTAAATATTAACGATATAAATAAAAAAAATATAGATTTAAGATGCCAACTTGGCACAAAAAACTGAGAAACACACGGATTTAGAAAAATGTATAACAGCAAACATTACAGGGGACAGGAATGAAGAATGCCAATCGCTTTAATTAATAAAATAAGTGACTTTAAACATTCTCGTTTAAAATCACATTTTATTCATTAAAGCACAAGTGACTAAACATTCTAGTTAAGTCCTTATGTTGCAGAAAAGTCACTGAGACGAATTCAACTATACTTATTATTTTATTAAGAGTCTAAATGAAATAAACAGAACTGCTGTTTCACTGACACGCAGCAATTTTTGTCTAAATTTTAGACAAAAATTGCTCCGTGTCAGTGAAACAGCAGTTTATAGAAACCGTGCCAACAGTGGAAAGTTTTTATATATTTATTAGGTTAATGTAGAGTATTTATCTGTGTATGAACAATTAGTATAAATACAGTACATTTAATATGCCATACAAACTGAACTACAGTCTGAACTGAACAATCAGACCTGAGGCATTGATTGAGACTCACTGTGCTATAAAACAGGAGCGACTCAGTCTACACAAATGTTGTGCTCTAAAATATTTAGTTTTAAATAGTTTACACGATAATTGCGGCATTTTTAAAGTGTGACTCCTGGCAAATCGGTTTATCTACTGAGCTCGCTGGTGTCTTTATTTAGCTCAGGCCTTGTATAGCTAAAACAACATACTTCTTCTAAACTACCGCTGAAAACTCCAGACTAATAATAAATTGTACAATAATAGTTGCAAATACCAAATGTGTCATAATAATCTAAGGATTTGTCTCCAAATGGCACAAAACATCTATTCCGAGCTGTAATACTTTGTAACAAAATGGAGTAAAGTACGGCATGGTCACCAGGCCTAACTAGAAACAGCATGCCGAGGTGTTAAAAAGGTTTTCTGGGAATTAAAAAAAATATAACAGGCTACTGTATTTGTACAACGTAAACCTTAATACTGTCCATAATTATATTTAGGTAAAAACGACAGGGTTACAATGAAAATATCTTACTTTAAGTCTGTTAAAGACCCGAAACGTTGGACACGCTGCAGTTTCCGGAAAGAGAAGAAAGAAGACAGGAAGATATTGTCGGTATGAAGCCGCTTCCTGCAAGCTGATTGGTTTATCTAAGTGTCTCGTCAAATTTGAAGCTTGTGATTGGCCAGAAAATAATTAGGCAAAAAATCCCCTTATCCTTGTAAGTGACTACATAAGATGTAGTCTTATAAATAGTCTTAAATATATTGTACTATATTCAAGTCAGTAATACAAGGAATAAAAGAAAATATGGGAAAACAAACATAACTCGTGATTAATCAACTTAAGTGTAAATTTGTATCTGTTTTAAATGTACCTTAAATTAATACTTTATTACTTGAATACTTAGGCTTTTTAATAATAACATGGCCATAGACAAATATGGATGCAAATATATGTTTATTATTATTACAAACCAGACTTAACAGCAAAATATTATTGTAAATGTTTTAAAGGAATTATGGTGTTTTATATTATTTAAATCATCAGGACACCTAACAGAACTTTTGCAATGTTTCCACAGGGACAGTTTTAATTGCCGGACGTGTGCATCTCTGCTGATTTTGGTGCTTGATTTGAGACTTGGTGCAAAACAAAAGTTTAGTGATTAAAAATAATTTTTATGTAGAGTTTATATATATTTTTAAATCCGAGTGAAGAAAGGACGTCGTGACTAAATGTGTGTTGCGATGAAGGTTTAATTTAGCCATTTATATATTTATGTATATTTTTAATAAGAAATTTCAAACAGAAATGTGTGCTGCATTAATCATGCTTTAATAAAATTTACAGCCCAATGTGCCTCATGGTGGGGGAGGAATAATCTCTCTCTCTCTCCCTATATCTATCTATCTATCTATCTATCTATCTATCTATATATATATATATATATATATATATATATATGTGTGTGTGTGTGTGTGTGTGTGTGTGTGCCAAGAAAAATGTATAATGTATTAGTTATTTCAATATAGCAAACTGATTGCATTATATATTTTTTCCTTGACTTAATTTATATCAGGACATACAGGAATATATTTATATAATGATCCAAATAATTTCTGAATGTTAATCAAGTATTTAATTGTAAAATATTTGATTAAATTACTTGGTCTACTGTGTGTTATATCAAAATATTTATTTTCTGGTATTAAAATATCAATTCAATTAAATCATATTCATAAAGGCCTACACCAAGTTACAATGTAAAATGTAATTAAAAAGTTTTTAACCTGTCCATGACCAAGGAGTCCATGTTTAGATGATTTTTAAAAATGGGAAAATTAAGGGGAAAAAAAAAAAAAAGCTCAGACATGTTGGAAATTCCAAAAATGTATCTATCTATATACATAATGCACTTAAAATAACTTAAAACAATTCCATTTTAAAGTGATAAAACACACTGTGCATATTTGATGATTTATTAATGTATGGCAGATACAGTTCAGTTTATATTTCCAGTAATCACAAATGATCTGTCATGTAGTTACTGTTAAAAGGAACAATTTTTCAGGCAAAACATACTGGTAAACAATCAACTAATCACAATTCAAGCAATTCTTCCTCATTCTCTTGCAAAAAAAGGTAGGAGACAGAGTCAAGTATAATCAACAAAATCTTCCTCCAGTTGGTAACATACCAAATTTTATATGTTGCCTCTGAAAGTACAAACAGGGTGAAAATGGCAAGGAAAACTAAAAATGTCCGATCCAGGTGATGCATCAGCTTCTCCTTGAATGTGCGTTGTTCCCAGGGAAGGCCAGCTCGGGCCTCACTGTAACGGCCGAAGTGCAGCAGAGCCTCCTCTTCACTCATCACTTCTTGTGCCTCCATCTCCCTCTCCTCCACAGCTTCATGACGATCAGCCATTTTAATTAGGGCTCCAGAATGTGTAGGAGAAATGGAAAGAAAATTCTTCTTTTGATACTTTCTTTTCAGCTGCCTCGAAACACAGCAGTATATCAGGACAACCAGATCTTGTTTGTGCTTTCTTCTTACAATTTTAAGAAAGCAATTCTTCTTTGATGAAAGATCATGCTCGATCCAACATAACTGATCAGCTAGACGTTGCAGTTTACTCCGAATGCACATCTGACAGGGAAAGAAAACGCTGGTGCTTAAGACACCTCATAAAGAGGATCAAGGAGATTTAGTGGCCCTTCAGCAGTTTCAAATCCAACATGTAGGTTAAACAGATGGCTAAACAATGCTCTGACAGCAATGGCTTCTGAATCTGAACTAGCAACTAAGGGTGCTAATAAATGCACAGGATGTATGCTCTAAAAAGTTCAAAGTGGTATTAAGCAAGGATTCCGTTCCGGGTGTTAATTACACTTATTTGATATAGAAAGACATGTTTTCCCAAAACCCAGAATTTTAAGTTGTTTGTTTTTTAAGGCTTTTGATCAACTTGAAATCATTCACTTAATTCACGATTTAGTCAATGACTCATTTCAATGAATAACAAATATTATATAATAAGTCGTTTTAGCATAAAAAAAAAAAACAATAGGGGAGATAACATTGTCTAAATCTGTATAAACTTGTACAAACCTAATACACAACCTAATGTGCCATATGCTGTATATAGCTTTCCAGTGTACTTTAAAATGAGTCTGAAAAGACAGAAATTCTAACACCCAAATGCCGATTTGCAAAAAAAACTACTCATACAAGACAGTGATTTCCTCATCAAATTATTTTATTTCATTGCACATTTACATGTACAATTTTTTTTGACTCATTCTTTACATAGGCTTCGGGGGAGCCCTGGGGGGAGCACCCTGCAAAAAAACAACAAAAAAATTGTTAAGTTTGTGCACAAATTGTGTTTAAAAATCATATAGTTGTTAAGATAATCAGATGCTTACACTAGGCCTAAAGCGTGGAGGTGGTGTCCTGTCCTTTCGGGCCTCCCGAGAGCGGTTCCTCACCACCTTACTGTGGATGGCACAGCTCACGCAATAATGCAGTTTGACATAGAGCTTGGGCAGCACATAGGCTATGTGAGAGAAAGAACAATTGCAGTTACACAAATTACTGACATTAAATCTGAAAAACAGTATTTACATATTTTACCAAACGCACATTAATTATTACTACAAATAAATTCACATTATTTTATAAGGCCTCTTATGGGGCTTAAAAAGTAAACAAGTATGACTTACAGTCAAATACACTAGCCTCCGAGATGTCCCTCACGGCTGCAGCCTCAACGATGTTCCTGATCACAAACTTTTTGATGGCCTTGTCTTTGGGTACACACCGAGCACAGTTGGTGCAGCGTATAGGCTGAACATGCCCACGGCCCTTCTTGGCACGTCCGTTATTCCTTCTTTTCTTAGTCTGTTTTTTTTTTTTTTTTTTTTAACAAGAAATAAAAAATGTATACATTAAAAAAAGATGCAAATTTAAAACATAGTATTCACATGAGAATTATCTTTTAAAAATTTGCCAAACTGGGTAATATGAGCGATTTTATTTTCGCTAAAATATAGCAGTACAATCACAAAGCAGTCAGAAGTCAAAATCGCATAAAATCTGACACACTGATGTACAAAAAGCACAGCTCTCCAAGTAAAGAGCAAAAAAAGTCCCCATTAGCATTCCGCCTTTTCATTCATATTTATGATACAGATTTGCCAATGACCTTCCAGCGTTTTATATATATTAAATCGAATTTTATTTGTCACATACACACATACAGAGTATGACATGCAGTGAAATGCTTTATACAACCGTCTGGCATTAGGAAATAGGATGGGGAGAAAAATATAAAGAAAAAGAAGGCAGATAAATAAAGAGTGTGTGTGTGTGTATGTATATATATATATTACACACACTTTAAATCATTCACTTAATTCACAATTTAGTCAATTATATATATATACAAATTCTGCCAACTTTCAAAACATTATAAATTAATTTGGCTGACCATGTAGCTGTTTATCTATGACGAGATGAGTATTTGTATGATGCTGAAGTAATGCAGGGAAAGAGAAAATCAACAGAAACCTTCAAAGTAGTATGACAGCTGAAAAATGTAAATAATGAAAAAAATAAGTAAACAAGTAACAAAACATTGATTGCTATACAGGTCAATAACAAGACATTACCAACAGGAGTGGTGTATGAAATGTTAATCTCTGTTGCTTATACACCGTGTCATACATAACATACACCATAAAAACAAGAATAAATGTGTGTATAAAACAGATGTACACACAGTAGATATATACTAGTTTACAGCTAACATGTGAATGATTCATGACCCTATACATGACCCTGGACGTGATTTTGCTCATTAGATGATTTTTTCTTAGCCTTCAGTATTGTTACTTGTATAAGCTTGTTATAGCTAACAATACTTTATCAAATGAGCATTTTATCTGTAATTAAGTTATGAAAACATTAACAGCTGGTAATTAAAAAGTATATTAATCCAATACGGATTACAAAACTCCCAAATTAAAAATTACATGGAAACATAATATGGAAATAACTATTCATTGTTAGTCATATCCTCATAAATGCACGTCCATATGACGACTGTTTGCTATTAAGAATTAAATACTTATCTTATATTCTCTCAGTAATAACTCAGTTCAGGCTGCACACTGCGGCCTGCTGCTAACATGAGGAGCGGCGCATGGCGTTACTCTGCCGCACTCAATTACTCTCCTCTCAAAATACACCACATACAGCACTTATTATTTATATCAAGTTTACTCAGGACATTAATACAACAACCAAAATTCACCACAGCACACTTTCTCTACCACAGCACTGACATATTTAGAGTTTATTCACATTCGCGGAGCTCGTCAACACGTTTCGCTACTCACCATCTTGGAAAGGAGGCAGGAAAGAGGACCGGAAAAGGCGGACCGGAACTGTAATACGTTCTTCCGCCGCAAAAAGTTCCGCGTATTTAATCACCAGAAATGTAACAATGATTTTAAAATAAATAGATAATGTATTAAGTGACATAAATATGTTTTGAAAGTAATAATCTGGTCGACTCGTGATCAAAATGTGGCACTTTGTTCTAAACTCGAGCTACTTCGTGGCGGAAGGATATCGTGCTGTTGTCATTATGTGATGAGTCCCGAGTTCTTTGTGAAGCACAATTACGTCTTAGACGGGCAATCTTAGAATAAAAAAATAATCAGTGCAAAAAAAGTGATAATTAAATGTTATTATAATAACAATAATAATAATAATAATAATAATTATTATTATTATTATTATTATTATTATTATTATTTTAGATGGTCGACACATCAGATTGTCTTGAGCATTTTGAACCTTTGCTATCATAACATCCTCTAATCGTCTGGAAAGTCTATTCACCAGATTTGTGGGGTTTTTGTGGGATTTTTTGTATCAAATAGTGATATTAATCACGGAGGCCATGTGCATAGTTGATGTTCCAGTCACTCTCCATGGAGATGAGATAGCAGTGGAGCCTGGGTAGTGGTTAAATTACATCTGCCTACAGTTTGTTTCAATAATTGATGTTTGTTTTATTTGACTCTTGTTTATTGTTCAATGCGAATTCAGGAAGTGGTTTAATTTTTAATGCTTTGTGCATTTTAGTTTACTAGTAACTCGACCGGATGTAGGAAACAGCTTGTAGTTGCCTAGCAACATTCAACAGAACAGGAGAGCAGTAGTATTCGGTAAGGACTGGACTACAGGACCGAGTTTAATTCATTATTCAGGTTAGAAATTACATGTTGATTTGTTTGTTATATAAACTTGTGTTTCCCTTGTAATTTATCCGTGCATTAATCTTCTTTAACTGCTATGTGCCTGTTACTTGTCATAGTTTTCTCTGTCTCTGCTGTTCTGGGGGATTTCTTTATGTGTTTATACATGATTAGACTATGTGTATTTGTTGAAATAATGCAGGAAACAGGAAATCATAAATACTAAGTGTTTCAATGAAGCATGACAGCTGATCTCAGGTATTGTTTCAAACCTAGCCAATATAAAATAAGTAATAAATAACATTCTCAAAATGTTTATACATTACTGTTATAAACATCTAAAAAAGAAAGAAAAAAAAAAAAAACATGACCCTGTATAAATGATCCACACGATTTTGTTCATCAGACTGTCTGCAGAATGAAAATGAGTTGATTCCTCTCTGTCTGAATGAGTAGCTTTGGTATATTTAGTATAATCTTTTACTTTAGTTTATTTCATTGGCACTGTTCATGTTCTCAAGTCTCTGTGATTCTAGTTTCCCTGTTACCCTTCAAGTGTTGCCATCTGTCTTCTTCTGTCATGCTGTTTATAAGTGAGTTTCGCATTTGATCATTAAAAGCAATAACAACTGCATACAACAACTGTTCTTGAAGTCATGTAATCTATGTACACCAATCAGACATAACATTAGGACCACTGACTGGTAATTGAATAATACAATATAATCATCATGGCACCTGTTAGTGGGTGTGGGATATATTAGGCAGCAAGTGAACATTTTATCCTTAAAGTTGTTGTGTTAGAAGCAGGAGAAATGGGAAAGCCTAAAGATTTGAGCGAGTTTGACAAGGGCCAAATTGTGATGTCTAGACGACTGGGTCAGAGCATCTCCAAAACTGCATCTCTTGTGGGCTGTTCCCAGTCTGCAGTGGTCAGTATCTATCAAAAGTGGACCAAGAAAGGAAAGTGGTTAAACCAGTTACAGGGTCATGGGTGGCCAAGGCTCGTTGATGCACATGGGGAGCGAAGGCTGGCCCGTGTGGTCCGATCCAAACAGGCGAGCTACTGAAGAAGTCAAAACTGTTAATGCTTGAAAAGTCCGGACTGTTTTGAAAGCAAAAGGGGGACCAACACAATATTGGGCAGGTGGTCATGTTATGCCTGATTGGAGCATACTGTCTTAACAGCGCCTCAGTGTTTCTTGGAGGAATAGAGCAGTTATGCCGAAGAAAGGAGGAAAGAAGGGTACAGAGGAGGAGAGAATGCTGAAGGCCAAGGCTGAAGAAGAAAGTGGCAAAATAAAAGAAGATGTGCTCACACAGTTTCTTAAGGTGTGTGTTAAATTACTAAATTTAAATATAAATATAATATCGGTCCACAGACTTGCTGGTGCTGTAGGTTTAACATCAGATCAGGCCTAATGCTGTTTCATCATGTTTTGGTAGGATAAACTACAAAAGGAAGAGCGGAACAGCAAAGTCAACCTGCACAAGTTGAACCAAATGTGGCGTGTGAACCTGCGCCAGACTCGAGCAGCAGAGCTGCGTAATGATTTTGCAATTCTCAGCCAAACCTTCGAGAGAGTTGTGGACTGCAAAGACAATGTCATTAAGGTGGGGAAGTCCAGACGTTGCAGATAAAGTGGCAAATCTGTTTGAAGTATGTCAATCTAAGCACTAACGCTTCTAACAGGTGTGTAAATGTTGCAGTTATTGGTGTGTGATCTGAATGAAGCAAAGCAGCAGTCAGCACTGGCTCACCGGTCTCATCTTCAGTGTGTAGATCGTCTTCTTGATGTACAGAAAAGCCGAATAGCAACAATTGAATCGCACTGGAACACCAGTATTAAGGAACTCAGTACTGAGTGCAACACAGATAGGTATTTAGACTCTTTTTCTATTTACACACATACTTTGTACTTGGTTTTTTATATCACAGTCGTAGCACTGTAGGAAGTACAAAGCTGACATTACAAGTAAAGCAGATCTTTATTGTCACAGTGTTCAGTGAGATAAAATAACATATTTCTTAATCACAAGGTACAAGGTACTATACTATCTATAACATATACAGTGCTGGGAGGACATAAAGTGCAACAGGAATAGGAAGCAAGGTAGGAATATAGGAACATTATGTAAAAAAAAAAAAAAGACATCCAGTACTTAGAGTGAATTACATTTTTTTTTTACAGGGAACACATTTTGAATCAGCATCAGCAGGATATTGAATACCTGGAAGCAGGCACCTTTGCCATAGAACAGCATTACACTGAAATTGAAAGTGAAGCCCGACAGGACTATCAGAGTTCACGTGATGACATCAAAAACCGGGTACTGTTTTACTATTGGCTTCATTGAGAGCAAAACCAGACTACATCCTAACAACATTTTCTATATTTACAATTTAGTTATTATATGTGTAGAATGAATTATCTTGATTCAGGTTTGGTCTGTGTTTGTGCAGGACATTGAGGAAAAGCACACACTGCGCATCCAGATGGAAGGCAAAGTGGATAAGTTGTGGCAGCAGTTTCAAGAAGAACAGCAGAAGTACACTGAAGCCACTGAGGATCGACAGATTGCTTTTAATTCACTCCGTGCCACAGACCAGCTCAATGCTCAAGAAGCAGACCTGCAGATGAGGCACATGCAGAAATTGCAGGTCAGAGAATAAAATATTTCTGCAAATTTCTGGAACCATACTTATATTTACATCCAATGTATGTAAATTAATCTTTACAGAGATTAGGTTACACATTTGTTTTGTGTAGCTGCAGCTTATGTCTTCTGCGTTTCATACAGGAAACAATTAATTCCCTACGTTCTCATCTGAGCTCCAGTCAGAGGGAGTATGAGGCATCTGCAAACGACCTTCGTCTAGAATGTGAGGACGTTGGAGAGAAAGTCCAACAGCTCAGAGCTAAGCTCAGCTCTGCCCAAGCAGCTGATAGAACACAACTAGCTAACCACACTATGTACAGCAATAACACAATTAAAAAACTACAGGATATTATTGGAGAGGTACACACACTTTTACACACTCGCACACTGCTGATCATAAAGCATAAACAGTAAAAAAAAAAAAAAAAAAAAACATAGCAAGCTGGATATTTGGCAGATTTTCAACATGTTCAACCCCTTTGTTTCTTTTCTTTAGGGAGAGATGTTGTTACGTGTGGCTGATGTGTGTCGCAAGCTTGAAACGGAGCACGAGAAGGTGCTTCCCTTTTACACGTCATCTTTAACTGCTGAGGAACTGAGTCAGGAGAAGGCACATGCTATGGAGGCGATGTCTGAAGAGTTAGCACAGGTAAAATGCACATTTTCACAAATCACCTCAGTTATGATTATGTTATACCTCAGACATCACACTCCTTAACCACATCACTCACCGACTTCCAAAACACACCAAACTTTAAGAAAGTAAACAGTAGCACTTTTGAAACATTAATAATGAAGACTTCTTTTTTTTTCCATCTCTTTCTTGATTTTTTTTTATACATTTGTCCCCTTACTTCTTCTCTGCTTTTAGACAATGATGGATTATACAGATCTAGAAAAGTTCTGGCAACGTTACAACAAGGTTCGACTGGAACGTTTGTGTTTAGAACGGGAGAAGAAGCTCCTAAGATGGGAGAACCAGCAGCTAAGGATTCTTCTTAAGCAATACCTGGATGGAATCTCTGTCAGTGACGAGATACTAAAGCAGCAGAACTCGCTGCTGATGTTGTCCAACCCATTACTCCAAACCTCTCCCTCTTTAAAAACCCAAACACACACACACAAGACAGTCATAGAGGCGGCTTATATAGGGCAGCAGACACTGCAGAGAAGACACACATAAACACATATGTCTAGACACAAATTTTGATCCAAAAAAGAGTCAGACATGCATGATAGGTGACAAACATGTGAATCAATATCAAAAGAAAACAGGCACAATTCAGGCAAGTAACACGTATATGTTTTAACACATTCTTCGAGAATATTTTATTACACTGTATATACCTGACAGCAACATGATTATAGTTCATAATTATTCATATAGTTCATACCTATATAAAAATACTCAGAGATAAGATGCAAATTTCATTTTGGATTGTTTTGATAAATCTGTGATACAAATCAAACAAGAAAAACGACAAACACCAATAAAACTAGAAAGATGGCACTCCAGACATTTTTTTCCCGAGATTTTCAAAATGTTTATTTAAATAGTTTATTGTTCCTTTTATATCCTTTTTTTTTATTTCTTCTTGCTCTTCTTGTCCTTGCTCTTCTTCTTGCCTTGAGGTTGTGCGTTGGCCTTCTTGTAAAGGTAGATACCCACCAATACCAGTAAAGTGGGAACTAGCGCCAGACACACAAGAGGAAAGACATCATTTACCAGCTTCTGCCAGGGTGTCTGCTGCACCAGGGAGATCACCTCTACCTCAAACTCCAGAGTTGAGTCACCTGCAGAGAGAGAAGTAAAACATTCTAGATGGCAAATATTGATTTTATTCTCTTGTTTAAGCTTAAAGATTAGTTTTTACTCATTAATCACATTTATAAAGTATTGTAGGAAAATGCTAATTATCTAAATGAACATTATCATGTTAGCTATCCCCTTCTCTACCCTCCCAATGGTTCACTTCTGTGCTAAATAAGGAAAAATATATAAAATGCAATTAATTTCTCCTTTTACCATGTGGCTCCATAACATCTGTTACTAAATTATGTTTATTGCATTTTCTGAGCTTCTAGGATATCCTTATAGAAATACATTTTTTCTTATTGCTGTTTCTTAGTCTTATATAATAGATAATATTATAAATAATTATATAATATAATAATTTATATTCCCTACATTTTTTGTTATATAGTTAGCCTGGCTTGTGATCATGATTTTTTTTTTTTGTATTATCATTATTATTATTATTATTATCAATTGAATTTATGCCAATTCATAGCACTGGACTTGTCAGCAGTTACCGGATTTAAGTACCTGTAACACATCATACACCTGAAACACATACCTCTAGCACATCATAGCTGTATTATTTACATCTATCACACACTATCAAAACCCAAGTCATTTCTATAGATCATTTCTCCAGTTCTTCTTGACAAAATGATAATGTAGTTTGGGAATATTTCATACTTTTATGCACATTTCAAACATAAAATTATTTTGTCAACTTTAACTTCACTACATTTTCAAAAGTCGATACTGTCACTACAATACTGTAGCTTTAGTTATAAATGGATGGTAATCATAAACTTGAAAAAAGGCTAATAAAAGAATATTTACTTTGTCTGTACAACATATCTGGGTTATTGCTTTGCTGCTTTCAATTCATTTGTGTTATATTATCATGAATTATCGTATAATATCAGTTAGCTGTCCAGACATGTACATACACTGCTTCAGTCAGTGGGTTACTGAGCTAAATTAGATCGCCCTAGAGTCCTTTTATGACTCATGCTGAATGGATGGTGTGAGCCACTTGTCATTTCATCCTTGAAATATCTGCCAAACTCTGAAGTGTTTTTGTCCACACACGAGTAAATATAATAGGTCTTGAAATTAAGCAGAGGATGAAAAATAATCTGATCCAGACATGAATAGAGGTATATTATTTAAATGAAAATTTGTCTTGTTTGTATTAAAAAAGGAAAAAGCTTCTGACAATATTTATATATATAAAGCGTAAGTGAGATTTTCAAATATTTTGTCAGTACAGTAGTACTAGTTATATTACTGCATCTATTTTATTAAATAAGATTATTATTATTAATTATTACTTTATTAAATATGACAATATTTTAATTAGTCATTCATCACTGAGGAATTTTCATTTGACTTAATTTGACTAATTTGTGCACTGTACTTTATAATGGTCTCCAAGGCAAGATCTCAATAATCTTTTACTATATAATCTGTTGCTTACTTATAAATATAACGATCGAAAAAAAAATAGCATATATATATATATATATATATAGTAATCCCCTGTTTTTCGCCGTGGTTACGTTCCGAAACCGCCCACGATAAACAAAAAAAAAGACGATAAATGGACGCCACCCCAAAAATATTTTATGTATACAGTACTGTACTGTATTAGCATTTTACTTCATTTTATAATTAATAATTGTATTTATTTTGATAAATTGCATTATTTCATTATTTTATATATATATATATATATATATATATATATATATATATATATATATATATATATATATATATATATATATATATAATGTGTGTGTGTGTAAATATATATATATATATATATATATATATATATATATATATATATATATATATATATATATATATATATACATACATATACACACACACACACACATACGCTTATTGTTTCCCTAATACAATCATTGTCATGCTTATATTTTGTGTAATCAAGACACTAAGTTAAATGAACAATGGAATTCAAAACAACAATGTTATTAAATACAACGAACAGTAAGATGTCTGGCATGGTCCTTTTTAAATCCTTAAGAAAATGGTTAAAATGGTTTTATATTGCTGTAGAACAATGTACTTGCACATCTCAGCACTGTATGTAAATCAGTCAAGCGTAACCTTTACCTAAGTGTTTGTGTTTAAATGTACAGTAAGCTATAATAAACTATATAATATGTTACAATTATTAGGAAAGTTTCCAGAAAAATATATATATTTATAAAAAAATATTAAATTAATGTATTAAGTGATAGCATCAATTCAGGAAACCAAGTGTTGCCATGTTACCTGGGATAGTGGGAGGGTATCCTTTTTTTCCATATGCCAGATGTGCAGGAATTGTGGCCTTGAATTTTTGTCTGAGTAAAAAGAAAAGACACAATGATTGTGTTAAGGGGCGAGCCAAGAAATATCACCTTGTACCAGATTTAGCACAAGCATACATGTACATTTTTATACATTTTCATATCTGAGAGGTATTAATGATATGAGCTTTTGAAGTTCAGCCTTTTATCAAATGCTGGAAAGAAGCTTTTCCTTAAATAGGTCTGAGTGCTTTTAAATAAGCACATGAACTTTTAAGCACATGCAAAGTCTAACAACAACTTCAGACATTTTGCATTAAAGCACTTGACACATACCCTTCACAAACACCAATCAGGGCTTGTTCTAGACCTGTGGAATAAAGAAGAATATATGATAATGTTGTTCCTGAACTAATCTTTGTTTCTCATTACTGAATACTGCAATACTATTTAGAATTAGCATTAGAACCCTTATAGTAGTAGACAATTATTCATTCAGTATCTCCTTTATCCTCAAAGTCACAATGTTCTGGAAAACTGGGCTCAAGACAGGCACACACCTTGAATGTGACACCAGTCCATTGCACAGCCCCATACACACATTCTCACACTCATTCATAGCTAGGGCCATTTTTGCTGTAGCCAACCCACCAATAAGAATGTTTTTTGGCAGGAGTAAGCAATTATATTTGAAGTGGGTCATTGCAGACAGACATTTTTAACCTGCAACTGCTAGAATCAGAATAATAAAAAAACAAGATAAACAAATAATGACATAAACAAATATTTTGAGTATTTTTAGAAGGTTTGGATGTTTGCTGAATGCAACCTTCAAATTCAAGTTTTTCTATAGCAGCTTCCCTTTGTTTGTATATGCTACTTATCTTTCTGCAAGAAGTGTTGGTTTGTTTCTAGCTCGGATGTTTAATATCGCTGTATACTCATTGCACTTTTTTTTCTATGTGGGAGAAAGCCAGAGAAGGTTTCCAGGCCAGAGGAAACTCATTAAGACACAGATAGCGAATGCACAGAAACTCCACACGGACCATAACCAAAGCTTATAATAGAACCAGGGATTGTGGAGCTGCAGGAAATGAATGGTACAAGCTTTAACATTGTTATGTGTACTATTTATTTAGCTATTTATTATTCATTTGCAAAAAACATTCAAACTAATTAATTTCATTGTACAAGAAAGGTGTGCGTTAGACAGTGAGGTAGAGTGTGATGGCTCAGTATGAAAATACTTCATTCATTTTACATAACATACCTGAGATGACAGTTCGCTTGCCAAGTTCTACCACCAGTGGATCACGGGACAAAGAGGAGTCTATCACCTTGCCATCCAAAAGCCGCCCCTATATACACAGTACAGCCGCTTGTTGAAATTTCTAGTAAAAATCAATCACATCAGGATTAAATGTTGTATCCCAGAGCACTAGTGTGAGCACTAGGTGTGAGTAGAGTGGATTCTCTAGATCTATTGCGCACAGTTGTGTGTTTGGACTGCTGCCAGCCTGAGCTGGAGTGCTGACGTGTTGTTCCTCCTCCTGGAGCCCAATGTTCCTTATAGTGTAGACTCCACACTCGTCACACAGAGAATAGGATTTCTAGGCCAGGTCACGTTTTCATGCTGACACATCACTATTCCGGTCTATTCTATGGATTTGATTCGGAGCTCGCGAAAGCACACGTCACCGTTTTAGAGCTGATCGTGGCCAAGGCTCGGCTGATCTACTCTCTCATTCAGAATCCACACACTACAATGAAGCTTCTCAGACTAACGCGAAAACCACCACATGCGGAACGCAACATCTGGATTTCATCATGTGAAATTATTAAGCACTATCTATATTGTTCAGCACTCTTTAATGTAGTTTGATCTGCTTTTTTCTTTAGAGAAGCAAAGTCCACTGGGCGGTGCCTAATCTTTTTGTTTCACCCATTTACAAAAAAAAATACATTTGCTTTGCAAAAGAGTCTGCTGTCTTACCGTGTAATGGATATGAAGCGTGTCCCCCATCACTGATGTAACTGTGCATGTTTCCGGCTTGGCCTAAAAAAAGCACATCCACATATGATTATGTGCATACGTGTAACTGGAAAATTCACTGCTCACTGCATGTGCTACTGGAAAGCAAGCCAGATGTTGAAATGCAGTGCAGAATTTGCTGGGTTTTGCTGCATTAGAGGATTAAATGAGAGATAATCAGGATCCGACAGAACAAACTGTCCGCACTAATCTTTAAAAGAAAGAAAGAAAGAAAGAAAGAAAGAAAGAAAGAAAGAAAGAAAGAAAGAAAGAAAGAAAGAAAGAAAAAACTTCACGCAACTCACCAGCGTTTCCACCTCCAACTCCGCAACATTACTCTCCGTCTCACTGTCATCAGCTGCAGCCAAAACCAAGCCAGCGAGCAACACGAACAAAACACCACGCCTCAGTAACATTATATATATATTTCAATTAAAAAAATCTTCCAGAAATACTCGTGGAGCTTTTTAACTTCCGTAAAACAAATGATCCTCACTGCGTAGAGAATGAAAGGCGACAGCTTTGCACCGACGATGACTCTTCCTGTCTGTCTCTCTCACACACACTGTCACACAACTTAAATAGCGTGAGGCCCGATGCCAGTTAAGGCTGATGTGTTATTATACTGCAATGATAAAAGCAAAGCAGAACCGCGATCCTCGTCCTAACACCTGGTTATACGGAGCCCCGCCTCCAGCATTCCTCCAGCATCCCAGAAGTCTCTGCACGCCTCTGTTACTGGAGGCGCAGTTCCTCCTACAATCACCAAGTGGCGACAGAGAGGCGTACGAGCTCAAGATCCGGTCTTTAACACTCGACTGTTAAATACACGAGTTCCGTTTGAAACGTGTAGGTCTAGTATTTCCGGCAGATTTGTTTGCATTCGTGGATTAGGCTAGAACAGCAGCATGTCCTTCAGGTTTCTCTAATGATTAATGATCCTTTATTTCAGCAGTGACAGGGCGTCAGGGCCAGCAAGTCCTTCATGCTGGCTTAAACCTTCTATCAGAGTCACTAACTTACATTTTTAATATATTTTTATTCATGAATATGTATTAAATTATTCCCAATAGTATATTTATTTCATAGCGTTCTCTCAGATGTGCTGCTTCTAGGAGTGTCTGTGTTTACGTTCAAGTGTCAGTCCAATAAGATTTCAGCCTTCACATCACCAAGCATCCAAGCCTTCAGAATCAAGAGTGAGGGAATGTTGCTTGAAGCTGTTGTGGCAACCAATCAGATTGCGAGTTGGCAGCATTGGGGTCCTCTAGAAGGCATCCAATCATGTTTATAGTCCTGTGATTGGATGGCCAGAGAGCGCACTACTCCTAGCTCGCTAATCGCATCTGTAGCAAGCTGCACAAGCTCAAATATATTTGTGTGTTTAATAGCTGTTTTTTTTATTCCTTAATGGCTGACAAAGGAGAAGAAAATGATTTGATCACAGATATACTTTCAAAGATATTTTCAGCATAGACTTTTTAGGAGAAGCTGTCACAAAACAGTTTAAAACAGCTGCTAAGCTATTTCATTTAGACTTTTTTACATTTTCTTTCCTGTACCTAACAGCATGTGATGCTTCACCAAACACAAGCTAAACGTTGTTTACATTGTATGGCCACATTTTTCTGCTAAGAAAGTGATTGTAAACATCCAGGCTACACGTCTTTACCATTACTACTACTTCTCTTGTGTAGACACACTCGGTTTCAACCAGATAGTAATACGTGTCTGGCACTTTAGGTGTTGCTTCATTGTCTAATTTAAGGAGCCTGGTAATTTCAAATCATTATCTTTTTTTTTTTTTTTTTTTTTTTTTTTTTGCTTCTTACAGAAATACCTGTTCTGTTTTAGCTAAACTTTAAAAGTATGTGTCCGTGCTTTATGACCAGACATGCGCAGTATCATCACAACGCATTTGTTATTGTTTTCATCATCGAAATAGTCTATATCCTGTAACATATAATTTAACAGTCATTGTTAGCCTGCTGTCAAAAACTAGGCTAGCTAACATTATTTCTGGGGAAAATATAACTGAAGTTGTGCTTTTATAATAAATAGCCTAAGATAAATGAGTAGATATAAAAAACTTATAAAGATGTGATTCCAAACTTCCTTCATTATATTTACAGTTGACATTTGGGGGCTTTTAATAAACTGCACATGCATCTTTTCTACATATTAATGTGTATCAGTATCATGCAAGCACTTGATATACATTGCGGATGCTTTTGCAGATTGCAGATCTTGCACTTGAATTGAAATGTGTGTTAAAATGGAAGTATACTTGTGTAGTTGTCTTTTTCATGAGGCGTTAACAAAATATTTCAATGACATGTATGGAAAACAATAAGCCCACATACTGTGCATGACCTAATTATAACTGTGCACATACTGATTCTGTCTTATCTGTCAATCAGGTGTGTATATATAAAAGTAAAACTACAAACATTTTCAAGGGACAAACGTTAAAGAGTCTCCAGGACAGTGTAAACAAGGACAGACTTGCTTATAATAATGTGGTATGTTACTTTAAAATGTTATTTTACTAGAACATATCCTTAGACACTAAGCTCATGCTTTAGCACATTTAGATTTGTTTTGTGAATATGTATATGACAAATGCATACATTATTTCAATTTAATAAACACATTACTGAATTTGGCATTACTATATATACTTATATACTTATAACCATGCATATGGTCAACATAAATGTATGCTTTATATCAGTAGAATATCAGAAGAAGAGAGTGGCCTCCATAATGCAGGTTTTCAAATAAAAAAAGAGAGAGAGAGAGAGAGAGAGAGAGAGAGAGAGAGAGAGAGAGAGAGAGACCAAATTTAACAATTATTTAAAATGCTGAGAGAAGCATAGCGTCTTCTGTAAGCATGACTGGAATAGTAAGGCATGAGGAGCGCTCCACTGACTTATCGCGAGAAAAATTGAATTCTCAGCAGGCCTACAGCGAGATTTCCTCCTACTTCTCCTTATGCGAAATCGGCTGGTGTCATCTCCGAAACAGGTAAGGTAGGAAATGAGATTATTTTAATTGCCTTCTAATGAACCCATTTGTAGTCGTTGACAGTGCACGTGATACACGGGAAAAGCAGTTCCTGAGTTAATTGCATTTATTTAAAGGCTTTTGGAGAAAGATGAGGCGGGCGAGGGGCGTTTCAGCACCCCGGCTCTCCGGCTAGCGCCTCAATGTCGCTGATGAATGAAAACACCGACCCGCGACTTCGCCATTGCGGCTTCTGTTCCTCTTTCAATTTTTTTAATCTAATGCATTGTATCATACCATGGCTTTGACATTGCCGTTGTGTTTCTATCTGTCTGCCCAGGCAGCACTGCGTCCAGTGAAGCGTGGAGACATTTTCGTGCTATTGATGAAAAACCTAATCGCAGGCTTCCCCCCCCCCCTCTGTAGCCTGTGGTAAAGCCCACGCCGACATTCCGTGATGCCTCGTTGTAGCCCGGGGTTTGCATTTTGTTGATCTAGTAAAGCCGGTAAAGCAGGCCTATACTGAGACTATTTGCGTCAGTCAGTTGTGCAGGCTTTGCGTTTAAATAATTGTGAGGTCTTGGTGCTGTTTGTCTGTGACACGCGAGAAGAGCGTGTAGGTCACGAGCTTCTCATTAATCCGACAGTGGTCCATCATCTTGGTTGTAAAATGGTGTTTATTGTCCATCATATGCTCTCTCATTGCGTTAAAGGTACAGAAAAGCTTTCATATGGCCTGGTGTGAAGCAGGGGAGGGCGGAGGTGTAGCTCAGCACCACAGCCTGCCTCTTATAGTGTCCTGTATGTCTCAACCATATTAATCACTATCAGATATTAATCACTGATATTAATCACGACACAAAGCGTATATTAGGCACATTTGCTAATCAGAAGAGCAGATAGAATGTAGGGCAGTGTTCACAAGCTGGATGTTTGGGTGAGTGATTTAGTCTGTGGTTATTATTTATATATTTTCTAAGGTACTACTAAGTTTTATGTTTTTTATATGTAGTATTTGAAAATGTTCCAAATACAACACTTTTAATACTGAATGAATTAACATTGTTGTATTTGGAACATTTTCTGTATGGGAAATCCTTGTGTTGGGGTTCAGTATAAAATCTTTAACAGTCCCCTAAAAACTGAAAATCGTTTTAGAGTAATAAATAAAATGCTTTGGAATGTGTATCATAAAATATGTCGTTTTCAGTCCAATAGTATTATTTTTATTGACGTCCCATTAGTTCCAGATCCACTAAGTCAGTTACTGATAATGAATGCATGAATGTTTGATAGCAGGTTATCCGCTAACATGTTTACTAGGGGATGAGCACAAACACAATGAGTAGAAAATCAGTGTGTGGGCATTTTGCAAATGAAATGACCTGTGAAAGATTCAGTGTGTCTGAGAGATACTGTATGTGTGAATAAAGAAGAGAAGATCAAACAGAATGTAGTGCAGCTCGAAGAAATGGCAGGCTCACATCTTATGTGTGTGTGTGTGGTGTATATGAGAATTCAGTTCATGGTAGTTTTACTTATAGCTTTAAGTCTGTACAGTATTCTTTTATTCAAGTATCAATAATTGTGTATAATTACCTTTCTGCTTTTGTTTTAATACACTGCACATCGACAGATTGCTATTCTGAAGAAGTTTACTGCTAAATCATGGGGAATATTTTTGGTAATCTGCTGAAGAGCCTGATAGGGAAGAAGGAGATGAGGATTTTGATGGTTGGATTGGATGCAGCTGGTAAAACAACCATCCTGTACAAACTCAAGCTGGGAGAGATTGTTACCACCATTCCCACAATTGGTAAGAGCTATTTTTATTAATGTATTATAACTTAGAGCAAAGCAAAGTCTGAACCAGCACGTTGTACGTTTTTCAGCTTTTACTGTGTTTGATGGGACAGGGTGTGGCCCAATGTGATTAAACAAATGTATTCATTGTATACAACAAGTGACTAAGGTAAAAAAGAAAATGACTGGATCGCCTTACAATCCAAAATGCATGCTTTATATAACTAAATAAATGTTTGTATTTGACTTTCATGCTTAAATATTAGGATTCTACAGTTTCCCCAAAATAATAAATACACATTTCTTTCTCTTTCTACTCCATTCTCTTTCCTTCCCTACCTGTTATTTTGATAACAGGTTACACCACCTGACTTGGCCCCTTTCTCTTTCCACCACTTTTTCCATAATACAGAATATTTATGAAGAATAATATACAGTAAAATACAGAAGTAAATCAACCAAAAGCTTACATGAAATATGAAATAGACACTGGAAAAATGTTTTTCGATGTTTTTGTAAATGTTTTTGTATAATTCGTGTTTTCAGCCTTGTCATCTCAACTTTTACAACTTTTTTTAATTTAGGAACTTCAGCTATTATAGTAATAGATACAATATAGCAGGCTAGAACTATTCAATAATATTCAAGTAGTCAAAAACTTGAACGTGTTTTTTGGCCCCAAAATGATACATTTAGTATTTTTTTTCCAGGCTTTAATGTAGAGACAGTGGAGTATAAGAACATCAGTTTCACTGTGTGGGACGTTGGTGGCCAGGATAAGATTCGACCTCTCTGGAGACACTACTTTCAAAACACACAGGGTAAATTCACTAGCCAGTCTTCTTTACATACTAACTCTCACACACACACACACACACACACACACACACACACACACACACACACACACACACACATACACACACACACACACATTCTACTATAGTTTTTTCTGCCTCATTCAGTTTTTCGCACACCAGGATAAGGAAGCAAGCCCTTTTGATAAGCCAGACTTACTTCAACAAATCTGGTTAATTTTCATCAGATTTGCTTACAGGGCATATGCTTTTGGTAAAATCCTGCATGATTTGATTTTTAGCTTAATGAACTCGATTGGCTCAGGCTTCTGCTTTCATAGTCAAGCAGAAACAACACTAAGGAACAATTGTTCTGCTATAGTGAAGTTAAAGGCAGTATAAAAATATATTTTTCTCTCTCTCTTTCTCTCTCTCTCTCTCTCTCTCTCTCTCTCTATCTCTCTCTCTCTCTCTCTCTCTCTCTTTTTTTTCCTCAATGAACTAAAAGCAAAGGAAAAAAATGAATCCAAAACAATAACAACAGCACATTGTGACCCGCGAGCAAAACATGACATGTAAAAGCACTCTATGTGCTGGGAACAATGACATGTACCAAAAGAGGGAATTCCTGACACTGAGTTTTATTTGCTTGCAGGTCTGATCTTTGTGGTGGACAGTAATGATCGAGAGCGAGTGAATGAAGCCAGAGAGGAGCTAATGAGGATGCTGGCAGAAGATGAGTTACGTGATGCTGTTCTCCTTGTTTTCGCCAATAAACAGGTTCGCTCTCATTCTCCCCATTTATTGCACCTGGAAACTATCTTTAGGATGAATGCTTTATATGAAAATGCAATCTAAAAGTGCTTTGGGTTAATCATTTGTTCTCACTGTAACACTGTGCTCTGTCTTTACCTTGTAACAGGACCTGCCTAATGCAATGAATGCAGCTGAGATCACAGACAAGCTGGGCCTCCACTCGCTGCGTCACCGCAACTGGTACATCCAGGCTACCTGCGCAACCAGTGGCGACGGCCTGTATGAAGGCCTTGACTGGTTGGCCAATCAGCTAAAGAATAAGAAGTGAGGGGTCTCAGGCAGGTGTAGAGAGCTTATTTAGGGCAAGGGGCGGGTTCAATTGGGGTTATCGTATTATTTGGTTTGGTTTAGTTTGTTTACATTATTTTTTATTTCTTTTGCAAAAGTGTGGTTATTAGAGCCTTCAGATGGTCTGTGTAAATGGACTTGTCACACACGTTCACACATCAAAAATATAAATGGACACACGGACACACGTGCACCTCGGCAAACACATAAGCACACAGCACATTAATGTCTCTGCTCTTTGGCGGTTTCTCTGTATTCGGTGTAAAATGGACCCGGAAAAACACTCTCAGTCAAGTAAACAGTATAATATAACACCCCAGAATAGTCATTATCTATCCAGGCACTGTTTTCTCTGACACTTGGTTTCTCTGTATTAAACTTTTTCACACATTTTCTCTTAAATATCAAGTTGAAGCAGTTTCATCTGTTCGATGTTTCAATTAGATTTTCTATGAAGTATGTTCAGTTTGTCTCACACACACACACACACACACACACACACACACACACACACACACACACACACACACACACACACACACACACACACGCACTCATACATGCACACACTAACATTAAGCAGCTGTCTCCTTCTCCTGCTGGTTAGTAACTGTTAGTCAGAGTTGAGTACACTTTGTAAACATGCTCCCCACTGTGTCCTCCTGCATGGCTTTCTCATTCACTGTGGCTCATATAGTTGGTGTTGTGGCTCGGTAGACAGTAGATTGCATGTATGTGTGTTGTAGAGGTATAGATCTGCTCGGTGTTGCATGCTGCTTTGACGTGATTTGCAGTGTTAGTAGGCTGGTATCATGAATGGCTGATCATTTAGATGTTAACGATAAAATTTATAAGCTAATGGAGTAGCAGAAACGTTGGAATACCAATAACACGGTTCGCTTTTTTGTATTGTTGGCTGCTGAAGCATTAAAGCAGCACAGCATGATACAGTTCCATTAGAATGTTGAGGCTGTGTTGTTTTACGTGGGTAGAGTGTCGGGGAAAAGAAACAGGGCGTAAGATTGTAGTGTTATTTGGTCACATGAAGCTGTTGTCTGCATGGCATGCATGCTGCCCAGATAGATAGATAGATAGATAGATAGATAGATAGATAGATAGATAGATAGATAGATAGATAGATAGATAGATAGATAGATAGATAGATAGATAGATAGATAGATAGATAGATAGATAGATAGATAGATAGATAGATAGATAGATAGATAGATAGATAGATAGATAGATAGATAGATTTATCATTGTTGTACATGTTGCATGTGAATGTTTGTTTATTGAATTACAGGTGGTGTCATTTAATGTGATTTTTGTGAATGTTTGTTTATTGAATTACAGGTGATGTCATTTAATGTAATGCGCTGTTGCATTTAATGCTGTGAGAAGCTGAATAATGTTAGTAAATAAAAGAGCAAACTGCTAGTATGCACACACACACACACACACACACACGTACACACTGTATTGTTTTATTTCTTGCTATCTTTCCCTCTGTTGCCTGTTAGTCTTCTGCTTGAATATTCGATGTAAGGATTTTTAACATATCACTCCCACTGAATGTGAATTCTGTGTTTTTTATTTTGTTGCTCATATTGTGTTACATGGTCTTTATTTATTGTATGTATTTGAATATTGTCTTCAAGTAGAAACAGAATGATTATTTGAATATTTATGCAGCAGGGTTGTTTTTCGCCGAAGGTTGGGTAAATCAGCTTTCATACAGTACGTATCCATTTCACACAGTGCTGAAACTCTGTGTAAAATAAAAATATTGTGTTTACCAACATATCCAGGCGAATAGTAGTGCATGGTCTTTTGATAGCAGACTGCTGTGATAAAGCTAATTTCGCTATAATACTCAGACTATATTACTGTAAAATAAACGCTGCTGTTCTGAACTTAATTCTATGCTACAGAAAAACATTCATAGTACTAATACCACTGTGAGTCATGTGCACATTTTCAAATCCTATAGATTCTCAATAAACAGCTGTTAGACCAGGTAAATCTGTTGAAGGCGAGGACTTAATCTGAACTTTACACTTATCCATGTCTATCTGACTGAAGTGCAAAATGTTCACAGCTATAAGACTTTCTTTTACTTTCACTGTATTGTAACCCAAATAACCTCCTCTTCTACATGCACACACTTTTTAATACAGATGCTTTATAGCATTTTGACAGTATATCTATATATATATTACAATGCTGGTGCTTTACAGTACTGTGTAACTGAAGATGTTCCAGATCAGTGGAAATAAAGTCATAGTGCAAGCAAAGGATTGCTGTTCATCCATTTTACTATTTTTAAATCTTAGTACCATTTACACAAACTATCTAAAAGTCTAATTCTACATTAGATCATGTGTCTGTGCTATCCACACATACTGTAATGTGTGATCCACATCGTATGTGCCCAGTTTTTTGTGGCCTTATATGATGTATTACTTAAAAAGAAAAAAAAATACTCATATAAGTTATTGATTTTGTGAATTAATAAATAGATTTTTTTGTGGGTGGAAAATAATTGGGAACAAATCTAAGCTGTGAGTTTTAATAAAGTTTAAATTGAAAAATAAATGTTAATGTCAGAAAGTTGTTTTGTGTTTGTAGTTGCACCAGACACACTGTAATGTCATTTATAAATTTGATGTCTTTTTACCTGTTTCTGTTATTATTAGAGAAGTGGGTTTTTTTATTTGTTTTGTTTTATTTAAAAAAAAATTTTTTTTGGAATTTGGAATTAAAAAATTATCTGAAAGAAAATCCAGGTAAAATAGCCCATAAATGGTACACTGACTGTACCCAAACTGAACTTTTTTTTATTGTCTGGTTTTGGCCAGAATGAAAGCAATCACTTTTCCATGGCCTTTTTCTGGACAATCAATAATTTTTCAATATTAGTATGTAAATTGTATATTATTTATTTACCTTTGTGTTTTATGTGAAGAAAATTCATAAAGAATGTCTCACAATAGTGCAAGCTTCTATTTTTGTTTCTCACTTGTTGCTGCAATGATGAAAGCTCTGATGATGTACGTGTATTCTTCATTAAAGCCTGAAGAGGGCGCCAGATTTCCACAAGGAAATAAGTACATAAGCGCCAGGTCTGACTGTCATTTATAAAACAGCAAAGTTAAACCAAAATAAATCTTGGGAGAATGGGATTTGAGTTTGTATCCTCACTACTTTATTAAAATCCTAATTTAATCTTTAAGTTTCTGGTGCATATTTACCCATCCCACCCATACTTTAATCTCCAAGATTTTCATTTCTTACCTGTCATTAAGCTTTGAGTTTGTCATTTAGCAATTTTGTCTACAAATTTTCAAATTGTTTAGAACAAATATTTTTGCTTTTATTGTTGTTGCCCGAGTAGTTTGGCACTATAAGTAGTAACACTTCTGTCAGTAAGGTGTTTTTTGTTTTTTAAGTTGAGTTACTCATGCATGCAATAAAATGTTGACATTTGTTCTGTTAATATGATGTTAACAGATTTCTGTTTGGAAAGCTTGTCATCCTAGACATCAACAAAGTGACGTGTGTGTGTGTGTGTGTGTGTGTGTGTGTGTGTGTGTGTGTGTGTGTGTGTGTGTGTGTGTGTGTGTGTGCAGTGTTGGGGGTAACGCGTTACAAGTAACGTGCGTTACGTAATAATATTTCTTTTCTGGAGTAACGAGTAAAGTAGCGCGTTACTTTATAAATTTACACATTCATATCTGAGTTACTTTTTAAAAAAAGTAATGCGAGTTACTTTTCAGTTAAATTATTTTGCATAAAGAAATAAATACTGAATTAAAATGAACGTAGTCACGTAGAAACGCGCACTCACACGTGCGAGCCGCGGAAGCAGAAGCTGATCAGAAGCGGAGATGGCAAACCAGAGCATTACATTACTGTGATGGAAGTATTCTTATTATTTTGAAATAGTCGAGGAAAAGGAGAAAGGAATAATGGTTAAGTGTAGATTATGTGTTGGTGAAAAGCTCTTGTCAACTGCAAAAAATACCCCTAAAAAAAAAAAAACATCTGCATGCAAAGCACAGCTCTACAGTTGTGTGTGTGTGTGTGTGTGTGTGTGTGTGTGTGTGTGTGTGTGTGTGTGTGTGTGTGTGTGTGTTTAATGTTGAATATATGCAACATTATGCAATGTTGCATATATGGAAATGAAGACAGTAAAATAAAAACTTTTGCCGACTTTCCACCACTGCAGATTTATTGACTGCTCAGAATAAAAGTTTTCCGTGGGAGAGACATGTACGATGCCATCGCAGTGGAGAAAGATTCACAGCTCATTTGCTCTTTGTGGGAAGATAAACTGCCACGGTCACTGATAATAGCCCAAACTTTGTAAAAGCGGTCAGAATGTTTTAAGCTGATGATGAAGCAGAGAATGATGTAGACGAGGACGAGGTCATATTTACGGAATTGTACGATGTTTTATGAGATGACAGCGAAAGGTATGTTCTCCCTCCACATCACCGGTGTGCAGCCCACACACGTCTTTTGCCCTAATATAACTTATTTCTTAATGGCAATTATCTATATTACACCTGTTACACCTGTAAGGCGTGAAAGAGATACAAGTAACGCAGAAGTAATATAACGCGTTACTTTCCATAAAACTAGGTAACGTAATTAGATACTTTTTTGGGGAGTAACTCAATATTGTAACGCATTACTTTTAAAAGTAACGTTGCCCAACACTGTGTGTGTGTGTGTGTGTGTGTGTGTGTGTGTGTGTGTGTGTGTGTGTGTGTGTGTGTGTGTGTGTGTGTGTGTGATGAAGATGAAGTGCCTTTTGTGTTGAGTGACGCACAGCATATTTTTGACAATGTCTCTGTACAATGTGGCCTTTCTAAAAGTCCAGGGCTTTTAAAAAAAGAGAGAGAGAGAGAGAGAGAGAGAGAGAGAGAGAGAGAGAGAGAGAGAGAGAGAGAGAGAGAGAGAGAAGGATGGGGGTTATTCCCCGATGTCTAGTATCCTGTTCACCGTTTCGACTACATAGTAACGGCATTTCGACGCTCGCGATTTTGATTGGTGCGTTGATCAGCCAGGGAGCCAATGGGCTTTTAGAGCATTGTTACACACACCGCAGTAAACAGGTAGGCATATTTACGACGAAAGTGAACCGGACAACAGCAACTCTGTCTCTGTCCTGAGGATTCTTTTGTGTTTTTGTTTCATTTTTTAGCCTTTTTTATATATATATATATTTTTAAAGGTTTTTTATAGGAGGGAGGAGTGACGACACCTGGGTTTTACCGCCACGGGCGCGCCGGCGGAATCACGGCACGACGAGTGAGGGTTGAGGAGCAGTTAAAGAACATTAAAGCCCTGGGTTATGCTCTTACTCAGAGACTGTAGTAGATGTATTTGAGAGACCGGAAACTGTGTGTTTCTCTCTGGGATATGAGGACCTGAGTGCGGGATGTGTGTGGAGCGCAGAGTGAGGAGGAGGATGAGCGCGTGGACTGTGCAGGTGCTCGCGCTGTGCGTTGCGCTGCCCTGCTTGTGTCTCAGTACACCTGCGCGCGCGCAGTCTCCCGATAACAAACAAGGTGCGTGACTCCTGACACACATACAAACACATGAATACATTTAAATATATATTCTTTTGGTTAGTTTATAGTGTTTTTACTATCCTCCAAGGATACCAAATTTCTGTTTGCCAACGTTATCATTCCTGTTTTATTTAACTTGTTTGTCCCATGTGTCTTCTTGTCTAATATTCTTTTCTTCTTACAAAAGTCTTTTCCCTTTCTCTCTCTCTCTCTCTCTCTCTCTCTCTCTCTCTCTCTCTCTCTCTCTCTCTCTCCCTCTTTCTCTTGTTTTGTTTTTTGGTTATTTTTCTGCTTTTGTATGTTTGTGCCTGTGCTTAAACTGTGCATTCTGGACTATAAAATAAAGCAAAAGTACAGCAAAGCTAAAGAGAGAGAGAGAGAGAGAGAGAGAGAGAGAGAGAGAGAGATACGGCAGGCGAGTTGTGACATTTGGGTGGGTTTCTATACTTGTTTTCGCGCTCTTTTAGAATGAATGCATTGTGTTTTCTCTCTTCAGCCACACACACACACACACACACACACACACACACATTTTCTATGTTTATCAGTCTAAATGTAATATAATCAGTCTTAAGGATGAATATGAATTTTTTATGTTTATTTAAGAATGCTTGATTTTCAAATCAAGACTAATGAAAAGGTTTGTATTCCTGAGCTGTGTTTTGTGAACAGTTTTATAAATTTTTTTATTTTTTTTTTACTTTGATTTGATCATAATTAAATCTAAACTTTTTTTCTTGAAAAGCTGCTGTTTTTAAAAAAATCTGAAAAGGCAGCAGAGCTCAAAATGAAGACCAAGTGCCTTTTTTCTGTTAGTAGATTGTTTGATTCCCATTGAATTTCTATTCAAATGTCCATTTGAATAGTAAAGTAAAATTGCCTACCTCTTTAATCTCTCTCTCTCTCTCTCTCTCTCTCTCTCTCTCTCTCTCTCTCTCTCCCTCGCTCTCTTTTTCTCGTGCACAACTCTAGTGCTATCACTTTAGATGCCCATGACAATAAATTCCTCTCTCTTTCTCTGTACAGTCATATGCTCAGGCACTCAGAACATGTTGAGTGTGACAGGGTCTTCAGATTTGCAGTACCAGCGGATGAAAGAAATGTACACCGGCTGTCAGATCGTCATGGGCAACCTTGAGGTCACTCATATGGAACACAATCGTGATTTCTCCTTCCTGAAGGTAGGGAAAGTGGTGTGTGTGTGTGTGTGTGCCTGTGTGTATGTGTGTGTGTGTGTCACAAACTCTCTAGTCCTTTAATGGTGAGCTGATTCCATTATAAATTTGTATTACTTTTTTTCTGCCCGTTATTCTGTTTCTCTGCTTTCCTCCCTCTCTCTCTTTCTCTCTCTCTCTCTCTCTCTCTCTCTCTCTCACCTCTCTCTCTTCTTCTAGTCAATTCGTGAGGTTACAGGTTATGTTTTAATAGCGATAAACCAGTTTAAATACCTGCCTTTGGAGCAGTTACGAGTGATCAAAGGAACATCGCTGTATGAAAAGCACTTTGCTCTCGCAGTCTTCATTAACTACCAGAAGGATGGAGAGTATGGAATTAAGGAGCTTGGCCTTACACATTTGACAAGTACACTCACTTACACACACACACACACACACACACACACACACACACACACACCACACACACACACACATTTTATCAGTGTACCTATTTTTTTCTGTACCGCTGATAGTTACAAATTAACACATTTTGTAACTGCTTCCTTCTCCACTTTCTACTTGGAGACAGGTGTGGCACTAAGAACAGACAAAGGCAATTAATTGTATTTTCTTTAATGTTCTATAATTTGGACAACCACACCAGCAACCTTATTATGAGTTTCTTACATAACTCTGAATTTTTTTGTTTTTGAATTCTCATAAAAAATTCTCAGGAAAATGTACTATAATATTAATAATAGTTGTTCACCAAATAATGCACTTTGTTTAGTCCTGGGTTATACTGAACAAATTAACTTTAATACCAAATTCTTGATACATTTTTTATTTTTTTTCCCCCACAATGTTTAATTATTACAATTCTAAACACAATAGGTTTATAGTGCTTCCAATCATCTCATAAAAAAAATATTAAACCGTTTTTTGCTAAGCCAGGAAACATTTTTGCATGTGGTGAGATAAAAGTATCAAATAAATTAATAAAGGTTTTGCCATTTTTAAATTTTATATGAAACCAAATGTATAAGGTTTTGAAAAACCTTTGACTGTCATGGAGTAATAGAATTAAAGGACAGCTAAATAGAAGAAAGGAACATTCAGTTATCATTGTTCATGGATGCAGTGGATCTGGAGGTATTTTTTGAAACACCAAATGTTATCAATCAACACTGCATGCAAGGAATGAACACAGTCTATAGAATGCCCAGTGCATCATAGGACACCATACACAATTGAATGCACCCGTTCACCTTCTTAGATGTTTGGAAAGAAGGAAGCAACCACAGAACCCAGAAGAAATCCAGACAGGTGTGAAAAATATAAACAAAATGCACAGACAGTAACCTAAACTCATGATCATACCAGGCAACCTGGAGCTGTGAGGTGGCATCACTACCCACTTCACCACAGTGCCACCCAAAACTGAGAGTGTGAGAAAAAGAACAACCACACACTTAAAAAAAGACACTAGAGAGGATACATTTAAATTATAATGTGTATATATAAGTAAATAATACAACAATAATATAAATAATATCCAGTTTAAAAAAAACAAAGTTTGTGTACCTATACAAAATGTATATTCGCTCTCAGTTCAGAAACCAGATGCCCTACATTGTTATGGATTGGACCGTAAATGCATCACAACACAAACACCTATGAAACAAACCAAATCTTACAAGAAATTCCAGTTTTTTTGTTTATCGTGAAATCTGACCTATAATGTAATTTATACCTTATTTTAAGTTCTACAGTAGGTGTGTGTTTTCAGTGTGACTGTTAACTGTCACACGGATAGTTTCAGGGACAAGCCCATGCCTGCTCCAGTCAGGCATCTACTGCAACTAGGAAGGTTTTTGTTACATACTGCATATGCGGGAGTTTGTGAGGGTGAGTGCATTGGTGTATCTGGGGAAGTAGGGCATCCTGCTAATGTGTGTGTGTGTGTGGTGTGGTGTGGTGTGACATGAAAACTGGTGCTCTATGTTCATCAGTTTACCAGGTCCAACATAGATAAAAGAGTAGTTAATATATTTTCCCCCTCACTCTGCACTGCAGCAACTTGTCTAAAATGTGACATTTGCTCCTGCAGAAATAATCTTTGTTCAACTCTTACCCTTTTCTTTTCATTTCATTTCATCTTTCAACTTAACTATTCTGCAGTATTATGCAATGTAAACTTGCAAGAAGAGTGCATATGTAGTTTCTGTAGTTCCATTTTTATCTATATTTATTTAATTGTTACAAATATCCAGTTGTGCGACAATATTGAGCATACACAACTACAACAGGTAACAGATAGTGTTGTTATGCAAAACAAGATTGCACAACATTCAATTGCTATGTTTACAGACTAAAGATTCTGACGAGTTTTGTTTCCTGGAGTCTTGGTTGTGTATGTATTATGTGTTATGAGAAAACCCTGTCAAATTTGTTTTTTTCGATTGTTGTAGATCGTGTGTGTTTTTAATTTGAAGGACATCATTTCTTTGCCTTGGCTAATGCGAAGGCTATTTTGAGCATTGTGCTGTTGACATGTTGACCTCCTCACAGAATAATGACTTATAACACTGTAATAGCGAGTTTAATAACCGTCATACCTACGAGTGCTGTCATAGGATAACACAGTATTTAGTGTGCTAAACACATCACTAGCAATTATAGTGTCAGTGTGAAGGGGTAGCTCAGGGGTTAAAATGATGTACTTTTGCTCAGAAGGTTGTAAATTCGAATCACAGAAACGCCCAGCTGCTACTGCTGGGCTGTTCAATGAGGCCTTTAACCATGTATGTATTTTGTAAAAATTAATTATTTGTAAGTCCCACTGCTAAATAATGTATTTGGGCGTCTGCTAAATAATGTAGTTGCTGTATGTTTAGACATGCTCAGTGTTTTTTTTTTTTTTTTACATTCATTGTTTGTGTGTGCGTAGAAATTTTGGAGGGGGGCGTACAGATCATCCAGAATGAGTTCCTGAGCTATGCGCCACAGATCAACTGGCTGGATATCGTAAAGGACAGCAAAGCTAAGATCATCATTCAGGACAATGGACCAGAGCGTAAGCAACATTTATAGCCGTATACGGCCCTATAATGTCAAAGTCACTTTAGAGTGTTAAAATCAGTATCATTTGGATGATAAAATGACCTTCATGTAAGTGCAAGCATGACATACCTTTGCCGCATTACTACATTAGTTAGGCGTTAACCACATTTTGCCCGTAGGCACTCAGTTAAGTATTTTAGGGTCAGAAATAACTATGTATGCACAGTTGTGTTAAGTGTTGTACATCGCATGCGAGATTTAATTAGCCTAAAATTTCTATCGGATTTCCTTCTCTGTTAAGTGGATGTGGACTCGTTTTGCCAAACCACTTTAATGTACATGGAAATATAAATTTTCCTTATTCAAAAATAAGCTTATTAAAAGCCTCATTCATAGCAAATAAGAAACATCAAGACCCAGAGCTGTGACTCCCCAAAAGGAAATCCGACATAAAGTAATTATTGCCATTGAGGTTCATACATGTCCGTCAACACCTACACACAAAAATGAGTTTTGTGAAAACTTCTGTCCATTAGATCTAATTGTATATCATTATGAATGTTTTACTGAACTGCTTACTCACATTCACAATTTTTTCACATCACATTTTTTCCCCAACACTTGTTACCAGTGTTGGGCAACGTTACTTTTAAAAGTTATGCGTTACAATATTGAGTCCCCAAAAAAATCGAATTACGTTACTTAGTTACTTTTTATGGAAAGTAACGCGTTATATTACTTTTGCGTTACTTCTGCGTTACTTCTATCTCTTTCACGACTTACAGGTGTAACAGGTGTAATATAGATAATTGCCATTAAGAAATAAGTTATATTAGGGCAAAAGACATGTGTGGGCTGCACACCGGTGATGTGGAGGGAGAACATACCTTTCGCTGTCATCTCATAAAACATCGTACAATTCCGTAAATATGACTATGGCTTTTTTTTCCATACTTCAACACCATGTAACTCATATTAAAAGTAGGCCAAACAAGACTTAAAAAAAGACAAAAAAAAAAAAAAATCTTTTACACACATCTCTTTAATTATCAAATAGATGTACAGTTTTATGTAACAATGTAAACAAACTATTAGATAAAAAAAGCGAAATAAAAACTTTACCGTGGCGACTCCAGGGTTTGAACCTACAACGTTGTGGGGACCTGCTGATCGGTAAACCAACACCTTACCCACTGAGCTATCTCTAGGTACTAGTGTAAGCAGTCAATAAGCCTAATGAACCAATATGGCTTCTTTTCCATACTTCAACACCATGTAACTCATATAAAAAGTAGGCCAAACAAGTATTTCAAGCAAGACAAAGAAAAGAGCAATATTTTAAACACATCTCTTTAATTATCAAATAGATGTACAGTTTTATGTAACAAAGTAAACAAACTATCAGATAAAAAAAGCGTTATAAAAATTAACCTTGGCAACACCGGGGTTTGAACCCACAACCCTGTCGGGACCTGCTGATCGGTAAACTAACACCTTACCCACTGAGCTATCTCTAGGTACTCGTTCCACCAGTCAATAAGCCTAATATACCAATATGGCTTCTTTTCCTTACTTCAACACCATGTAACTCATATTAAAAGTAGGCCAAACAAGTCTTTCAAGCAAGACAAAGAACAAAGCAATCTTTTAAACACATCTCTTTAATTATCAAATTGATGTACAGTTTTATGTACTTAGTAAAAAAACTATTAGATAAAAAAAACCGTAATATAAATTAACCTTGGCAACATTAGGGTTTGAACCCACAACCTTGCAGGGACCTGCTGATCGGTAAACCAACACCTTACCCACTGAGCTATCTCTAGGTACTAGTGCAAGCAGTCAATAAGCCTAATGAACCAATATGGCTTCTTTTCCATACTTCAACACCATGTACTCATATTAAAGGTAGACCAAACAAATCTTTCAAGCAGGACAAAAAAAAAAACAATCTTTTAACCACATCTCTTTAATTATCAAATAGATGTACAGTTTTATGTAACAAAGTAAACAAACTAGCAGATAAAAAATGCTAAATAAAATCTTACCTTGGCGACACCGGGGTTGGAACCCACAACGGTGTGGAGACCTGCTGATCAGCAAACCAACACCTTACCCACTGAACTTTCTCTAGGTGTTTCTGCAAGCAGTCAATAAGCCTAATGAACCAATTTGGCTTCTTTTCCATACTTCAACACCATGTAACTCATATTAAAAGTAGGCCAAACAAATCTTTCAAGCAAGACAAAGAAAAAAGCAATCTTTTAAACACATATCTCTAATTATCAAATAGATGTACAGTTTTATGTAACAATGTAAACAAACTATTAGATAAAAAAAACGAAATAAAAATTTTACCTTGGCAACATCAGGGTTTGAACCCTCAAAGTTGTAGGGACCTGCTGATCGGCAAACCAACACCTTACCCATTGAGCTATCTCTAGGTACTAGGTCAAGCAGTCAATAAGCCTAATGAACCAATATGGCTTCTTTTCCATACTTCAACACCATGTAACTCATATTAAAAGTTGGCCAAACAAGTTGTTCAAGCAAGACAAAGAAAAAAGCAATCTTTTAAACACATCTCTTTAATTATCAAATAGATGTACAGTTTTATGTAACAAAGTAAACAAACTATTAGATTTAAAAAAGCGTAATAAAAATTTACCTTGGCAACATCAGGTTTTGAACCCACAACCTTGCAGAGACCTGCTGATCAGTAAACCAACACCTTACCCACTGAGCTATCTCTAGATACTAGTGCAAGCAGTCAATAAGCCTAATGAACCAACATGGCTTCTTTTCCATACTTCAACACCATGTAACTCATATTAAAAGTAGGCCAAACAAGTCTTTTAAGCAAGACAAAGAAAAAAGCAATTTTTTAAACACATCTCTCTAATTATCAAATAGATGTACAGTTTTATGTACTTAGTAAACAAACTATTAGATAAAAAAAAGCTTAATAAAAATTAACCTAGGCAACATCAAGGTTTGAACCCATAAACTTGTGGGGAACTGCTCATCAGTAAACCAACACCTTACCCACTGAGCTATCTCCATGTACTAGTGCAACCAGTCAATAAGCCTAATGAACCAATATGGCTTCTTTTCCATACTTCAACACCATGTAACTCATATTAAAAGTAGGCCAAACAAGACTTCAAAAAAGACAAAAAATAAAATCTTTTAAACACATCTCTTTAATTATCAAATAGATGTACAGTTTTATGTAACAAAGTAAACAAACTATTAGATTTAAAAAAGCTAAAAAATTACCTTGCAACACCAGGTTGAACAACAACTTGTGGACTGCTGATCAGTAAACAAGACCGTACCATGAGCTATCTTAGTACTAGTGCAAGCAGTCATAAGCTAATGAACCAACATGGCTTCTTTCCATACTTCAACACCATGTAATCATTAAAAGTAGCCAGACAAGTCTTTCAAGCAAAAAAAAAAAAAATCTTATAAACACATCTCTTTAATTATCAAATAGATGTACAGTTTTATGTAACAAAGTAAACAATCTATTAGATAAAAAAAAAAGAGTAATAAAAGATAACCTTGGCAACACCAGGGTTTGAACCTACAAACTTGTGGGGACTTGCTGATCAGTAAATCACCACCTTACCCACTGAGCTATCTCTAGGTACTACCACAACCAGTCAATAAGCCTAATGAACCAAAATGGCTTTTTTCCATACTTCAACATCATGTAACTCATATTAAAAGTAGGCCAAACAAGTCTTTCAAGCAAGACAAAGAAAAAAGCAATCTTTTAAACACATCTCTCTAATTATCAAATAGATGTACAGTTTCATGTAACAATGTAAACAAACTATTAGATAAAAAAAGCGAAATAAAAACTTTACCTTGGTGACACCGGGGTTTGAACGCACAACCTTGTGGGGACCTGCTGATCGGTAAACTAACACCTCACCCACTGAGATATCTCTAGATACTAGTGCAACCAGTAAATAAGCCTAATGAATCAACATGGCTTCTTTTCCATACTTCAACACCATGTAACTCATATTAAAAGTAGGCCAAACAAGACTTCAAAAAAGACAAAAAAAAAAAATCTTTTAAACACATCTCTTGAATTATCAAATAGATGTACAGTTTTATGTAACAAAGTAAACAAACTATAAGATAAAAAAGAGTAATAAAAACTTTACCTTGGCAACACCAGGGTTTGAACGCACAACCTTGTGGGGACCTGCTGATCAGTAAACCAACACCTTACCCACTGAACTTTCTCTAAGTACTAGTGCAAGCAGTCAATAAGCCTAATGAACCAACATGGCTTCTTTTCCATACTTCAACACCATGTAACTCATATTAAAAGTAGGCCAAACAAGACTTCAAAAAAGAAAAAAAAAAATATTTTAAACACATCTCTTTAATTATCAAATAGATGTACAGTTTCATGTAACAATGTAAACAAACTATTAGATAAAAAAAAGCTAAATAAAGACTTTACCTTGGCGACACAGGGGTTTGAACCCACAACCTTGAGGGGATCTGCTGATTAGTAAACCAACACCTTAACCACTGAGCTATCTCTACGTACTAGTGCAAGCAGTCACTAAGCCTAATGAACTAATATGGCTTCTTTTCCATACTTTAACACCATGTAACTCATATTAAAAGTAGGCCAAACAAGTTTTTCAAGCAAGACAAAGAAAAAAGCAATATTTTAAACACATCTCTTTAATTATCAAATAGATGTACAGTTTTATGTAACAAAGTAAACAAACTATTAGATAAAAAAAAGCAAAATAAAAATTAACATTGGCAACACCTGGGTTGAACCCACAACCTTGTGGGGACCTGCTGATTAGTAAACCAACACCTTAACCACTGAACTATCTCTACGTACTAGTGCAAGCAGTCAATAAGCCTAATGAACCAATATGGCTTCTTTTCCATACTTTAACACCATGTAACTCATATTAAAAGTAGGCCAAACAAGTTTTAAGCAAGACAAAGAAAAAAGCAATCTTTTAAACACATCTCTTTAATTATCAAATAGATGTACAGTTTTATGTAACAAAGTAAACAAACTGTTTTATAAAAAAAAGCGTAATAAAAATTAACCTTGGCAACATTAGGGTTTGAACCAACAAACGTGTGGGGACCTGCTGATCAGTAAACCAACACCTTACCCACTGAGCTATCTCACACACATCTGTAGTACTATGCTTTGCATGCAGATGTTTTTTTTTTTTTTGTAAGTGGTATTTTTTGCAGTTGACAAGAGCTTTTCACCAACACATAATCTACACTTAACCATTACTCCTTTTCTTCGACTATTTCAAAATAATAAGAATACTTCCATCACAGTAATGTAATGCTCTGGTTTGCCATCTCCGCTTCTGATCAGCTTCTGTTCTCGCGGCTCGCACGTGTGAGTGCGCGTTTCTACGTGACTACGTTCATTTTAATTCAGTATTTATTTCTTTATGCAAAATAGTTTAACTAAAAAGTAACTCGCATTACTTTAAAAAAAAAGTAACTTAGATATTAATGTGTAAATTTATAAAGTAACGCGCTACTTTACTCGTTACTCCAGAAAAGTAATATTATTACGTAACGCACGTTACTTGTAACGCGTTACCCCCAACACTGCTTGTTACTACTTTCTGTATACTGCTACGATCTTATGTTTTTCCTGCTTGTGCCATGATCAGGAAAATAGTGGCTAACATAAAGTTCATACTAATATCATACTAATACTAATATCATACATACATACTAATATCCGGAGCATGGAATTTTAAGATTTTCTCTGACAATTCTGTGTTTTTTAATTCTCTTTTCCTGTTTAGTTCCATGTCATGAATCTTGTGATGGACACTGCTGGGGATCAAGCAGAGACAGCTGTCAGACTCGTGAGTTTTAACATCTCTACCTTCACTTCCACATCTTTGTTCGGTCTACTGTCAGTACGTGTTTCTGCAACTCATATATAACATTTACATTTAGCCATTCTCTCTCTCAGTGACTAAACTGGTGTGTGCACCCCAATGTAATGGCCGCTGTTTTGGCCGAAGTCCCAGCGAATGTTGCCACATCGAGTGTGCAGGAGGCTGCACGGGGTCACAAGATACTGATTGCTTTGTAAGTTAAAACATGCGCGTCCACACACTCATAGTTTTATAACCTGTAGCTTATAAACGTCATTTTCAGATCAATTATTGGGACTAACAGCATTGTTATCAAAGCCCCCACATACATCTGGCTTGTAAATAGTAAATAACCCTAATTATGAGCTGAATCCAGTACAAAGTTTATGAATCACAGCTGAATCTTTTGTCATGTTTGTGCATATGTGCAGGCCTGCAGGAATTTCGATGACTCAGGCTACTGCGTGCCCCTGTGTCCTCAGGGCGTGATATACAATAAAGTAACATTTAAACTTGAGCCGAACCCGAATGAGAAATATCAGTATGGATCAGTCTGCATAGCCCAGTGTCCCCGTAAGTTACACTCCTCCTGATTTAATCTTTTCTGCTTAAGTATTAAGTATAAGTATTTAAACTCATTAAAAGAAACGGTTTCAATCGCATTTAAACCACAGTTTAGTCAAGTAAAAACAAGTAATAATTTGATTATGAAATGCAACTAAGCAATTAATAAATTTATTATAAAAATTTGAATATCATGCCCTGAAAGTAATGGCATGTAATGGCAGTAATGGCTGAAGTGCCTGTTGTGTCTTTCTCAATCTTTTTTAGCTAACTTTGTGGTAGATGGAGGTTCGTGTGTTAGCAGCTGCCCTTCGAATAAAATAGAGGTTGACAAGAAAGGAGTGAGAAGGTGTGAACCATGTGGTGGAATTTGTTCAAAAGGTAGCATACAAACACACAGAGACAGACACACATAGGCCCAGACACACACACACAGTATTATGTTTTATTTCTTGCTATCTTTCCCTCTTTTGCCTGTAAGTCTTCTGCTTGTAATTATTCAATGTAAGGATTTTTAACAATCACTGTAACATCTGGTGGGTGTCATTTAGATTTCATGGCCCAGGCATTTCCTTTTAACTCTTGACATCTGCTTTTCAATCAAAGGATGAGCACCACGGCTTACACTTTTATTGAAAGTTTGTATACCACAGTGTTATACCCCCACCCCAGAAGACACAAAGCAGGACAAACCCTGACCTCTCCAGCTGACTTCAAAGCAGCATTCAACTGATAACACAAGCCAGTCTCTATACCTTACATAGTACACACACACACACACACACACACACACACACACACACACACACACACACACACACACACACACACCACCCCGAAAGCCAGATAACCCCCTGGCCTCTCTGGTTGACTCCACAGGGACCCTCAAACCATAAAACAATTCACTCTCAAAACTCGGCCTCAGTACGCCTGTTTGTTACACAAACACACGAAAAGGGAGCATTCTTTTATTAATTAAATAATAAATAAAATGTCCCACTTCACATGACACAAACATACATCTTGTTTGTATCTTCTCCTATAAATAAAGCAAGTGTTTATCTCTACCTCAATAATAGTTACACTCTAAAAGGTTTAGTAATATACCTCTGTTTTAATGGTGTCTTCTTTTTGATTTCAAAGTTGATTTAAAATTATGTTCTTTTTCACCAGAATATAATAATGTATTAGCATAAGTTATACCTTAAATACTGGTCCCGGTACATTGTACATCTGTTTTAATGCTGTCTTTTCTTTTAAGGCTTGATGTCAAAGATGACAATTTTCTTCTCTTTATTTTCCTAACAAAAGGAAAATTCCTTATTTTGCAAACAATGGTGCATTTTATTTGATCATGAAATGTACCATACTG
Organism: Silurus lanzhouensis; assembly: GCA_039877035.1. Taxonomy (NCBI): domain Eukaryota; kingdom Metazoa; phylum Chordata; class Actinopteri; order Siluriformes; family Siluridae; genus Silurus; species Silurus lanzhouensis. The sequence continues at coordinate 13,563,368 of JBCEWE010000455.1, read as the reverse complement.
TCTTAATACACTTTGGATAAATCTAAGTTCTCCAAAGCAAGTATAAACCGGAAACCATGCCCACAAACGCATTAACAAAGGTAGTTTCTCCCTCCAAAATCTCAGGCCATAACATTGGCCATTTCCCAAAAAAGGGTGGGGTTCAGGACCTTTAAAACATCTTGAACTCAACTAATCAGTCAGTCAGTGAATTCGAGCGAGCTCGCTCACTCGGCTCGACCGGAAAGGTTTTGGTAGCCTGGGGCCTGAAGGCCCGGAAAGTCGGACGCTTAGAACAGCCCAGCAGCGACTCTTCGAGACGAGATCTCAAATCCGTTTTGAGATCTTCCAGCAAGCTTTATCTTCAAGAACACCACCTTCTCTGATCTTCGGGAGAACCTGGAAGAACATCTGACTCCCTCCTAACCGACTAGTCAAAGATTCCTTTGTCTACCGCATCCGGACTCTTGTGCAACTAGCCAATGCAAGTAACCGTTTTACCAACCAGTTTAGATGCGTGTTTAAGTTTGAGCCCCTTAATTTTAAGGTAAATTTGAATTCCTTGACAAGTCTCATTTAGGATGTGGTTAATTTTGAAGTTTAAGCTTGCCATTCCTTTCCTTTTCTCCTTTCCCTTTCTACTTTTACTATTTTTAACTTTATTATTATTTTCATTTTCTTTATTTCTTTTTTGTTTGTTTGTGTAGTTTGTTTTATGTTGTGTTTGTCTCATTCATTAAACGCCGTATTTTTCATAAGTGATTGTCTCTGAGTGCCACTCACATTTTAAGGTTCCTGCAACACTCGATCTGAACTACATGCTCTATTAATTGCACGGTATAAAGTAAAGGGGGGTTGTGTCTTTCTAGGCCTGGGAGATACCGCTTTTATAGAATTAATAAAAGATTATCGCCGGACGAACAGACCAAATAAGTGTAGCGTTAATTCAATTAGTGTCAATTCAACTTAATTTAAATATTTAGGAGTAACTATAACCCGTTATAATTACTTAGAAATATTTAATTTTCTTTGCGAGCTTTACACTTATCCATGTCTATCTGACTGAAGTGCAAATTGTTCACAGCTATAAGACTTTCTTTTACTTTCACTGTATTGTAACCCAAATAACCTCCTCTTCTACATGCACACACTTTAATACAGATGCTTTATAGCATTGACAGTATATCACACTGAAAAAAGAAAAAAAGAAAAAGACTGGCAGCAGGGCTTCCAGATATAATCCGTTAAATTACAGAAATAAGCAGTTAACAAAATTACTAGCATAAAACTGAAAAAAATACAGAATAGACTATGGTCAAAAGTACTTAAATTACAGAATATTACTGTTAATTTTTAAACTATAGAAAAACCGATACATTCTGTCAAATAACATAAAAAACAACCAACTGTCAGGTTAATCACCATAAATTTAAGGTTACAATTTGTTTTTTTTATAAAACTGATCTGTCCATTTACATTAATTTACTGTAAAAGAATAATTTTCCTCATGTACAATAACGATGTAAAATCCAGAAAGCACATTAAAAAAAGGTTTGTATATTTGATCTCTAAATTAAAAGGCATTTACTGTATAAATACAGATTAATTACAATAATCAAGAAATGTATAAAAATACTCAAATCATAACACAGACAAATGTCTGTAGAAACATTTTAATAGTTCATTTTAACATTTTTGGACAGTAGAGCAATGAGCTCTACTGTATATTCTGTACTTATAAAAGGAACCTGCACATTCACAGTATTAATAATTGAACAGAAGCACTGTATGTCAAGTTATATGAACAATCCAATTATAGAAAATAAGTTACAGCATGCAAAAATACCTACATTAAATGGCAATTGCTGTATACCTTTATACATTTACAATGACATTTTATCCAAAGCAACATACCAAATCCAAGTTAGTCTAACGAATGTAGCCAGGCAAGCGCCTACCAGTAGGGGTGTGGTTGGCTAATTCTTCCAAGAGTTTTTAAGCAGGCACTGGGCAAAAGGCTTTGAAATGTGGGCCTTGTTTTAAAAGCACATGGGATATAGTGCTGCTTTGTTTGGTTGTGTTTGAATTCGCCCCAGAGGAGGTAGGCCAAGTTTGTTTCATTTGTTTATTTAGAGGGATTTATTTTGATTGTATGGGAAAATTGTTTTTGTTTATTTAGATGCAGATAAATTGAGCAATGCTGACTGTGTATGTTGACAGCTGCTGGTGTAGGTAAATATATGGGCTGTGTCTGATTTTTTTTTTTTTTAAATAAGATGGCATGAAAGGTTTTATTTGTATTTCTCTTTGGGAATGTGTTTTGATTCAGCTCTGGATAAACGCCTAAACATCAACTGATTGTTATATCTGCTATCTGCCAATGAAGGTAAATTATTTAATATTTTAATTAAATAAAAGGGAGTGTGCAGTTGGTAACCATGGATTTAAATGTTTTGTGTTTTTTTGTAAAGTTTTAGATGTGGATGAAGGCTGACATGCTGATTGGTTGCCATTTTTGGTAGCTGATGAAGGTAAACTATGCAGAGTCAGTACCAGCCCCTTCATTAGAATTAGACACTCCACTAAGAACAGGAGGGCCCACATCTTCAACTACAGGTTCATAAAATGCCTTATGCATTTCTGAATGATGCACCTGCTTCGCCGGCCCTTCCCAAGACAACGGGGCGACTGAATATATTGCACTCTGCTCACCTGGTGCCCAAACAACCTTATACAAACATAAATTATACATGTCCTGGATTTTATTTTGCCCACGTTGATGGTTTCTTAAATAAAAATAAAAAAAACTCACCCTTACAAAACCCTATTATTTATCCTACTCTTATGGCGCTGGTTACGTCAGGCAACCCCATCACTCAGCCTTTTTTGCACTTCCTCATATGCCACCTGAAGTCTATCCTGATGTTCCACAATCCACCGTTCAGGTGCTTCCACTGTCATCTCCAACTGATTATTCAGCAAAAAAAAAAAAAACAACCAACTGTCAATCTGGGTTCTAATCCAAACATAAGGAAATATGGACTCACACCTGTAGAATGATGCACTGTGGTGTTATATGCATAGACAAGCTGCGGCAAATGTTGAGGCCACTGCTTTTTTTTTTCCCTGCAGGCAAAGTACGCAATAGGTCATGTAGGGTTCGATTAAAACGTTCGCACTGCCCATTACCCTGCGGATGGTATGGGGTAGTGCGACTTTTCTGTATACCATACAGTTTACACAACTGACTGATAAGATTGCTCTCGAAATTTCATCCCTGATCAGAATGAAGACGACGAGGCACCACGAACAATTTAAACCAATACCTGAGCTACCGTACTTGCTCGCTGATCCCTCGTGGGAATAGCCTGAGTGAACTTGGAGAATACATCTGTAAGCACCAAGACATTCTCTCTTCCATCACTCGCAGGCTCCAACATGGTAAAATCTACTGCTAGAATGTCATGAGGCTTGGATGCTTGCAATGTACCCATAAAAGACCTCACATTTGGTTGAACAGCTTTAGCCAGAACACGCCTTTGGCACTCACGGCACCACTGTTACACATCTTTCAGCATCCCTGGCCAATAGCATTGACGCTTAACCAATTCAACAGTCCTATCTACCTCTTGGTGCCCATGACCATCATGTAAACTCAAACACTTCCTTTTGGAGGTTTTGAGGTAGCAATAACTGATAGATCTCTTGATGGCCATCAGGTGAATTAATTAAACGATAAAGGCACCCATCCTTTACACGTAATCGATCCCACTGCCTAGACAACTCCTTCTCTGCTCGACCCATCTCCACCAACTCTGAAGCCTGCAGAGGGGTACCACCATCCCAAGCCTTCATGACAGGGCCAATAACAGGGTCTGCCTGTTGCAAAGACTGCAAATCTGATTGCGAACGTCCAGGCAGTGCAGCAATTTCATTAACCCTTACCACTCCCTGTTCCAGGGGATGTATACCAACCTGCTGTCGTAGTGCTAAAGGGACCCCTGTACCTGGAAAAACATCTTCCATAACCTGACGAGATAATGCGTCTGCATTTCGATTAACCCTCCCAGGGCGATATTTTATGACAAAATTGAAAGAAGCGAACATGGATTCCGCTCAGTCTTCCGTAAGCCCCTACTCGCATAAGCAATTGGGCGGAGCTTTCCCCCCTGCCCTTGGGACAAAACTGCCCCCAGCCCCTGATGACTCGCATCAATCTCCAAAACAAATGGCTTCTTAAAATCAGCATAAGCAAGTATGGGTGCCGTAACAAGCTTTGTCTTTAACGTCTGAAAACTCTCCTCACACTCAGAATCCCACAAGGAACATAAGGGCAACTGTGGGGTTTTTCCTTTCTCCTGTTACCACTCAATTTCATTACCAGTGCATGCAGGGGCCTAGCTAACTTGGCAAATTCCTCAATAAAACGTTGATAATTGGCGAACCCTAAAAATGAGAAGGGCCACCAAATGCTCTGGGCGACTCCAATCATTCACTGCTGCCACTTTTCCAGGGTCAGTAGCAACCAGTGTTGGGGGTAACGCGTTACAAGTAACGTGCGTTACGTAATTCCTTTTCTGGAGTAACGAGTAAAGTAGCGCGTTACTTTATAAATTTACACATTAATATCTGAGTTACTTTTTTAAAAAAGTAATGCGAGTTACTTTTCAGTTAAATTATTTTGCATAAAAAAATAAATACTGAATTAAAATGAACGTAGTCACGTAGAATCGCGCACTCACACGTGCAAGCCGCGGGAACAGAAGCTGGTCAGAAGCGGAGATGACAAACCAGAGCATTACATTACTGTGATGGAAGTATTCTTATTATTTTGAAATAGTCGAGGAAAAGGAGAAAGGAATAATGTTTAAGTGTAGATTATGTGTTGGTGAAAAGCTCTTGTCAACTGCAAAAAATACCACTTCAAAAAAAACATCTGCATGCAAATCACAGCACTACAGATGTGTGTGTGTGTGTGTGTGTGTGTGTGTGTGTGTATAATGTGTGTATAAAGTCAGCAAAAGTTTTCTATCTTTCTGTCTCCATTTCCATATATGCAACATTGCATAATGTTGCATATATGGAAATGGAGACAGAAAAATAGAAAACTTTTGCCGACTTTCCACCACTGCAGATTTATTGACTGCTCAGAATAAAAGTTTTCCGTGGGAGAGACATGTACGATGCCATCGCAGTGGAGAAAGATTCACAGCTCATTTGCTCTTTGTGGGAAGATAAACTGCCACGGTCACTGATAATAGCCCAAACTTTGTAAAAGCGTTCAGAATGTTTCAAGCTGATGATGAAGCAGAGAATGATGTAGACGAGGACGAGGTCATATTTACGGAATTGTACGATGTTTTATGAGATGACAGCGAAAGGTATGTTCTCCCTCCACATCACCGGTGTGCAGCCCACACATGTCTTTTGCCCTAATATAACTTATTTCTTAATGGCAATTATCTATATTACACCTGTTACACCTGTAAGGCGTGAAAGAGATACAAGTAACGCAAAAGTAATATAACGCGTTACTTCCCATAAAAAGTAACGAGGTAACGTAAGTAGTTACTCTTTTGGGGAGTAACTCAATACACTGGTAGCAACCCCCGTTCAGATAAGACATGACCTAGGTACTTTACCTGCTACTCTCCCTTATCACTTTACTATCCAGAAGCTGTTGAATATGGGCCCGCACTGACTCATACTGAGAAGGAGAGATTCACCTATATGGCTGTTGAACTGGTTTATCATCCACCACAGGGATCTCATGTGTAATTAGTGATGAACACCCTACATCATCCTCACTTACAGAAAAGAGGGACTGGTACTTATTTAAAAGATGATTTGCATGTTCTACTTCCTGTTCTGCCAGTCCTTCAAAACTAGGCCACTTTACCTCATCACCAGGTTCTTGTTCCGCCACCTGGAGATGAACATGGACCGTATAAACATTCTCAGGAGAAATTATTAGATTAGGCCCTTGTGTTTTTACTACTTTCACCACCTGGACAGTGCCTATAGTATGACAAGGTGACACCCATACTACATACCTTACCTACATTAACAATGGGGGCATATACTAACCCTCCCTCAGCATAGACTACAGAAGGAGACAACAGCAAGCCTTCTGGAAGAGCATTTTCTTCAGGCCCTAAAGGTTCTAACAAAAATTCAACATCAGCACCTGAAACCTGGGGACAAGTAACTGGGACCATAGTCATAGTGCCTGCAGCAACGCAAATTGGGACCTTACCCCGCGTTCTTACCTTATATATAGAAGCGGAGCCTAAAATGGCTTCAATCTGTTGACAACGAAGTGTTTGTCTCCAGGCAGGAGCAGCCGTTCGCACCTGAGGGACCTGAAAAAGCTCTGCCCCATGTTTGTTAAATAAAAGAGTAACATTCCTAAATAATATTCATACCTAGCACTGCAGGGATCTTTTCTTTCTGAGCATGCATACTGGGGGAACATGCATCTTTTACAATCAAAATGCCTTTACTAGGTAAAGTAACACCAAATATACAAACATCCAGTTCTACATATCCCACACATAGAATATCCATGCCATTGGCAGCTTTTAAAGCCAACCATGCACACTCTTGAAGCCCCCCCTTACCCAAATCTGAAAAGTGAAAATTAAAATAACTTTCAGTGACAGTGGTAACCATAGAGCCTGTGTCCAATAAACACCAAACATCAACAGTTCCCATTTTAACCTGCCAAGTTGGACAAGCACCTACCAAACTTGAAACTATAACCTGGTCAAATTCTGAGCCCAATGTCCCATCTCCAGCGTGTGGCTCCACACCCTGGGGGGGCTCTAGTTTTCCACCCCTGGTACAGGTCCAAAAACTGCACCAACACTGGAGCTTGGGATATCAGAAAAAGCAGTTTGAAGTATATTAATACAATATCTAGTAATATGGCCACCTTGATTACATTTAACACATATTGGTTGACCATCAGGTGTTCAGCGAAACCTAGTACTTCTAGAGGGCCTAGTTACATTACTAGAGATCCCCTCTGTATTACTTAAGGTTTTCAATATCAAATCTAGTTGTGCTTGTTGGCGTACAACCATATCTTTTAGCTCTGCAAACTCTGAACTATTCTATTCTCTTCGCATGTAACAATAGCTTGGGTTTCCAGTGAGTGAGGAGCTACTCTACTAGATCTATTTCGGAGAGATTGCTCCTCCTCTACCCACCGCATGGCCTCTTTACGTAAATCAAGAAACGTCCATAAAGGGTTTTGCCTTACCAATCTTTTAAGCTCCCTACAGAGAGTATGGTCATAAACATTCTCACAGAACTGGTCCTGATGGTCGGACATAGCATTAGGGTTAGATTTTCTAATCCTATCGATCAAATCATGAGAAAACTCCCCTTCTTTTCAAAAAATTGCTGTTGTAAGGTAACATAAGAAAAGGAAGAACAATACAACTCACGCAAAACAGTAAAAATCTGAGTTAAATTCTCTCTAACTTTCCTAAACTTAAATTTAATTTCAGTCCGAGCTTCCCCCTCTAAATGATCATAAACAAACACAGCTTTGTCCCCCTCTGACATGTGTCTACCCCTAATACAGCTCTCCACCTCTTTAATCCAATCTCCAATAGGCAGAGATCCCAATCACACTACCATAAAATTTGGGACATTTTCGCTCCCTAGGCAAATATAAAGATTGTTCCCTCCTTTGTCCATTACCCTCAAGTGTTGAACTTGAAACACCACCTGCTGAAGCTCCATTTTGAGTCTGCTGTTTCAGTCTCTCCTTTTCCACACACAGTTGCTCCAACAGCTCCCGTAAGTGATGCAGCTCCTCTGCCATAGCTACAGCAGACCATCATCTTACGCCACAGCACGTACTGTCCAGTGACAATATTGAGGTCCCTTGAAGTCAATCTCTGTTTCTCCCTGCAAAAAATAAAAATTTAAAATTTAAATAACTAAACAAAACAAAATCACTACCTACTTCCCAGCCTAACAAAGAAATGAGTATATTCAAATTGATCCATCCTGCCAACTACGCCAAATTGTAACACCATGTCACACCTTCAAAACTAATTTAAAAGAGAAAAAAATCCTGTTTAGAGCACGGGCCCAAAAACGAAACCCTTCAAAATCACTCAGGGTACAAAAATAGGACAGCAAATAATATACACAACAATCAAACACAAACATGAAATAATTTATACAAGTAACTCATCCAAAATTGGTCCCAGCTCTCAAAGAGGTTAACAGCCAGCTCAAATCTCTTGCTATAATAGCTGATTCTGCTGCGTGTGGCAAACCTTTAAAGGCCTAGTGGGACAGCCCTCTTGCATTAAACACTGAAAAGAAATAACCACAATTTAAATAACAATACACAACTCACAACATAACCGTTCACTCATAACTACAAAAAACACACGCAAACTTAAATCCCATATACAGAGGGATGCACACACACACAAACACAGAAAACAAGCACCATGAATTAAGCTGGCGACATAAGGCTGGGAACATGTCATCAATAGAATAAAAAAAAATACAAAATACAAAAAAATACAAAAAAAAAAACAAAGCCCCGGCCAACAGGACTCGTACACAAAACAATTCACACGATACACATGCTGCCACCATGTGGCACACTCCTGAGACCGGCCAACCAGGGGACCAAACAAAAACACAGGAGAAACAGCAATTGACTTAAATCTAAAACAGAAAAACAAAAATTAACAATACATCATATGCTTTATTCAGACACTAAACATTTTCTTAAACACAATTACCAACTGCCGCATTTCATTATATTAACTTGACCACATTTACCTTCATCGGCTACAAAAATGGCAACCAATCAGCATGTCAGCCTTCATCCACATCTAAAACATTACAAAAAAACACATTTAAATCCATGGTTACCAACTGCACACTCCCTTTCATTTAATTCAAATATTAAATAATTTACCTTCATTGGCAGATAGCAGATATAACAATCAGTTGATGTTTAGGCGTTTATCCAGAGCTGAATCAAAACACATTCCCAAAGAGAAATACAAATAAAACCTTTCATGCCATCTTATTAAAAAAAAAAAAAAAAAAAAAAGACAAAGCCCTTTATATTTAGTATTGTCCTGACTAAGATATTTTACATCAATGATGTTTTCATATGGTCCACAAGTCAAAACATGTCTAAAATTATTAAAATAACTACCTTTATGAACCTAAATGGTTTATAAAGGTCTGAATGATTATAAATGGTTATATAGATGATCTACGATTGTTCTTTTGTTTTGTGATGGTTGTTCACGAGTCCCTTTTCTGTTCTGAATAGTTAAACTTGAGTACTTTTTTCAGAAAAATCCTACAAGTAGCCTACTGCAGAGTCTTCAGTTTTCCAGCATCTTTTGCATATTTGAACCCTTTCCAGCAGTGACTGATTTTGAGATCCATCTTTTCACACAGAGAAGATCTGAGGAACTCAAACATAACTATTTTAAAAGGTGCAAACATTTACATTTAATGCTCCAGAAGTAAACAATGCATTAAGAACTGGAGGTGAAAACTTTTTGAATTTGAAGATCGAGGTAAATTGTACTTAATTTGCCTTCCGGGAAATATGCAAGTATCTTCTGTTCTGAAGGGCAGTACTAAATGTAAAAGAAATACCTTTTAATAAAACAAGAAAACTCTTGACATCATGTTTCATCGCTTGTAATTCATCATGTTTCTTTCTGTAGCATCAGTGAATGTTTGCACCTTTTTTACAGTTGCGTTTGAGTCACTTAATTGTCCTCAGTGTGAAAAGATTGATATTAAAAATCATAGTCACTGCTGGAAAGTGTTTAAAATATGCAAAAGTTGCTGGAAATTCTTTTTCTGAAGAACAGTTTAAAGGGATAGTTCACCCAAAAATGAAAATTCTGTCATTAATTACTCACTTTCATTTCATTCAAATGAAGGTATTTTTGATGATATCAGAGAGCCATCTGACGCTCCATAGACAGTAACACAACTAAACCGATCCAGATCCAGGAACAGTAAAAACATTGGAAACAGCGCCTCACAGTGGTGAAGAGAAAAGTGTATTCTAAAAACAGAGCCTTTCAAAACCGATGGGATTCTGAGTAGATGTTTACTGACACTGCCGCTAAACCCGTGTGTCTTATATGTGGAGCGAATGTGGCTGTAATTAAGGAATTGAATCTAAGACGGAACTACGAGACAAAACATCAGAAAAAGCTGAAAAACCTGAATGCAGAGCAGAAGATACAGAAAGTAGAAGAGTTAAAGAAGAATCTGAGATTTCAGCAGACGTTTTTCACCACAGCAAAATCACAAAGTGAAGCTGGTGTGAAAACAGAGGAGAAATCAGAGACCCATCAGCCGGTTATTTACTGATTTTACTGAGTTTCTGAAGAGCTGCATGATGAAGCTGTGAGACATCTGGTGTTTAACAGGAGATATTTTTATGGAGAGCAAAATATTTTAAGTTATTTAAAGTTTAAGTTGACTTATTCTGGAATAATATTCCTGTCTGTTTTTATTCATATTTATGTAAAAAAAAAAATGAACAGCATATGTAATAACATATAATATATAATAACATATAATTCAAGGTAAATTGAACAAATTTGTTATTTCAGAAGTGTGTATCAAACTGGTAACCCTTCACATTAGTCGGTACCCAAGAAGTAGCTCTCGGTGTCAAAAAGGTTGGTGACCCCTGTTCTAAGTAATAAACCTAGAGGCACCCCAGTTACAACATGTTGCAACTTACTGTAAAAACCTAACCCTGACACCCTGAAGGACATACATGAGAGGTAAGACTTGGACAACTGGAGTGAGGTTCCAAAGACACGCACAATTAGGTGGATAACTGTTCCAAAAGCCGCAAACAAATCCAGCAAAACGAGCACAGATGACTTCAAAATTGTCACAGAGCTTTAATAACCAAGAGCAGGACAACCTTAGTTGAGTTTGGAAAGCAGACTAGTACAGGAGGTTGCTCTGTGTGAGAAAGCACAGTTTCAACATGACATTCATTCAATGAATACAATTGTCTGCTGCAGTGTTTTATTGATAAAATGTTAGTTTTTCAATATAAAAAATACAATATACTTCAGGAACTTTTTTTTGAATTCACGACCCATAGTACATGTACTCATCTTCCCAGTTTACCCACAAAAATAATGTAAATTTAATGTAATATTAGTTATTATACCTTGACTTCAATACTGGTTCCAAAATGTTTAAACTTTTCTACCCTTTGATGCCTCGCCACAGCCAATCACAGCACTTGATTCAGGCACATCAAGCATCCTGCATGTTGAAGTATTACATTTGGTATCAAACAACAAGACATTTTGGTTTCAAAGCAATTGGGTCAGTGCCTAAGTAGTATTGAAAACGATCCCCAGCCCTACTCTAAGCCCTCACCCTCATGACCCATGCATAAAGATTCAACTATTACTACAAATAATAACAACAACAAAAAAGTTGATGTGTGCTACACACCTTTGGCATGCTTTTCTGCTGTAGAGCTCCACAGTTTTTCCACACGATCTAAAACCAAGAATAATATTTATGACTTTGTATTGCAGTCACACATTACATATATATGTTCCACTGAGACAGTGATCCAAAAGCTAAGCTGGAAAGGTTCACATACATTTATATTACTTACTGTGACTAAACTGCTTCATTGTATTACACTATTGATGTTTTTAAGTGCAGGTTGCAGGTTGTTTTTTTTTATTTTATTGCTTTTATTTATTTGATGATTTTTTTAAAGAAGCTAATTATTTTGAGTTCTTTACTGTTCTTTACTGTTTAAAAATGTTAACATGTAAGGTTTTTTTTTCAGTTAAAAAATATAAAAAATGGGAACTTTCCATACTGGACAAAAAAAAAAATAAGTTTGTACAAAAAAAATAAGTTTGTAGTATTTCAGATTTGAGTTCTGTGTAATTTTTTAAACATTATATTGTATTATATTTGATGAGATTTTTGGATATTGAAGGAATTGTTACTGAAAAAATATAAACCACAAAAACCAAAATTATTAACTTTTTGTTTACTGGGACATGGGCAAATACCACATTTAAATTTCTATATAAATGTAGGGTGAAAAACAGAAATATCATGTCTTTATGAATGATATATGTAGTTAGGACCTATGGGAAAAATTTTATGCCAAATAATTGTTAATAGAAGCATTTATTTGCAAGACAAGATTAAAAGAGTAGAAAAATAAACAATGCATAATTTTACTGTATGTAAAAATACTATTATTTGACATTAATTACTTTGCTTTAACCATCATATGATTAACTGTCTTCAGTGGTAATAAAAACACTGACTTAATGATTACAAGAATAATCTGAAAATATTAGATATCATTCTATGTAAAAATACAAATTACTCTGTAAAAATACAGCTCATTTCTATTTTTAAAAAAAAAACAGAAAATGTCTAAAATATCAAAATACAATCAATTTTTTATGAAATTTAATGAAGGAATGTTAAAATACAGAAAATATATGTAAAATAACAGCCATTTTGTTGTAAATTGAAAAAAAAAGGTAAATTTCTATAAAGAAAAATACAGACATTTAACTGTAAAAAAATTGTATATATATATATATATACACTGTTAAATGTTTTTTTTACAGTATATATATATATATATATATATTACAATGCTGGTTATATATATTACAAAGAACTCAAAATAAATATATATCTATATATATATTACAATGCTGGTGCTTTACAGTACTATGTAACTGAAGATGTTCCAGATCAGTGGAAATAAAGTCATAGTGCAAGCAAAGGATTGCTGTTCATCCATTTTACTATTTTTGATTCTTAGTACCCTTTACACAAACTATCAAAAATACTGTAATGTGTGATCCACATCGTATGTGCCCAGTTTTTTGTGGCCTTATATGCTGTATTACTAAAAGAAAAAATAAATATTAATATAAGTTATTGATTTTGTGAATTAATAAATAGATTTTTTTGTGGGTGGAAAATAATTGGGAACAAATCTAAGCTGTGAGTTTTTAAAAAGTTTAAATTAAAAAAAAAAAATAAATCTTAATGTCAGAAAGTTGTTTTGTGTTTGTAGTTGCACCAGACACACTGTAATGTCATTTATAAATTTGATGTCTTTTTACCTGTTATGATTAGAGAAGTGTTTTATTTTATTTTATTTGTTTTATTAAAAACAAATTTTTGGAATTTGAAATGAAAAAATGATCTGAAAGAAAATCCAGGTAAAATAGACCCTACATGATACACTGACTGTACTTTTAACCCAAAGGGAACTTGTAAATTGAACTTTTTTTATTGTCTGGTTGTGGCCAGAATGAAAACAATCACTTTTCCATTGCCTTTTTCTGGACAATCAATAATTTTTCAATATCGGTATGTAAATTGTATATTATTTATTTACCTTTGTGTTTTATGTGAGGAAAATTCATAAAGAATGTCTTACAATAGTGCAAGCTTCTATTTTTGTTTGTTACTTGTTGCTGCAATGGATGGTCCGCTGTGGCGACCCCTAATGGGAGAAGCCGAAAGAATGTTTACTTGTTGCTGCAATGATGAAAGCTCTGATTATGTACGTTTATTCTTCATTAAAGCCTGAAGAGGGCGCCAGATTCCCACAAGGAAATAAGTACATAAGCGCCAGATCTGACTGTCATTTATAAAACAGCAAAGTTAAACCAAAATAAATCTTGGAGAATAGGATTTGGGTTTGTATCCTCACTATTTTATCAAAATCCTAACTTAATCTTTGAGATTCTAGTGCATATTTACCCATCCCACCCACTCAACTATGTTCTTTAAGGATTGGATCATGTTTCAGTTAACATTCAGCCACTTCCATAGAAAAACCTTCAATAAACATTAAAGATAAAGTGAGAAAGAGCTACATGCTGAGTTTATTATTTATAGGTGAGATATTAACTTATCAGGTATATACTTCAATCTCCAAGATTTTCATTTCTTATCTGTCATTAAGCTTTGAGTTTGTCATTTAACATTTTTTCCTCAAGTTACTACACATTTTCAAACTAGTTAGAACAAATATTTTTGCTTTTATTATTGTTGCCCGAAAATGATTTCATTATTTATTTTGAGTAGTTTGGCACTTTGTCACTATAAGTAGTAACACCTCTGTCAGCAATGTGTTGTTTTGTTTTTCAAGTTGAGTTACTCATGCATGTATGATGACATTTGTCTTGTTTATGTCTGATGTTAACAGATTTCTGTTTAAAAAACGATTCATCCAAGTGTGTGTATGTGTGTGTGTGTGTGTGTGTGTGTGTGTGTGTGTGTGTGTGTGTGTGTGTGTGTGTGTGTGTGTGTGTGTGTATGTGTGTTGTTTTTCAATCAGAGCTTTTCTAAAAAAAAAATAAAACCGGTGATGCAGGAAGTGCCTGTGTTTGTGAACCCGTTTATCCACTTTTGCACTCACATGTGGCTTCTGTTTAACAAGAACTCAAGCAGCATCTAAACAAAAGGTCAGTTACAGTGGTGTGTGTACCCAGTTACCAAAGCAATAATGACCCTAAGTTTAAACTACAACATGTTGATGATGAAACTTTTTATTACAAATGTGTATTTTAACAAAACTTCACTGATGAGGAAAAACAGCTATGTAATGCAAACAAAAAAATGTGGGTTGTTGGGGTGCACAAAAAAAACAACAAGTGGTGCAAGAACGGTCATCTTCGTCTCTGTCTTCTTGTCTTTCTTTAAAAAATGAAAAGGTGAAATTTAAAATCCTTAAGTGAGAATAATTTCTGTCTTACTGTTCTCACTGATGAAAGCTACAGACTATTCATGGAAGAGTTCAAATTGGTAGTGAACTAACATTGTTTAATTACATAAAAATATATACATTAAAAGAAGCTTTAATACAGTTTGATTAGCAGATAGTTAAAAAATATGGAATATTAAATATACTCTGTGGTTGTATCGATACAACCACAGATACAAGATTCAAGATGCATTTGCATCATTGCAGATAAGGTGTGCAGTTTGTGTAAAATAAGTAGCAAGGTATATGTTATGTACATTATATTGTAAAGGTTTATTTGAGATGCAAAATAGTTTGAATAACAATTAATTTTCATAGATTCTTATAGATTTTGGGGTCATTTAAAATAAGTTCAATTTTATTTTACATATTATTAGATCATTAACAAAGGGGCCAAATGCTCATTTGAATGAACTGACTGTAGACCAAACAATCTGATGTTCATACATCATAAAAGAAAATATTTTTGAAGAAATGTTTAATTATTTATATAATGACTCACAATGAAAAAGAAAATGAGCCAGAAAGAGATAGGATTGTATCACACAATGAGAAGTAGGACAAATTCCCAAAAGTTTTTCAAAAGTCATTCACTGAAAAGAATCATGAATATTAATGTCCATGAAGTTAATGGTGACATTATTTGGATAAATGTCCCAGCTTGTGTGTGTGTGTTGATAAAATATGCTGATCAAATAAAATAGACTATGTCTGTGTTTGCTGGTAACTGGGGGGCAAAACTTTTCAACAATGTAGTTATTCAATATAAGTTCATATTTTTTTCATCTACAGCATTCACACTAGGAACTGCCTGCGTATGCTAAATGTTTGGACATAATATATTTTGTTACTTATATGGACCCTTTTACTACTTTGACTCTAAGATGAATGACTTTTGTGTTTGAGTGACGCACAGCAGATTTTTGACAATGTCTCTGTACAATGTGGCCTTTCTAAAAGTCCAGGGCTTTCAGAAGAAAAAAACAGCACATACAATGACGCAGTTCACTTCCAGCGTTTCTCCCTCATCATTTACCAATGCTAATTTGCAAGGACAGAGGAGAGAGAGAGAGAGAGAGAGAGAGAGAGAGAGAGAGAGAGAGAGAGAGAGAGAGAGAGAGAAAGAGTGTAAACGCAATAATTCTTATCACTCTTTGCTATTCCCCGATGTCTAGTAACCAGTTCATCAAGGTGCATCAGTGCAAGGTTCACTACATAGTAATGGCATTTCGACGCTCGCGATTTTGATTGGTGCATTGATCAGGCAGAGAGCCAATGGGCTTTTAGAGCATTGTTACACACACCGCAGTAAACAGGTAGGCATATTTACGACGAAAGTGAACCGGACAACAGCAACTCTGTCTCTGTCCTGAGAATTCTTTTGTGTTTTTGTTTCATTTTTTAGCCTTTTTTATATATTTTTTTAAAAGGTTTTTTATAGGAGGAAGGAGTGACGACACCTGGGTTTTACCGCCACGGGCGCGCCGGCTGAATCACGGCACGACGAGTGAGGGTTGAGGAGCAGCAGGTCGGACGCGCGAGATTATTCCGCAGGAGTTAAAGAACATTAAAGCCCTGGGTTATGCTCTTACTCAGAGACTGTAGTAGATGTATGTGAGAGACCAGAAACTGTGTGTTTCTCTCTGGGATATGAGGACCTGAGTGCGGGATGTGTGTGGAGCGCAGAGTGAGGAGGAGGATGAGCGCGTGGACTGTGCAGGTGCTCGCGCTGTGCGTGGCGCTGCCCTGCTTGTGTCTCAGTACACCTGCGCGCGCGCAGTCTCCTGATAACAAACAAGGTGCGTGACTCCTGACACACATACAAACACATGAATACATTTAAATATATATTCTTTTGGTTAGTTGATGGTGTTTTTTTCTGGTATTTATATATTCAACGTGTGTGGCTGTGATTTCGGCATGCTTTTCGGCATGACTAAAAATCAGTGCTCGCCTCTGGCAAGTGCATAAACCAGTCAAACCTGTCTTAAGATTGCACGAGCTCCACAACTAATGACAGACTGTCGTGTGTGTGTGTGTGTGTGTGTGTGTGTGTGTGTGTGTGTGTGTGTGTGTGTGTGTGTGTGTACGTGCACAATTTTACAACTTGGTGGAGCCAAAATTTTGTATCCGCGGAGGATAGTAATTTATATGACATAGTGCATGCAAAGAAAAATAGCTTTTCACCAAAAATGCAGGTTGTATTTAAAATAAACATAATGGATGATACGTGGAAGGTCCTTATGAGACTAATAAGGCAAATGTGCAAAAAGGACAATTACTTCATTTGAGAAAGAAAATCTATCCATGCATTAATTGCAATGCACTATTTGGCACATTTTTGTTATTAAACATTTTTTTTTAAGCAGTGGATATAGAGGAAAAAGTTTGCTTTTTCATCTGCTGATTGAGGAAGAGGGAGAAGGAAAAAATATACGAAGTGGCGCATGATCTTTGGCCCGTAGATTATGTTCATTAAGTAGGGTGGAGCAGCACAGGTACTACAACAACAACAGGTGTAGCCCTGTTGATGTCACTTACTCACACACACACACACACACACACACACACACACACACACACACACGCACACACACATAAACACACACATAAACACACACACACACATGTGACACTGCTGGCAGGGCAGGTAACAGGTTCCCAAAACTACTACATAGTGACCCGTGAATATTTGGGGGTGTTCTATTTTATTTCTATTTATTATTACGATGCATTTGCCTTTAGAAACAGACCTAATTTATTTTACAAGATAACTATGGCTCACGTGTTTTGTTTTTGTTGTTGTTTTTTGTTTGGTACATTATGTTTGCCAAAATATGTATTGTTTCTTTACACATATAAATGCATTAATAAATATATTAGCAAGGATTTTTCTTAAAGCAATAAAAATTTAGATCAGTTCTACACTCAATTTCCGAACAATGAGTAAAACTAAAAAAACAGATCATAATATGTGTGTGTGTGTGTGTGTGTGTGTGTGTGTGTGTGTGTGTGTGTGTGTAGTAACTATAGCATTCTAGGTCCAATGTAGGTCCACTGTACATCCACTCCGTCCGCATTACAGAGGTATTGTTCCGTATTAATTTATCCAACTCAAAACCAAATCATATCTGCTTGTCTGTCAGTGGATAGGTCAAGAATAAAAAATACTTATGACTAATAAAAACTGGACTGGATTGGTTTCAGTTTTGAATGTCTGGAATCTATTCTGCTGTCAAAGCAGTCACTGGGTACAAAGGGTTTAAAACATGTTGCTCTAACATAATTCGAATCCTTTTCTATGTTGTTATATGTTATATACTTTGTATTATACAAAATATCGATTTCTTAGCCTTCTTATTCTTCCTTTGTGAGGTAAAGCCATTTTCTCTCAGTAGAACATTCTGCTGCCAAGAGCTGAGTACTTTTAAATTCCTATTACCAACAGCTAGGTGAAAAAAACAAGAAGCCGTACTGACATAAACCTAAGTATCATAATTATGGAATTAAAACTGAAATACCTTTGGTTAATGTTATTATAAGAGGTAGCATGCAAATACTAAACATGGGAGGACAAAGGATTAGTCTGACTTTGTGTTTGTGTTTGCCAGTGGTAACAAAAGTGGGAATATAAATAAGATAAGATCTAAAACAGGCAGGAGCCAATTCTCTATTGCCAATACTTAAAGGGCAGGAAATGGTTTACTGAGAAAGCATAATTTTAATAATGCACCAGGTATGAAAACTGAACTTTAATGTTGCCAAGCAGTTGTTGACAAAGTTGTGAGATTGTTAAGGTACAACACTTTAGGCAGTAAAGGAATCAAGATGGGTTGATACATTTCCAGTCAAACAGGATCGTGGCCAGGTTTCCTAAAACTCGTGTTGACAGCAGAATTTGCAGTAGCATTTAGTGTCAGAGATGAATAAGAGAATGAACTGACAGATGGGGCCAATGTGTCAAAAAGACATTTCATGAGAAGTTGTCTGGGGGGCAGAGAGCTAATTATGAAAAGGATTTAGGGCTTAGTTCAGTGAAGAAAAAAATAGTTCTCCAGCAGCAGTTTCAAAGATTTATCAAGGGTAATCCTAATCTATGAAAATGAATTAAATGCTTTTTTTCATACATTTTCTGAGTTTGTTAATGATAGTAAAATGAGGTTTGGGGTTACGACAAGGTCTCTTATTGAGGTGCATGTGTGTGGTCTAAACAGTAAGATCTGATGTAGGCTGTGTTCAATACCTGGAGATCATGAGTAAATAATGGAAAAGAACAGTAATATGAATGTTGTAATTACAGAAACAGAGCAGAGGGGATCAAGTCTCACACATGACTATGAGAAAATATATAAGGCATAAACAAAAATGCAGGTGAGACAATAGTTTAGATGGATATACCACAAGCCTGGTTATAGCAACATAGTTGGCTGATGTGAGTGATTCAGTTCCAGCTTAGAGTTGATTCAGCTGAACAATACATGTTGCCTTGAATTCAAATTTACATTATGGAAATCACAGTGGCTTGTTTTTTTTTATCTTCTTGGGTTTAGATATAACTAAATAATGGGGGGGGGGGATGGATGGCTGTTTTCTGTAAGTTATCATGTTGTGCTTGGCTCATACTAAAGGATTTATTTACATTTAAATCAACAAAATCTGACTTCGCTAAACCTTAAAACTTTTCATACGCAACGTTTTTGTGTTTAAACTCTTACCTGCTTTGAAAGATCCCTCTAAGACAAAGTGGTGACAGAGTGTGTCGTAAGCAAGCATTCTTATGCTGTTTTGACTTTGAGAACAATGAAGACATGACTGAACTTTTTATGCCATAGCTGTTATATAAACAGATATGTTCAGTTGCCAGTGGTCTTTGTGAACATGGTTCTGAGTCGAAGCATTGTGTGTCAGAAACTCCCACACAATGTTAATGCCATGCCATGTATCATGTCAGGGAAGACAGCATGTACTGTGTAAGCCTTCTCATTTGCCTTCAGACTAAATGGTCATTGTATTAAAAAACATTTTACACACGACCATATTAAAGACTAACAGGATTTTTTTCTTTCATTCTTTATTTGTTTGTAGAATCCTTGTGCTATTTATTTACTTCACTTTAAAGATTGTTGTTTTCCTCATTCTGAGCATTAATTCATGTATTTTGCATTCATTCCAAAGGCACTTGGCAGAAATAGAATAAAGTACTGGTCTAGAGTAAAGTGTGTGTGTGTGTGTGTGTGTGTGTGCGTGCAGCGAATCGCTGCAAGAATCTTTATGATGTTGTTCAACTAGATAAGTTTTGAGTCACAGCAGTTATAGCTGACAGAGACTAACTGATCCTGACAGATAACTTCAATCTGACTGAAAACTAAGTTGAAATAAATTAGGTTGAATGATTTTGCTAATAGAAAAGCTATATATAGCTTTAAAAAGCTATGTTTGTGGAGCTGCCTGTGGCTCCGGGCAGTTTTAGGGGTTAAATCTGATAGTGTGCCTCTTGTGCATTTTTTACTGTCAGCAGCAAGAAACAGAAAAAGACAGTGTCAGCTATATGGAATCGAACCCAGTTACCCAGTACAACAAACACACACACGCCCCAGCATGAATGCATGCATGCATTCGCTCACACACACATGCATACTTACACATATGAACACACAAACACACACCTGATAAATCAGGAGGTATTTGACCACACCTATCCTTGCACTAGGAACAGAGTGACCTGTGAACTGTCTCCTGAGTACAAAACAAAGTAATCAGAAGTGTCTGTGCTTGTGTGTGTTTGTGTGTTAATGTTTTGTTTTTTGTTTTTTTAAGTTTTTTTGGACGGAAGACAAGTTTCTGTTTACCATTGTTATCATTCCTGTTTTATTTAACTTGTTTGTCCCATGTGCCTTTTTGTCTATTACTCTTTTCTTCTTACACCAGTCTTTCCCCTTCTCTCTCTCTCTCTTTCTCTCTCTTTCTCTCTCTGATGCTTGTTTTGTTTTTTGGTTATTTTTCTGCTTTTGTATGTTTGTGCATGTGCTCAAACGGTGTATTCTGGACTATAGAATAAAGCAAAGCAAAGCTCTTTATTGAGAGAGAGAGAGAGAGAGAGAGAGAGAGAGAGAGAGAGAGAGAGAGAGAGAGAGAGAGATTAGGCAGGCGAGTTGTGGAGGACATTTGGGCGGGTTTCTATACTTGGTTTCGCGCTCTTTTAAAATGAATGCATTGTGTTTTCTCTCTTCAGCCACACACACACACACACACACACACACACACACACACACACACACACACACACACACACACACACACACACACACACACACACACACTTACAGTACATACTGACCTCTCAGAGATAAGCCTGTCCTGCTTTAGTGAGCAATTGAGTCGCTATATAATCCTACAGGTTAATATTTATATTTATATGTTTAAGATAATCATTTACAGACTGCAAACCTGCAAATGTAATAACGACCAATATTTCTGATCTGACTAATTCCATATGTTCAGTAATAGTTTTTCTATGTTTATCAGTCTTAATGTAATATAATCAGTCTTAAGGATGAATATGAATTTATGTTTATTTATGAATGCTTGATTTTCAAATCAAGACTAATGAAAGGGTTTGTATTCCTGAGCTGTGTTTTGTGAACAGTGTTATAAAATTATTTTTTTACTATTATCATAATTAAGTCAACACGTTTTTTCTTGAAAAGCTGCTGTTTAAAAAAAAAGAAAAGGCAGCAGAGCTCAAAATAAAGACCAAGTGCCTTTTTTCTGTTAGTAGATTGTTTGATTCCCATTGAATTTCTATGAAAATGTAAATTTGAATAGCAAAGTAGAATTGCCTACCTCTTTAATCTCTCTCTCTCTCTCTCTCTCTCTCTCTCTCTCTCTCTCTCTCTCTCTCTCTCTCTCTCTCTCTATCTATCTATCTATCTATCTATCTCTCTCTCTCTCTCTCTCGTGCACAACTCTAGTGCTATCACTTTAGATACCCATGACAATAAATTCCTCTCTCTTTCTCTGTACAGTCATATGCTCAGGCACTCAGAACATGTTGAGTGTGACAGGGTCTTCACATTTGCAGTACCAGCGGATGAAAGAAATGTACACCGGCTGTCAGATCGTCATGGGCAACCTTGAGGTCACTTATATGGAACACAATCGTGATTTCTCCTTCCTGAAGGTAGGGAAAGTGGTGTGTGTGTGTGTGTGTGTGTGTGTGTGTGTGTGTGTGTGTGTGTGTGTGTGCGTCTGCGTCTGCGTGTGTCACAAACTCACTAATCATTCAATGGTGAGCTGATTCTATTATAAAGCCTCACATTTGTATTATATTTTTCTGCCCGTTCTTCTGTTTCTCTGCTTTCCTGTATCTCTCTCTCTCTCTCTCTCTCTCTCTCTCTCTCTCTCTCTCTCTCTCTTCTTCTAGTCAATTCGTGAGGTTACAGGTTATGTTTTAATAGCGATAAACCAGTTTAAATACCTGCCTTTGGAGCAGTTACGAGTGATCAGAGGAACATCGCTGTATGAAAAGCACTTTGCTCTTGCAGTCTTCATTAACTACCAGAAGGATGGAGAGTATGGGATGAAGGAGCTTGGCCTTACACATCTGACAGGTACACTCACTTACACACACACACACACACACACACACACACACACACACACACACACACACACACACACACAAACACACACACACACACACTCACTCACTCACTCACTCACTTACACATAGATTCTATCAGTGTACCTATTTTTTCTGTGCCCCAAATAGTTACAAATTAACACATTTTGTAACTGCTTCCTTCTCCACTTTCTACTTGGAGACAGGTGTGGCACTAAGTAAGAACAGACAAAGGCAATTAAGTGTATTTTCATTAATGTTCTATAATGTGGACAACCAGACCAGCAACCTTATTATGAGTTTCTTACATAACTCTGAATTTTTTGCTCATGAATTTTGAAAATGTTCTATAATATAAATAATAGTTGTTCAACAAATAATGCACTTTATTTTGTCCTTGGTTATACTAAATAATTTAATTTCAGTACCAAATTCTTGATAAAAAAATTATTTTTTGTTTTTCCACAATGTCTTTTGAAACACCAAATTTTATTAATCAACACTGCATGCAAGGAATGAACACAGTCTATAGAATGCCCAGTGCATCATAGGACACCATACACAATTGAATGCACCCGTTCACCTTCTTACATGTTTGGAAAGAAGGAAGCAACCACAGAACCCAGAAGAAATCCAGACAAGTTTGAAAAAATTATGCAAAATGCACAGACAGTAACCTAAACTCAGGATCACACCAGGCAACCTGGAGCTGTGAGGTGGCATCACTACCCACTTCACCACAGTGCCACCCAAAAACTGAGGGTGTGAGAAAAAGAGCAACCACACAAGTAAAAAAGACACTAGAGAGGATTAAGTCAATAATACAACAATAATATAAAAAAAAATACCCAGTTTAAAAAAACAAAGTTTGTGTACCTATACAAAATGTATATTCGCTCTCAGTTCAGAAACCAGATGCCCTACATTGTTATGGATTGGACCGTAAATGCATCACGACACAAACACCTATGAAACAAACCAAATCTTACAAGAAATTCCAGTTTTTTTGTTTATCGTGAAATCTGACCTATAATGTAATTTATACCTTATTTTAAGTTCTACAGTAGGTGTGTGTTTTCAGTGTGACTGTTAACGGTCACACGGATAGTTTCAGGGACAAGCCCATGCCTGCTCCAGTCAGGCATCTACTGCAACTAGGAAGGTTTTTGTTACATACTGCATATGCGGGAGTTTGTGAGGGTGAGTGCATTGGTGTATCTGGGGAAGTAGGGCATCCTGCTAATGTGTGTGTGTGTGTGGTGTGGTGTGACATGAAAACTGGTGCTCTATGTTCATCAGTTTACCAGGTCCAACATAGATAAAAGAGTAGTTAATATATTTTCCCCCTCACTCTGCACTGCAGCAACTTGTCTAAAATGTGACATTTGCTCCTGCAGAAATAATCCTTGTTCAATCCTTGTGCGACAATATTGAGCATACACAACTACAAGAGGTAACAGATAGTGTTGTTATGCAAAACAAGATTGCACAACATTCAATTGCTATGTTTACAGACTAAAGATTCTGACGAGTTTTGTTTCCTGGAGTCTTGGTTGTGTATGTATTATGTGTTATGAGAAAACCCTGTCAAATATATTTTTGTTTTTTTCGATTGTTGTAGATCGTGTGTGCTTTTTATTTGAAGGACATCATTTCTTTGCCTTGGCTAATGCGAAGGCTATTTTGAGCATTGTGCTGTTGACATGTTGACCTCCTCACAGAATAATGACTTATAACACTGTAATAGCGAGTTTAATAACTGTCATACCTACGAGTGCTGTCATAGGATAACACAGTATTTAGTGTGCTAAACACATCACTAGCAATTATAGTGTCAGTGTGAAGGGGTAGCTCAGGGGTTAAAATGTTTTGCTCAGAAGGTTGTGAGTTCGAATCACAGAAACGCCCAGCTGCTACTGCTGGGCTGTTCAATGAGGCCTTTAACCATGTATGTATTTTGTAAAAATTAATTATTTGTAAGTCCCACTGCTAAATAATGTAGTTGGGCATTTGCTAAATAATGTAGTTGCTGTATGTGTCGACATGCTCGATGTGTTTTTTTTTACATTAATTTTTTGTGTGTGCGTAGAAATTTTGGAGGGGGGCGTACAGATCATCCAGAATGAGTTCCTGAGCTATGCGCCACAGATCAACTGGCTGGATATCGTAAAGGACAGCAAAGCTAAGATCATCATTCAGGACAATGGACCAGAGCGTAAGCAACATTTATAGCCGTATACGGCCCTATAATGTCAAAGTCACTTTAGAGTGTTAAAATCAGTATCATTTGGATGATAAAATGACCTTCATGTAAGTGCAAGCATGACATACCTTTGCCGCATTACTACATTAGTTAGGCGTTAACCACATTTTGCCCGTAGGCACTCAGTTAAGTATTTTAGGGTCAGAAATAACTATGTATGCACAGTTGTGTGTTAAGTGTTGTACATGGCATGCGAGATTTACTTAGCCTAAAATTTCTGTCCGATTTCCTTCTCTGTCGTGTGGATGTGCACTTGTTTTGCCAAACCACTTTAATGTACATGGAAATATACATTTTCCTTATTCAAAAATAAGCTTATTAAAAGCCTCATTCATAGCAAATAAGAAACATCAAGACCCAGAGCTGTGACTCCCCAAAAGGAAATCCGACATAAAGTAATTATTGTAATTATTGGTTGAAAAAATGAGTTTTGTGGAAACTTCTGTCTGCTCAAAATAGACAAATTAGATCTAATTGTATATCATTATGAAAGTTTTACTGAACTGCTTACTCACATTCACAATTTTTCCCATCACATTTTTTTCCCAACACTTGTTACTACTTTCTGTATACTGCTACAATCTTATGTTTTTCCTGCTTGTGCCATGATCAGGAAAATAGTGGTTAACATAAAGTTCATACTAATATCATACTAATACTAATATCATACACACATACTAATATCCGGAGCATGGAATTTTTAGATTTTCTCTGACAATTCTGTGTTTTTTAATTCTCTTTTCCTGTTTAGTTCCATGTCATGAATCTTGTGATGGACACTGCTGGGGATCAAGCAGAGACAGCTGTCAGACTCGTGAGTTTTAACATCTCTACCTTCACTTCCACATCTTTGTTCGGTCTACTGTCAGTACGTGTTTCTGCAACTTATATATAACATTTACATTTAGCCATTCTCTCTCTCAGTGACTAAACTGGTGTGTGCACCCCAATGTAATGGCCGCTGTTTTGGCCGAAGTCCCAGCGAATGTTGCCACATCGAGTGTGCAGGAGGCTGCACGGGGTCACAAGATACTGATTGCTTTGTAAGTTAAAACATGCGCGTCCACACACTCATAGTTTTATAACCTGTAGCTTATAAACGTCATTTTCAGATCAATTATGGGGGCTAACAGCATTGTTATCAAAGCCCCCACATACATCTGGCTTGTAAATAGTAAATAACCCTAATTATGAGCTGAATCCAGTACAAAGTTTATGAATCACAGCTGAACTTTTTTTTGTTATGTTTGTGCATATGTGCAGGCCTGCAGGAGTTTCAACGACTCAGGCTCCTGCGTGCCCCTGTGTCCTCAGGGCGTGATATACAATAAAGTAACATTTAAACTGGAGCCGAACCCGAATGAGAAATATCAGTATGGATCAGTCTGCATAGCCCAGTGTCCCCGTAAGTTACACTCCTCCTGATTTAATCTTTTCTGCTTCATAAGTTTTTTAACTCATTAAAATAAACGGTTTCAATCTCATTTAAACCAGAGTTTAGTTAAGTTAAAGTAAAAAAAAAAATTATAATAATTGAATTATAATAATTGAATTATGAAAAGCAACTAAGCAATTAATAAATTGATTATATAAACTAGAATATCATGCCCTGAAAATAATGGTTTGATTACATGAACTCCCTGTTATGTCTTTACACAATTTTTTTAGCTAACTTTGTGGTAGATGGAGGTTCGTGTGTTAGCAGCTGCCCTTCGAATAAAATGGAGGTTGACAAGAAAGGAGTGAGAAGGTGTGAACCATGTGGTGGAATTTGTCCAAAAGGTAGCATACAACACACAGAGACAGACACACATAGACCCAGACACATACACATACACACACATACACACACACACATACACACACACACACACACACACACACACACACACACACACACACACACACACACACACACACACACACACACACATTTACACATACCCACACCCACCAACAGCAAACAGTGAACCTATTCATAATGCAGACAGATTAATACAATCTCACAGGCTTTCAAGTTCATGAACTCAAATATGACATTCTCTCTCTCTCTCTCTCTCTCTCTCTCTCTCTCTCTCTCTCTCTCTCTCTCTCTCTCGCTCTTGCACACTGTTTTTGTGTCTAGTGTGTGAAGGTACTGGCTCACCCACCAGGCAAACAGTGGATTCTCAGAACATAGACAGTTTTATAAACTGCACTAAAATTCAGGGCAGCCTCCATTTCTTTTTCACTGGCATTAATGGGTGAGTGGTGCTAAAGGTTGCCAGAAGCAACTACAACTGCACAAACATAATTGCTGTAGGATAAGAATGCAGGCGTGTGTCTGTAACCTGTTGCCTATGTTTTTCTCAGTGATCCATATAACAACATTTCTGCTCTGGACCCCAAGAAACTAAAAAACTTCAACACTGTTAGAGAAATCACAGGTTTGTGGGTGTGTATGCGTGTGTGTGTACATGTATGTACAGGTAGTCGTCGACTTACGACCTATGCAACTTACGACCATTCGACCACAATCGCTAGCCGCGGTGTACGACAGTGCGTACCTGCTTCCGGCATCATTTCACAGTACTGTACATATAGCCTACTCTACGTACGACCAAATCGTGTTACGTAACCGGTCTGTTGGTCCCAATCGTGGTCGTAAGTCGACGACTACCTGTAGTATATATACAGTAAAACCCTATTGTAAGAGCAAATTTTGGAAATTTTGCTCGGTCGCTCTCGTTGTTCAGTGCAGCAAAAATGTTACTTTTTTTAGTGTTATATTTTTATTTCACTAGAAATCTTGAAAAATGTCTCCCAAGAAAATCAGTGATGGTGCTGGGAAAAAAAAAGTAAATAGAATTACTATTAAAACCAAGAAGGAAATATTCGAAAAGTACGAGCGTGGTGTGCGTACTCGTGACCTATGTCAGCAGTATGGGGTGTCTAGCTCTACCATAAGCATCATAGTGAAAAATAAAGAGAAGGTCAAGAGAAGGAGATTCTCCTTCCAAAAACGAACTTCCTCTCTTACCATCCACCACCATCTCACACTCGCAATCAACCACTACCACATGGGTAAGTGTTAAATTATGTTTACCGTTCGGTACTGTATTTTCATTCATTTATCTTTATTTTTATTACAGTATTTTATTCTCTTATTATTAATAATGTATTTCTTAATGTCAATACAGTAATTTGCGGTGTATTTGTTTGTTAAAATAGGCTACAAATACTTTTTAAGTGCAGAAATAAGCGATCAAATGAGGTCTCAGAACGGATAAAATCGCTTTTACATTAATTCTTATGGGCAAAATTAGTTCGAACTTACGAGCAAATGGACCTACGAGCAATTTTCACGAACGAATTATGCTTATCCAACGGGGTTTTACTGTATATATATATATATATAATGATTTCTTGCACTATTGATAGTCTGCAATGCGTGACCCTTCTCATGGTTTGCTTGCCAGATTATCTGAGTATTCAGTCATGGCCTAAGGAGATGGAAGATCTGTCAGTGTTCTCCAATCTGACAACTATACAAGGCCGAAGTCACTACAAGTAAGACCAGGCACAGTTGCACCACACCTGTATTTATCTGTGCGCATGACATCTTTCTTCTCTTTTATATGGTAAAAACTTTTAGGGTAATTCATCTGTATACAACAACCAGGCATAGTTTTAAGGCCACAGATCAGGCATAACATTATGACCACCTGCCTAATATTGTGTTGGTCCCTCTTTTGCTGCCAAAACAGTCCTGAGCTTCCAATCATTAACAGCATTAACTTCTTCAGCAATTTGAACTACAGTAACTTGTGTGTTGTATCCTAACACACGAGCCAGCCTTCGCTCCCCATGTGCATCAATGTGCATTTCCTTCCTTAGACCACGTCTAGCCATCACTATTTGTCCCATTTCAAACAATTCAAATCTTTACACTTACCCTTTTTTCCTGTTTCGAACACATCAGCTTTGAGGACAGAATATTCACTTGCTGCCTAATATCCCACCCTCCAACAGGTGGCATGATGAAGAGATAATCAGTGTATTCACTCAACAGTCTTAATCTTATAATGTCATAATGTTATGCCTGGTCAGTATTTTGGTCAACTTTTACTGGTTAAGTAAACATAACAGTAAAAGATTTTGTGATACATTTATTAATATAATTTTTTCAATCTATTTATTGCTACCTTGTTAGAATTGTTTTGATTCAAATTATGGAATTGTTATGGAATTGATTATCATAAGTGATATTTAAATGGTATGCAAGGGTATCACTGCAAATAACTCATTTTTGGAAATAATATGGTTAATGTGTCAAACATGGAAGGATTTTTATCTTGCTGATCTATTGTGAAATAGATGCAATGTTTTAAAGATATATTTTACCATGTGTTTCACATGCTAAATCCTCCTCCACTTTTTATTTGATCATTCTTTCCTTGACAGAGGAGTAAGGATCAAGAGGTAAGATTCCTTGATTTGACTAACGTTCTTCACCTTCTGCCTGACCAAGCAGAAATTTTAAACTTGTCTGTTTTTCCTTGGGTGATCAAATGACTGGATCATATTCTCTTTGTCACTATCTGGTTCTCATTTTGCATAAAGTGCATGGTTTTCATCTGGTTATTTCATTAAACAAAGATGGGAATTACTGATGTACAAACACTTTGTTACTTCACTTAAGTAGATTTTTCTGGTATCAGTACTTTACTTCACTATTTTTGCTTTTTGCTTTCACTGATTACAATTTTACACAAATATCGGTATTTTCTACTCCTTACGTTTTCAAACCAGGCTCATTGTTTTAGTTTTCAACTATTTGGTGGCATGTTCACGTGCACCATTTTCAGCCCATCAACCTATTTCTTGTCATTGCGCAGCTTTTTCAATCTACCATGCTTGCTTTTTGGTGGTGGTGCAAAATCTTGGGGTGGTGAATAACCATGGGGTCTTTTAAATCATGAAGCCTAATATAGAAAAAATGCACCGTCCTGAAAAAATCACTTTTGTCTTTGACACTAGGGGCTACTCTCTGCTGGTGATGCAAATCAAAACACTGAAATCGTTGGGTTTGCGCTCTCTGAAGAGGATCAACGATGGTGGCATCTACATTGCAGACAACTCCAATCTGTGCTACCAAGAAACTGTCAACTGGACAGCCTTGTTTGGCCTACGTGCCCAGCGTCAGCAGAAAACCCTTGATATCAGAGATAACCAGTTTCAAGATAAGTGTAGTAAGTGTGTGCATATATCTACTCTTCAACAGATCTAAGGCTAGACAACGCCTAAACAGTATTCCATTGGAGCTTGTTTTAATTTGCAATTTTCACAAGGATACAAATTGCAAATTAATAATCCTGAACATGTTATTTAGATTAGAAGAAATTCCACAAATATACTGTACTATAATAATGTCTATTATATAATCTGAAACAGCTACTCACATACAGTGATGTATAGCAGGCTGTGGAAAATGTGGAAAAGATGTGGAAAGTGTGCAAATGTATTAGACAGTGACAGTGTGCATTGTGTATGTGTGTGTTCCTGATAAACAGTCAGTGAGGGCCATGTGTGTGACCCACTGTGTTCCTCCAATGGCTGTTGGGGTCCTGGGCCGGATCAGTGTCTCTCTTGTAAGAACTACAGCAGAGGAGGAACCTGTGTACTGAACTGCAACTTTTTAGAAGGGTGAGTCCTTCTAGTGCATGTGTGTTTATTCTAGCTTAGTTTTGAAAATATATGTATAGTTTAATGCAATTAATGCTCAGTATCACACCACTGTATATTTTAATGCTTTGCTGGGCTTTGCATCAAATATATACATATATTACATATGCATTTCTCATGACAGGGACAAAAGGGAGTTTGCTGGGCCAAATGACGAGTGTATGCCATGCCACTCTGAGTGTGCAGTGCAGGAGAACAGACACACCTGTAGAGGACCGGTACTATTGCTGCTTATTTTCTTGCATTTCTCACTTTTGTGCCATTCACATTACATTGTAAGGACATTCACACATTGCTGAGTATACTGTAAATGCAAATGCAAAGTTATCATTTTAAATCAACATACTGATATATTGCTTCTTGGTAAGTAATCTCTCTCCCCCCTATCTCTCTCTTTTTCTCTCTCACTCTCTTTCTCTGTGTCTGTTGTACTCTAGGGGGCAGATCAGTGTGTGATGTGTGCAAATCTGCAAGATGGGCCCCACTGTGTCTCTTCATGCCCACAGGGTGTTATGGGAGAAAAACGGGTTGTTGTTTATAAATTCCACGACACTCAAAGCAAATGCCAGCCCTGTCATGCCAACTGCACCCATGGGTGAGGTCATAGTGTGAATTATATTCTGAGATCATTCATAGTGTGCGAAAAACATTGAACACAGATACATGTTTTTGTGTTTAAACCTAATGTCTTTGTGCTTTGCTCAGGCTTCTTATCATGTCATTTCCCAGTGCTGTTTTTGCTCATTAATGTAAATTCAGTGCTTTTAATTATCATGTTTTTACTAAACCAAGAAAAATCCATGTACATAAATAAGGTATTCTATGGAAATGTGTTTTATATATATGCTCACTGACCCTACAACGTATCTCTTAAATGTAACATTATATAAATAATAGTGTTTAAAAAGGTTTTCAGCAATTTTCGCAGTTCTTCAGGACTATTAGGTTGTAAAAACTAGACACACTTTCTTTAATACAGAATAAATGGACACCTTAAAATTACATCCATTATAGGGTAAAGATTATGAAACATCTTATCTTGTCAGCAAAAAGAATGTCATGAAAGAGTTGTTTGTGCTTGCCATAAGGTATGATTCATTCAAGGACGGCATGTAGGTGCTACCTGTAATTCATGCTGCATTGTTTATCAACTCCACCCCTAATTGCTGCCAGACCTGCTGCCATATACTGTCCTATTTAAAACAAGTAAAGATTTAAAAGCTTTACTTTAATACAGCGGATTAATTCTTATGACTGTGGGTTTCAGGTGCACAGGACCAAGTTTGAGAGACTGTATGGGGTCACCCAAAAGAGCATCATCTGGGTATGTGTTTTGCTCTGCTGGTCAAAAGCATTATTACATTCTGTTTTCATATTGCACTTTTAGTTCAGATTAATAGTCTTTAACTAATGTGTGTGTGTGTGTGTGTGTGTGTGTGTGTGTGTGTGTATACAGGGTGCCAGTGACTGCCATTGTGTTGGGTGCTATAGCCTGTGTGCTTTTGGTATTATTTGTGTTTGTGATGGCTGCTCTCTATCGCCGCAGTCTGGCCATCCGACGCAAACGTGCTATGAGGCGATATCTTGAAAGTGAAGAGGTTTGTATGTGTTGCTTGACTAAGAGACATAAGCATGTCATTGAAGGGAGGTAAAAACAGCAAAGGTGTGATCCTTATAGCTTGCTGAAACTTGTAGAAACCGTTTAAAAAAACCAAACAAACAAACAAACAAACAAAAAAAAAATATATATATATATATATATATATATATATATATATATATATATATATATATATATGCATTATTATACAAAAGTGAGTATACCCCTCACATTTCAGCAACCATTTTAGTATTTCTTCTCAAGGGACATTAATGAAGACATTTTTTTTTTTTTTATATTTTAGAGGAGTCACTGTGCAGCTTCTATAGCAGTACAGATTTACTGTCCTCTAAAAATAACTCAACATATAACCATTATTGTCTAAATACCTAACAACTAAAGTGAGTACACCTTAAATCATAACAGCTGTAATACAAATTATACACTATAAACTAACATACAAATTTGTGTATCTTGTATTAGAGCAGTTAAATTTTGGTGCTTTGATTACAATTCTCTCATAATGACCACTGGATGTTCAACATGACACCTCATGGCAAAGAACTTTCTAAAGATATAGAGAATTGTAATTGTTGCTATGTATATAATATCGGTAGAAGAATGCGGAAAAGAGGAAGGCCAAGAGGTTTGTGGATGTGGTAAAGGAAGACATGCAGATAGTATGGAGACGGATGAGCCGCTGTAGCCACCCCTAATGGGAGCACCCGAAAAAAAAAAAAAAAAAAAAAATTATATATATATATATATATATATATATATATATATATATATATATATATATATATATATATATATATATATTCCTTTTTATTTTTGCAGAGTTTTGAGCCATTGGATCCTGGGGAGAAAGGGACAAAAGTCTACACTCGCATTTTGAAACCGTCTGAACTACGAAAGCTTAAACCCTTGGGTACAGGAGTGTTTGGTAGTGTCCACAAGGTATTTACCCCTAAATAAATGAATCTAATAAAATTCTATCTTAAAATGCTAATATCAAACAGCTCTTGCAGGAATAATTCACAAATATGTCTCTTATCTTCAGGGTGTGTGGATTCCGGAAGGAGACACAGTAAAGATTCCTGTGGCCATAAAGACTATTCAGGATCGCACAGGTCGACAGACTTTCCAGGAAGTTACTGATGTAAGACACTCACTTACTGATACATACACACACATACTCACACATTCAATACCCTTCCAAAGTATTGGTAAGTGAGCAAGTCCAATTCTATTGTTTTTGCTACACACAGACATTTATTCAAAACATGAATATGAGGATAGATTATTATTATGTTAAACAACAGAACATTGCTGTCTGTCTGAACCAATATATTTTTCAAGTGATACAAAATATTGAATTTTGTGACTGACAGGTGTGACTTTATTAAACTGGTAATAGGTTTGAATGTCTAATTTTGGGTTGAGCCATGTATTTCACCTGTAAAAGACTGCATTTCTTGTTACATCGAACTGAGCCATTGCACAAGCATTGGAAATATTTAAAAATGTTGAATTTGTAGAAGGTTTTAAACTGACTCAGTCAGTAGTTATGTGTAATCAAATATTAACTGTTATTAACATTAACTATCTGTTCCAAATTTTTTTGCTCAACAAAGAATTAGGTGGTCTGCCACCAAAGGTGCAATGTTCCAGGTGGTTTAACACCTCTACATAACAATGTCAAGCAACTTATGCTGAAATTTCAATCTATTTTGAGCTCAAATCCAAGTGTCTTCAGTGTATAACAAAAACCAAAAAAAATGGCACTGAATTTTTAATTCTTTTACAGGAACTTGATGTATCCTGAAATAATTGCTAAGCAACAGACAAATATGGACTCTTCATTGCCTTAAAAATCAGCCAGTCAACCAGTAATTTCTTTTTTCTCATAGCACATGCTGGTGATGGGCAGTTTGGACCACCCATACATTGTGCGTCTCTTAGGCATCTGTCCAGGCTCCTGTTTGGAGCTGGTCACTCAGTACATGCCACAGGGTTCCTTACTGGAACATATCAGGCAACGGAAGGACAATCTCAACCCACAGAGGCTGCTCAACTGGTGTGTGCAGATCGCCAAGGTGAGCAGTCTGCGCGTTCGCATTTTTGCATGTGTATTATTTAATGTATGTAATACACTATTTTAATGAATAATTATTTTTACATGTACTGTTTTTTAACTTGATGGTTTATTCCTCTGAGACATTGTCATGTTATAGAGAGCACAGAAAAATTGCTCTGTCCTAAAGATTCTTTTGTAGCTGAAAACATAAAGCATTAAAAATCTTCTGACATTAGATATCGAAATAAATATTACAGAAAAATCTCCCCATAGGCAGAAATATAGTCTATGTACTATTCTTTCTCCTCTTTTCCTTTGGACCTCATTGTCTCATATCTGCTTTTACTCTATCTCAGGGTATGTATTATCTTGAGGAGCAGAGGATTGTCCATCGGAACCTAGCTGCCCGGAACATCCTTCTCAAGAGTGATTTTATGGTCCAAATTGCCGACTATGGAATTGCTGACCTGTTTTACCCTGACAACAAGAAATGTTTCTACGAGGTGAAGGTGAACCAGACACCAATCAAATGGATGGCCCTTGAGAGTATTTTGTTCCGCAGATATTCACACCAGAGTGATGTGTGGAGCTATGGTGAGTGTGTGTGTGTGTGTGTGTGTGTGTGTGTGTGTGTGTGTGTGTGTGTGTGTGTGTGTGTGTGTGTGTGTGTGTGTGTGTGTGTGTGTGTATGAATACAAGAGAGACATTAAAAAAAACCAAGTCTCATGAGTGTTTAATAAGACATTTATTGGCATCATTCCCCTTGTGTAGGTGTAACTGTCTGGGAGATGATGTCATATGGGGCAGAGCCTTATGCTGCAATGAAACCACAGGAAGTTCCAGACCTGTTGCAGAAGGGAGAGCGTCTGTCTCAACCTCAGATCTGCACGATTGAGGTTTATATGGTTATGGTCAAATGTAAGTCCCCTCAATCTCTTCACCTATGACATTATAAAACATAGAATGCAACATTACTAACTAAAGTTTTTAAAAAGGAATATTATGTGAACATATAAAACGTTTTCTAGAAAACGGTGCGTAATGAACAACCCCAAACACACAATTTAACAGTTAGTACAATCAGTATTTTAGATGGTTTAATTAAATTGTGTCTGCATTTTCAGGAGTGGTTGTGTTGAAATGCATGTACAGTATAACTATAAATGCAGTCACAGTGATTTTTAATAAAACTCCAGTGAATTAAATACAATTTTAATGAAAACAATAATATATAATAATAATAATAATTAATGAATAATAATTATAATAATAATACTTATTATTATTTAAATATTAATGCCTATATATTTTAAATACTGTAGTGATTGGATGTGGTAAGTGTGGTAATGTGGTATTGATAAACTCCAAACACTGCTGATGTGTTTGTTTTAATGAAAAAGCACTACAAGTGGTTTCTTGTGTAGAAAAACACAATAAAGCTGTTTTGATTTATTTTTCATAGCTTTAATAACAGAATCATGACATCACTTGCTTTAGTTTTTGACTGTATTTCTGATTTTATAATGAAACATTACTGTAAAAGTGAACATATTTGACTCTCCCGGCAGGCTGGATGATTGACGAGAATGTTCGACCGAGTTTCAAAGAGTTAGCCAGTGAGTTCAGCCGTATGGCCCGAGACCCACCTCGATACCTTGTCATTAAAGTAAGGCTTCCAAATAACCTGACAGAACACTTTAAAACAAATTATATCAAACTATAAATATTTAACTGTTTACACAACTATAGCGATGATAGCAGGCATATGACACTGTACATTCTATTTTGTTAGGGAGATTGCACTGCTCCTGACCCTGTCTCTGATGAGCCATATCATCGTGGCACTCAAGTGGACATTCTAGGTGTGGGGCTGGAGGGCCAAGAGGATGAGGCACTGGAAGACGGCATGACCACGCCTCCTGTGTACCTCACACCATCAAGAAGCCTCTCTAGATTGCGTGTGGATACCAACAGGGTAAGAAACTCATAAGAAACCCCAAAAATTTTTTATAAAAATCATATTCTAAAGTGAGGGTACAATAAAAATTAATTAGTGTAAACTAAATCTTTTTGACTATGCTTATTCATAATATTATTAATATATATTTTAATATTTTTCACAGGCTAGCTTTACCGCTGCTGGTTACCTGCCAATGACCCCCAGTGTAGAAGGCTCTATGCCGGTATGTCTGAATGTGGTACACTGCCTACTGTGAATGAATGCTTTCTTGGCACTCTGATGTCATGTTATATGACACACAATGCTCCTTGTTTTGCTGTAGACCGTATGGCATTCGCGTTCACGCCTCAACTCAGCACGCACTATTTCTGAAGGTTCTGAGGGGCATGGCACCCTGGTAGAGCTGGAGATGAATGAAGACGCACTGCTGGCTGGCAACCTAAGAGGCGTGCAGCGTCGAGAGGACAGTGCCTATATTTCGGACAGCCTATCGGGCCCTCCGGACACACCCATTCCTGACACACCATCTCCATGTAACGAGGGAGAGGAGGACCAGAATGGATACGTATTGCCAGGACTAAGTGACAATTCAGACAGAGGTTTGTGGGAAATAACTTTCTGTTGCATTTGTCCTATTGTGTCCCACTGTTCATTTAAATTATTTATTAACCACAGGCATACAGTCATAATAATATTGTCTAACAGCAGCTTCCATCCTTTTCTGTTTAGAAACGATGTGTTCGATACCTTCTCGTGTGACACTCTCTAATGGAAGGATATCTTCTGGTCATTCCCGTGAACTATTAGAGGAGCATGACAGTGGAGAGGAAGAATATGAGTACATGAACAATCAAAACCTCCCCCTTAGACACCTGAAAGGCTGGAGCCAAAACTGCTGTCAGCACACAAATCGCAATTTCAGCATACACAAACCTCCGGGTAACAATAGTAGGTTATCCATGGAGGGCACCGAAAGCAGTGGAGGTCTCTCTCAGTCCTCCTTGGACGAAAGAAGTCATAGCAATGCTGACCTTCCATTTAGCGAAGCAGAGTATGCAGAGGCAGACCTGGACCAGGACCTTCAGTATGAATACATGGACATTCGTAGTGGCCCGGGAGTCACTGCACCAAATATTAACCACAGAATGGACATCCTAAGACAAGGAAGCCATATTTCTTCCAGGAAATCTCTTGAGAAAGAAGAGTGTGAAGATGATGAGTATCAGTATACAAACTGCCAACCACGGTTGAGGCGCTCACTCCTGGTTCAAGGCTTGATGGAGGGGGAGGCAGAGGTGTATGAATATGAAGAAATGGACTCTCAGGTTGCAGGGGTACACTCAGGGGCTGAATACGAGAATCTCCACGAAGCAGGAGAAGGAGAGGAGGCCCAGGGACAGCCCCAGCACGGAGATGGGCAATATGTTAAAGTACATACAGGGAGGAAAAAGGGCAAGGATGGGGCAGACAGATGTTTCGACAATCCTGACTACTGGAATAGCCGATTGTTTTCCAAAGCAAATGCAGTGCATACTTAGAATGGGAGAGAGATCATGAACTTCTAAATACAGTAGTGAGATGGAACTAAATATAAAGAGTATAAAATGCTATCAGCAACAAAGTATAAACAAAGTAGCAATCAGTAAAGCATGAATTGTTTTCTTTCTGTTTTCTTGACCAAATTAGACTTGGCGATAAAGAATGATTGTATGTTTACCCAGCGAAAACCAAAAAAAATTTGGATTTTTTAATTTTTAATTTTTTTTGCTAAAATGTAGAAAGAATTACATTAGCCAACTTTTACAAACAGTACATCGATCATTACATACAAACGTATAAACCTCAGTCAATACTGAACAGCCACCAGACCTCAGGATGCAGATCAGGCTTTAATTTTTTACCTTCCACTGATGGGCGCAGGTATTGATTCTATGTAGATAGTTTTTTTTGTTTGTTTGTTTGTTTTTTTACAATTCAGTATGTCTGTTACAGGTGTTTATTCGGTCTTCACATTCATCATGGCAGCTTGCATTGCATCACATGACCATATTAACAGTGAGTCAGAGATGAATGCTTTTG
The DNA here is from genome assembly GCA_039877035.1 of Silurus lanzhouensis. Classification (NCBI taxonomy): domain Eukaryota; kingdom Metazoa; phylum Chordata; class Actinopteri; order Siluriformes; family Siluridae; genus Silurus; species Silurus lanzhouensis. The sequence goes on along the minus strand of JBCEWE010000455.1, from coordinate 13,525,241 downwards.
AATTCTTATTTTGTACAGAATGTATACCAATATATATTGTAGTTGTACCACTATGCAGCCATTTGAAATAACAGTATCAACAGCATTGCTTCAAGCACTTAAAGAACACAGACACAACTATGTGTATTTTTCTTTGGGGGTTTTTGTGTTGGAAACTTTTATATCACATGAAAGGAACATTTGATCATATTTTCAAAGAAACTGTCATGTATTGTTTTATGTTTCACAAGAATTTATTTCTGTGAAGTTTTTTTAATTATTATTTTTACCTGATGATTTTTGGTGTCATTTTATACATACAGTGTGTCAGAAATCTGTACTTCATATATGAAATAAATGTTATATTGTTATAAGTTGTACTCCTCTACAACCCTGTGTCATATAATATTAATGCTATATGTAATTGATGTAACATGTAGCAGGCTGTGCATTTCATACCTAGGCCTTTAGTGGTGTCCTTCCTGAATCAGTCCACATCTTAATACCATCATTATGGCACCATGGATGTAGAAACCATCAATAATATAGGGAAAAGCTGTAGAACAGAGTGCTGCATTACAGACAGGCCAAATAACACAATTCAACAGGTCTCCTTTCAGTATCCCTACCTGCATACATCATCTTTACCAATCATTGATATCAATCTTATTAAATGACCCCCTGGGCTTTCCATGCATTTCTGTAGTACTTTAAAAGTAATTTGATCATGGAAAAAAATATTTTTTTCCTGGAGATTTGAAATGAAAGCAAATTGTGTGAGTTTGTGCACATTCTACAGGAAAGAAAACACAAAAGTATAAATAGCTCTTGGAAAAACTTTGGATTGTTTTGGATAACCTATCCTCATGATGAACTTTTTTTTTGGCAAAGTCTGTCTTGAAAATGGGCTTGTAAGTATATCTGTGACCAAATCGATTTCTTCTTATCTACAGATGTGGGTCGAAATCTGATTGGTTAAAGCAACTGAGTTATTGTCATGTACTTTAGAAAGGTGAGAGAGGCACGATGAAGATGGTTTGGTCATGTGCAGAGGAATGATATGGGTTATATCTGTAAAATAATAATGCTGAGGATGGAGACGGCAGGCACTAGAAAAGAAGAAGGCCAAGGAGGAGGTTTATGGAAATGGTGAGGGAAGACATGTAGGTGGTTGGTTTGAAAGAGGCAGATGGAGAGTACAGAGTGGAATGATCCGCTGTGGTGACCCCCAGCTAAAAGAAGAAACGTGAAGATAACAGCAGCGCCACAGAAAGAAACCCTAGGGAATGAAAAGAGTAGACTATTGGGAAGTGTTGAAGAGAGAAGAGACGGCCTTGCTGGCCCTGACGGCCTGCCACTGTAAATGACTAATATCAAATCCTATAAAATCTAATGTTCTATTTAGATCTAATAAATCTAATAAAATAAACTTCTTATACTCAATAAACTGAAACTTTTTTGACGTTTTACTCAGACTGGTGCTCAGCCTGTATTTTGGCGGTTGGTTGTTCTGTACCGTTGGGTGACGTATGCGTGTAGTGGGCGTGGTCTGGGCGGGGCTAAGAGAACGAAGCGCGGTGGCGGTGAGCGGCTCGGTGCTCTGGATGATCTTGCTGCTCCACTGATCGGATCGGGATTCGGCGAGAGATACGCTACAAAGATGTCCGACGACGAACAGCAAGAGCAGACCATTGCCGAGGACTTGGTTGTGACCAAGTATAAGATGGGCGGTGACATTGCTAACCGTAAGTTGTTTCGTGGAGACTGGTGATGAGGTTCATGGACAGTGTGTGACCTGCTGCTGGAGAACGTGACGGCCTGTGTGTAGAGCCGCTCCATGCGCCATGTGGCCAGCACGAACACGCAGCTCAGCCTCACTGGAACTCAGGGCTGATCCGTAGCGAAACATGACCAGTGGGGTGTATTGTATTAGTATTTCACGTGCTTGGTCGTTTTGATCTCTGATGAATTCCCAGATCTTTATTCACACCAGTCACTAAGAGCTAGCAAGCTAATTTAGTCAGCGTAAATGACCCATGTACTGCATATGACCTGCACTGTAGAGTAGGCGTTTGGGATGTTCGCCTTATGGACTTCTGCTGAACATTCGTTTATTGATCTTACATCATGAGGTTCTCCATTTTTATCTGTTCTGCCATTGTGGACATTTAACACCATTACACTGTGTACTCTAATGCTAACGTTCCAGCTAACTAGAAGGCACGCGCTTTCATTCCCGTACTCATATTCAGAAAAGTCCCGCCCCTCGCGCTGTGATTGGCTGGTCGATCGTTCCCCGGGCTATAAGTACAGATCTGCAGGAGAACTATATGATATTATATTTTTAATAGTTGATTACTAGTGGGAAAACACATTGGACCTTGTATCAGGCATTGGACCTTGTATCGGAAGGTCATGAGTTTAAATCTCAACACCACCAAGCTACCACTGCTGGGTCCTTGAGCAAAGTTCTTACCCCTCAAGCTCATTTGTTAGTCGCTCTGGATAAGGGCGTCTGCCAAAGGCCACATTTGTAAATGTAAAGTAGTGATTTAACTATTAAAATAAGATTTAAACAAGTTCAACTTAGTGAGTCTCAAAGAGTTGATAGACATTGTAAGGGGTTGTAGAAAGCAACAGGTGCATTAGTGGGACCCCGGAAGCAGGACCTCTTCAGCATAACACTGCAGTGTGTACTGCAATCACCACAGCGCAGCGGTCCCTTTCAAAAGCATTACATCATCGAATGTTATAACGTTACACACAACTTAGTTTCCTAACTTATCATCTGGCAGATGGTTTTTTTGGTGCACTGCATATCAGTATCATCAGTGTCATGTCTCTATCAGCTTAATTTTCTCTTTTCTATATTTCCATCTATTTTCATTAGTCGTCGTTTTTTTTTTCTCTCTTTCTCTCTCTCTCTCTCTCTCTCTCTCTCTCTCTCTCTCTCTCTCTCTCTCTCTCTCTTTCTGTTGCACTTCTATAGAGGCACTACGTGTAGTCATCGATGCGGCCAAGTCCGGTGTGTCCGTCCTCAGTTTGTGTGAGAAAGGAGATGCGTACATTATGGCAGAGACCGGGAAGGTCTTCAAGAAGGAGAAGGACATAAAGAAAGGTAAGTGGGAGAAAGTGAACATCTTATTGCTTGTGTGTGATTCCTGGAGTGAATAGGACGGTGGGTAGAACCGACCTTTTTGGCGTGTTTTCATTTAGCATTTCATGCATATTCGCAGGGGTGGACAACTCGATTGTTTATTAGCTAGCCCTCTGGACAAGTGAAACGTGGTAGCCAGCATAATTTATTAAGCTGTCACAAGCTTGTTTGCTAGTTAAGTGCATTAATACCACATAAGAGGAAAAAACACTGAGGCTAAAAGCTTCTAATTTGTCACCCTGTTCGCAACAAAACGTTAATGGCAACCGTTTTGGTTATGAGTTGTCGTGTCGCCTTTCACCTACATGTTCGTTTTTATTTATTTATTTTTTAGTTTCAGTCACGTGTACGTGCTAATTAAACTGGTAGATTATCTCTGGTATCTGGGCTACTGATTTATCCACCCCTAAGATGTTCGACAGGTGGTTATTAGGGACGCTCTGATGCTACTAATCCTTTTAGGAACTGATTTGTCTTTGCAAGCTTTATTTGCTACATTTTGCAAAATGCCAGAGGACTTTATATTGAGGACTGGTGGTTGTTTTCTTGCAGGCATTGCGTTTCCAACCAGCGTGTCAGTCAATAACTGTGTATGCCACTTCTCTCCCTTGAAGAGCGACCCTGACTACACGCTTAAAGACGGAGACTTGGTCAAAATGTAGGCAACATCACCCTCAGACAAGTTGCAAGCCTGTGTCTAGTCGTCTTTCTTCTTGCCTTTTCTCCCTCCCCTGCATTATTTTGTCTTGTGTGTGGTCCCCCCCCCCCACTGTTTTTCTCAGTGGTGATGTAATTTTGTCTTGTCTTTCTTGCTGATCCCTTGCTATTTTTCACCTTTCCTGTCATCTGTATAAACTGTACAACAATTGTGTAGGAATGATGTGTCAGATGAAGTCTTTGTGGTTGTGTTTGAAATCATTTGAGTTTCTGTATGCTCATCCATGATCATAATGTTAACACATTGGTATTCGAATGTGTGGTAAGGAGAACACCCACACCCCATGTGATATCTGCTGTATTTCTGTACAGCCCCATTACATGAGCATATATAATTATTTATATATTGAAAGAGATCAATAAGTAAAACAAATGTGTACTTTGTATTTTGAGAAATAGATTTAGAAAAGTCATCTTACAAGCTTTTCCTTTCAGCAGTTCTCCTGCAGCACAGTTTGAATAACAGAGCTCTGATAACATGGAGCCATTTGTTTCGTTTAAAGGGAGTACTTTAATCTATTGATTGTCAGAAAACTGATTATTGGTGGTTTGGGTAACCTGGGTTTGCCATTCTGTCTTTACCCACCTCCTTCTTGTGCAGTGACCTGGGAGTACATGTGGATGGATTTATCTCCAATGTGGCACACAGCTTTGTTGTTGGGGCCAGTAAGGTGTGTTTAAAATGTATTTATTATTATTGTACTTGTTCTTATTAATGTCCTCCATGTGTGATGTCATTTTTTTTCTCACTGCTTGTTCCAGGAGGCACTTGTGACGGGCAGGAAAGCCGATGTCATTAAAGCGGCCTACTTGTGTGCGGAAGCAGCACTGCGTCTTGTAAAACCTGGCAACCAAGTGAGTGCAAGTGATTTATAGGCCAGTCGGACCAGCCAGTTCTCCATATATTGCAGACAATCAGTGCTGAAAAGGTCTAATTAAATGGATAAAGACCACTGGTGCAAATAAGGAACAGGGTTGGATATAAGTCCGGGCTGTATACAGAGGATGGAATTGTATTCATGTCTCTCTTCTTGTTTGTCTCTGTTCTCTCTCCAACACCTCCTCAAAGAACACGCAGGTGACTGAGGCGTGGAACAAGATCGCCCACTCTTTCAAATGCAATCCAATTGAAGGTGAGCATCTGTGAAAATCGGATCTCATATTTGACAGGCTCTTAGTTTGCCAGCAAGACTGGATTCCCAACCACGTTCAGACCTGCATCTAAATATAACAAACAGCTTGCTTATGTAATGCTTATTTGAGGATATAAATCTCAGCAGTGATCTGGAAAGGTTATGTTGCCTGATGTGATTCTTAGTGTTCTCCGCTGCCTCTTTGTAGGTATGCTGTCCCACCAGTTAAAGCAACACATTATCGATGGGGAGAAGACGATCATTCAAAACCCCTCAGACCAGCAAAAGTAGGATACACACCTGCTTATTCTGGCTGGCTTCAAATATGATGGGTCCCAAACATTGTTAATGTTTTTTTATTGATGAAGTGAAATAAGAATGTGTTTTTGTGTTTCCTTAAAGGAAGGACCATGAGAAAGTGGAGTTTGAGGTCCATGAGGTGTATGCTGTAGATGTACTGATCAGTACTGGGGAAGGAAAGGTAATAATGTCTTTGGTGTGACTGATTACATGATGCACTAATAGCAATACATTTTACGTAGAGATTGATAAGGAAACTCGCTAAACCTACTTACTGTTAACTAACTGCTGGTCCTGCTGTTAGCATCTGCTTGTGACTTGTCTTCAGAACCACAGAGCTTGATAACGTGTTTCACATCCTATCTGCTGAAGTGTCTTTAACAGATGTGATATTTAGATCATGAGCTAAATCACACTGTGGGGTTTTTCCTCTAAAGAATTCTGACAGTTAATTATGCTTTAGGATATGTTAGCAGATTCACAGAATGAGTAAATGTGCTTGCCTCTCTGTAGACAGACACAGACAAATTATTGAGATGTGTAATGGTTAGAAACCACCTACTGTATTAATCTCATTTTCTCTTTCAGACAAGAGACGGAGGACAGAGGACCACCATCTACAAGCGAGACCCCAGTAAGCAATATGGGCTGAAAATGAAGACCTCACGAATGTTTTTCAGCGAGGTGGAAAGACGCTTTGACGCCATGCCCTTCACTCTCAGGTATCAAATACTGCTCGCCCACCTAGACAAATACTGATTACAATCAATTTGTTTACAAAAAAAAAAAAATGGTAATGAATAAATAAATTCACCTTTACATTTTAGCTATCATCCAATCCTGTGAAGGATTTGATAATAGCTGGACAAAATTATGCAGAAGCAGTTCAGGTGCTTCAGTTAATGCTCACGTCCAAAATGGGGGTGTGGGGGGATGCAATATGATTAGATCGATCGAACTCACTGATCATGTTTGGTATCAGATTGGTAGGTTTGTGTATTTTAGAAACCGCTGAGATCTTTATGCACAGCAGTCTATATTGGGCCTCACCAAAAGCAGACAAAAATCTGTCCAGTTTGAGTAGTCTATAGGTTCCTTATTTTGCCTTAGAGGAGTTAAGGCTGATGTGGTTTTCTTGCGTTGTAGCTTCTCTGCCCCAAGGTGAGTTGTGCTTTCTGAGATGCTTTTCTGCTTGCCACAGTTGAAAAGAGTGTATGCGAGTTACCGTATCAGCTTGAACCAATCTCCTCTGACGTCTCTCGTTAAACCATGGTTCTGCCTGCAGAACTGGCAATCACTTCATTTATTTTGTTGTATAATCTAAACTCTAAATACCCAGAACAGCATTTGGTGAGCATAAAATGCTCAAAAAAGCCAGTCTAGTATTAACATGTAAAGGTCAGAATAAGTGAGATTATGTTCCTGCAATCTACTACTTGATGTAAACAATAAAGTAATGACTTTGTACTGCTGCCATATCATTGGTTGATTAGATAACTGCATGAATGTGCAGGTGTTCCTATTAAAGTGGCTAGTGATTGTATAAGCTATGTTTATTTCTCTGTTCTGTTCTTAATTTCAGTTACACTACAAAAGTAATGATATATATATTTATATGAATTATAATAAATTGTATCATTTACACATGTATAACCTGTACCTTGTATGTATTAGTAAAAGTATTAGGCATTATAGAAGTCGTTGCAGAGATCATAAGTATGTTTTGTTCCTGCAGGGCATTTGAAGATGAGGGAAAGGCCCGCTTGGGAGTAGTTGAATGTGCCAAACATGAGCTACTGCAGCCCTTCAGTGTACTCAGTGAAAAAGAGGGTGAAAATCTCTGATTCATTCACATTTTACATACAGACGCTTCCCACCTTCAGAACGAGCTGAATGACCATGTTTATTATTGACTGCGCATATCTCCTAATGATGTGAAAGCTATAAATACTATCAAACAATAAAATATACTAAAACAAATCAAATTAATTGAAATACTGTATACAATATTTTGTATTAAGTAATACTATTTTTTTTTATTAATAATAATTAAAAAAAATTAATTCACCCTAGTCCAGTGTGCATCATGTAGACTCGTTGCGGTCGACGACTAGCTGCCGGCGACTCTCCTCCGTTTCGAATTTTTACGACTTCGAACAAATTTCACTTTGAGGACAGGTTTGTTCGTATCTGCGAAAGTTCGTAAAGTGGGGAGCGTCCGTATTTATTTATTTTTTGCCATAAAATTCAATTAAACCGGATTCTTCTTTCTCTAGGAGAGTTTGTGGCTCAGTTTAAGTTCACAGTATTGCTGATGGCAAACGGTCCTCTGAGAATCACCAGTGGACCATTTGAGCCTGAGCTCTACAAATCTGAGCATGATGTTCAGGATCCCGAGCTGAAGGTATTCAATGTTAACAGATAGCTGTTCAAACAACTCGTGTACCATCGGGTGAACTTTTTTTCAGTTCTAGAATTGAAAAAGAATTGCTATTACAAACATTTTGTTTCTCACATTCTCGACCAGTCCCTGATACAGAGCTCCGCAAGTCGTAAAGCGCAGAAGAAGAAGAAAAAGAAGGTGAGGCCTTTAGTTAGTGACTGACACGATATACTGTAACTACTTTGTGATGCCACTTGAGGCAAGTCAAAAGCTTTGAAACGGGACTTTTTAATTGCTTTCTTTTTATTCTTTTCTTTTATTCTACTGTTTTACCCACAGGCTTCCAAGAATGCAGAAAATGCTACAGGACAGCAAGCAGAGAATGAAGTTGCAGCTGAATAATTCCCTTACACTCCAGAAAATTGACACATTCTCTGACACAAATTTCTTTCTTAGAAATTTGAAGACCTAAATTTAAAACCTTTAATTTTCCCATAACCTGTTGTCCATTGAAACCTGTGACAAAAAAAAAAAGCCATCCACTAGTTAGTGTGATTTGCAAATAGAAGAAATTGAAATTGTCAGGACGATGACTTTGTATTGATTTGTACTGATCTATTGGCACTTATCTTTTTTGAAGCACTAGGTTTACACTGAACTGGAACATGACACCTTTTGGAAATGGATTAAAAAACAGCAATTCTTTTGTAGTATTAAAGTTTCCATTGTGTTAATCTTCCCAATTAAATAAAAAATGGTGGTCCTTGTAAGCTGTTGAAACTGTGCTAGGTTAATATCGAGGGGAGGTCTGTTTCAGCCTTTTAAGTATTTGGGAAAGTTTTCAAATCCTCCTCATTCCTCAGGGCTGAGGTTTCTAAGCAGAGCCTCCCACTTTTTAAGGACTCGCAGGTCTATAAATTGGATTTAGAACCCTTCCATAGAGTATTGAAATGCTTATTTTGGGTGCACAGGATTATTATACTGTCACGTTCCTTTTGAAACGGGGACATATTTGGAACTATGGTACACTTATTATTAGTAACTGCCATCCGTGTTTCCCTTCTAATCTAACAGGGATTTAAACCAGAAGATCAAGTCAGAGAAATGTATCACTGAGTTTCCTTCTCCTTACAAGATCATCCTTGTGTGTCTCATTTTAAATTTTCTACTGAATTTATTCCAGTTCAAACTGGACATACATTTAAAGTACTGGATATCTAGTAAGCTCAACAGGTCTACATTGTTTTTGAGCTTTATTTTTTTATTTTTTTTGTGTGCGTTTATTTCCAGACCATATAACCCACTTCCCCCACCAATAATGCCTATTAAATATTATCATTGTACTGGAAATCTTGCAAATGTACTCCAAAGTCAAACCAGAGCAGTGAGGGGATACTAAAGAACTGCCGTAGTAACGTAATTATATGAAATGGGAGGATTATATTTCTCAAAGTCTGTGTTGGCCTAGGACCAGTTCTGCCCAGGTTCAAATGCATTCTGATATATTTTATAATATAATAAAAAAAAACAGGACCTCTATTTAAAGCTATTGCTGGTTGAATCAACTTATTCAACAGTAAAGTAATTGTGCTATGGTTCTGGATTAAAGCGACTGGGCAGAACAGGTTGAATATGGAGTGATGTTACTCTGTTGAGCTTGTCTTTAGTTACACTCCCAGATCTTCCTCCTCAGCAGGCCTGTGTGTCTGGGGACCGTCCAGATTCATACTATTTGTGGATTTTAACAGGAAAAACTAGTATATGGAACTATTTTACATCTACTGAAATAAAACAAGACTTTGAATATTTTTCTTCTTTAAATGCATCGTGTCATTTTGAAAGATCTCACTAGCTCTAAAGGCTGGTATAGTATAGGAACCACACAATGATCAACTTTATGACTTGGACAATAATTCTTTTATTTATTTTTTGACTAAATATTAGATGTGTATGAAAATATCAATACACGAGTTTCATGATAATCTGGTGATACTTTTCTGATTCTCAAAAATGCAACAGCAATTATTTTTTTTGTTTAATTCGTACAAGATCCATGGCAGTTGTTTTGCTTTGAGTTTATATCCCAACTGCTAGATATATAGTAGTCTTCTTATTTCTGAACTTAAACAGTGACAGGGAGTACTAGCATAAGCGCACCCCACTAATGTGGAGTGAAATTGGACTCTACTTAATGTCTGCTACAATGATCCAGGACTACAGCTACATGCATTTGATCACTACACACAGCAGTAATAAATGGACCTTCTGTTTCACCCAGATGAGAATAAGTTCCCTCTTGAGTCCGGTTTCTCTCAAGGTTTCTTCCTTATGCCATCTCAGGGAGTTTTTCCTCGCCACATTCACCAAAGGCTCGCGCATTAGGGACAAACTTACGCTTATAAAGAACAATCTTATTCTTTATTGCAACATTATCTGTGTGATGCTGATTTGAGACTATATTGTAAAAAGCACTATACAAATAAAAATGAATGCTTTGTTTATGTGCAGTTGTTTTTAAGGTGGGAATATGTTAAAAATGACATTCAAAAGCTCAGGAACAACGTGCTGTTTGTAGCACTTTCAGCCAGATGGAATTGAATTGAATTCATTTGTGGCTTAAAGAACAGTGCTCAAACTTAAAGTTAGTTTGGACTGTATTTGAGAGAGTGCATGCCTGTCTTTCCTTGCCTGACTGCATTCTCTTCCTTTATAGAAGAAATAATAATCTTTCTTAAACTTTATTTTTTTAACTCCCAAGGATCTGACTGTCCGTCAGATCATGCTTCAACTACTAGCCTAATAATAATAATACTAATAATATAATACAATAATCATCATCATCATCATCAATCCCACTTCGTATTAGTTGGCTTGAACGACTATGTGCATATGTTAAAAAAGAATTAACAGGTTGTGTACAATGATACTAATCGTGTTCACACGATGTTAAAACTCAACCCCAGTAAAACTGAACTGCTGGTCATCCCAGATGATTCATCTGCTCAGGATCTCAGAATAACTCTTAAAAACTCTCTGCTCAGCCACTGTTCGTAACTTTGGGGTAACTATGGAGAAGCAACTGTCCTCCTCACATGCTGCTCATGTGGTTTTTTCTTGTCGATTCCTTCTCTAAAACAACCGAAGGATTCGACTATTTCTGTCCACACAGGCTGCCCAGGTGCTTGTTTAATCTTTTGTAATTTTGAGACTGGTCTACTGCGACTCTCAGCAGGTCTTCCTCTGAACAATATTCGTCCACTGCAAACGATCCAAAAAACACAGCTGTGAAGTTCTTTCACACCACCCCACTGCTGTGCTCATTTACATTTATATTTGACATTTGCGGCATTTAGAGGACACCCTTGTCCAGAGCGACATACAAAAGTGCTTTGAGTCTCCACTGGCTTCCAGTAGCTGCACGTATCGGATTCAAAACACTGATGCTTGCCTACAAGGCCAAAAATGGACCAGCACCTTGAGACCTCATCACACCTCGCACTGCACCACGCACAGCACTTTCTAAGACTGAATTATCTCAAGTTGTAATTTAGCATACCAGTATAGATTTATTTATTGATAGAGACTCAAAGCACTTTTGTACATCGCAAGAGCGTCTGCTAAATGCCACAAATGTAAATGTAAATGTAATATCACTGTGGTGTGATACAGACACAGATCCCTCTGTGTTCTAGTTAAAAAGTTTGCATGTGGAAGTATGTTCTTAATATGAGCTTTAGCAAAATTATATCCTATTGCTAAAAAAATCCCAATTTATCGCCCTGCTTACAGTATCGCAATGGAGCGCAAAATATCGTATCGCAGCTCCTGTACCGTGATACGTATTGTATCGCTAGTTTCTTGCCGACACAAAGCCCTAATTAATATGTTTGTCTATTTATTAAACATAACGAGATAACAACGATATGGCAAATGATTATGTGGTACTTATTTACAGACACGTGTTCGCTAGGGGTGAAACTGAACGACGGCATTTTTTACTGACCTGCAATCATTACGTAATTTCCGGTTGAAGCTCCGGGCTGAGCTGAGGTGAGTCCGGGAGCAGGAGTGTGTTTAGAAGAAACAGCAGCCCCTGTATGGACCATGGAGTGTGTGAGTATCTTCAGAAGTAGCCTCTTTTTGTATTGGTCAGGATGAGCAAATGAACATGAAGACCGTTTTCCACTAATATCTAACCCAAATAAATATAATCCTCTCTCTTTGCGTTTAAGAGTTTAATCCAGTTGGGGAACTAGCCGTGTGTTAGCCTGAATGAAAAAGTAGCTAGCTAGCAAAGATTACAGTCGCCTGGCCTGTACACTGAATAGTCTTAGAAACTAGAAAACGTGTTGTTACACCAACAGCAATTATCATGTGCTTCTGACTAAAAAAAAAATAAAAAAGGCATATGGTCAGATTCTGCTAATAAACAATCTAGTTAGCTACTGTGTTCAGGCACCTGACTGACTGACTGATGGTTTCCAGCCGCACTGTAACATGAAACGTTTTCGTGTTCGAGCATTTTCATTGTTTATTTTGTCTGGAAACAAAAACCAAAACCTATGTGTATCCATGTAGTTTAGCTCATCTTAACACCAAATCCTGAAGAGATCCCATTTACCGAATCTTCAGTTGATTATCTTTATGTTTGTTTACCGGTGAGGACTTCACATAGTGAGGAGGAGGAAGAGGAGGATGTATCTGGATGTCGCTAACATTCTGTCATTTGCAGTAACATGGTAGATTGCTCAATAAACCACTCCAACGTACTGTTTTAACTTCCTGCCATGAACTAGTGCTTCCTCTAAGTCTTCCTCCGTGTGGAGGAGTTCGTGGGTCATGATTGTGAAATGCTGTGTGTTTAAGTGATTTTTTTGTTGTTGTTGAAAAAACAAACATACGAACTAAAAGGAAATGAATAAACGAGGCCAATTCTACTACAGATAATATGAGTTCAGAGAGTTGTAATGACATTGGGTTAGTGCTCAATACATATTGGCATCAAGTCACATGACTCATGGAGCTACATGTCTAAGTTTCCTCCTGCTCCACACACCTCATCCACAAATTAGCTCAGTGTGTGAGTGAGTGTGGGAAGGAAAGATAGAAAACTTGATTCCTTCTTTCTAACTTTTACCAATTAGAGTATAATCATTTCCAAAAACCCTCCTGATCACAGCGCAGGTGTATTTGTGAGAACAGTGGGTCAGATATGTATAACATGAATGTATTCAAAGCATCAACACTTTCCATTCATTCAGATTTAAAAAAAACACTAGATCGTATTGTTTTGTTTTGATGACCTGTTTTATTGCATTTTAGATGTTTCTTTTCATTTTCAGTGACTGCAGTTAATCTCACAACTATGAGATGAAAAATAACATTTGCAACCTTGATATTAATTGATAGAAACATTTACTATTATTGTGTGGTTCAAAAAAGAAAAAAAAAACTTTCCATTTCATACATTCACCACTTTGAGCACCAGTAGGTCAAGATAAGTGATGTAGATAACAGGTAAATCTGGCCAGCAATGAAATAATATGACTAATGTTTTATACACAAATACATCTCAGGGCATCCAATTGCTGCTGACGTTGCTTTCCAGTGTGGCTTTCCTTTGGTTTTGAAAAAAAATAAAACACAATTGCTGAATAATGCAGGCCACATATAATACAGACCAAACATCATCTCAAATTCGTCCCATTTCTGGAGTAAGGTTTAAGTTGTTAATCGACTTAAAGTAAGACAGCTTGTTTAGTATTGTTTAATTTTTGTAATAAAATAAAGGCAAAAAGAGGACTGATTGCATACAGTTTTATAACTCCCTCACAAAGGAAATAGGTCAAGAACTGGAGCAAAAAAGACCATCCAACAAAGTGCTTTTGGTTTATTTACACACTGTAGTCTGCAAGAGAGAGAGAGAGGGAGTGTATGTGTGTGTGTGTGTGTGTGTGTGTGTGTGTGTGTGTGTGTGTGTGTGTGTGTGTGTGTGTGTGTGTGTGTTGAACAAATAAAGGTTGATTTTTTTGTGTATATTATTTATGACGGGTTTCGTTTTTTTCAGGTTCCCGCTATTGTTGATGAATTTGAGTATAAAAAGGAGACACACATAGATGGTATGAAACTCGATACTACATTGTGATTGATGCTGAAATATCCTGGTTGTCATTAAACCTTCATTGACATTTTGCTGGCTAAGAGTTTAAGTGTAAGATTAACAAACCTTGATTTATTATTATTATTTTCTTTCATTTAGATCCTGAACACAATGTATACACTCGCTTTATGAAGTCCCACCGCTGCTATGACCTGGTGCCAACAAGCTCCAAATTGGTGGTGTTTGACACTTCTCTGCAGGTCAGTCAGTGGTGTCCCACCATGGATTAGGGTTTGGCAGACATTCTCCCGCTTTCAGTTTTGCAACAAATAGAAAACACTTGCACAGTAATAGTGTTTAATAGTGTGGGTTCCCTCCACAGTAAAACATATAAAAGATTTATTTTGTGTGTGTATCTATTGATTGGAAATCTACATTTGATTTGCTCACCTCTTTGGACACAGATCACCCTTAAGTGAAGATAGAAAAAGAATTGCAGTCTAGAAAAGCTGTATTATGAGAAAGTTATTGGTAAGAGTATAAACGTTTTTGTAGCACAGTGGGAGACGTGAGAGACTGAGGCTTGTGTTTGCTTGTCTAAATGATTTGTTTCAATTCCTGTACCAGGTGAAGAAGGCTTTCTTTGCTCTTGTCTCCAATGGAGTGAGAGCTGCTCCACTCTGGGACAGCAAGAAGCAGTGCTTTGTTGGTAAGTGGGAGATGCAGTATGTACATTTAACCATAGTATTTGTTTTCCTTTGTGCTGCATTTTAATAATAAATCTTTTATAGGTATGTTAACCATAACAGACTTCATCAACATACTTCATCGCTACTACAAGTCACCAATGGTAAATAATCTCCAATAATGAGCAAAATGGAGTTTTACATCGTGCCTTAAGTTACTAAGTGCAAATTGAGTGTTCTAGAGAAATGATCAAGATCATATTAATGCACTGAATGCCAATCTGAACATTACAGATTAATTGTAAATGACTGATAATTTATCTGTGATTTATGGTTTAGGTTCAGATATATGAATTGGAAGAACATAAAATAGAGACGTGGAGAGGTAAGAAAATGTTTTGGTTTAAAAAAAAAAAAAAAAGTTACATACAATTAATGTAATATTGATTAATATGTGTTTATCTTTATGTCCCTTATTAGAGGTCTATCTACAAGACTCCTCTAAACCTCTTGTTAGCATATCACCTAATGCCAGGTACTGTACATTACATTATTTATGTATGTATTACTTTTTTATTTAATTTAATACATTTTTTTCTTAGGAAAATGTAAATAGATGTATTTATTTGCTCTCTCATTTCTCCCCATTCCTTCAAGTCTGTATGATGCAGTTTCCACTCTACTAAAGCACAAGATTCACAGGTTGCCAGTAATCGATCCTCTGACGGGGAACACGCTGTACATCCTTACCCACAAGAGGATCCTCAAGTTCCTCAAACTGTTTGTAAGTACAGACTTCAGATGCCAGTCTCCAAACTTAGTTCTCAACACCAAAAATGCACACAAAGTACACAAGTGAGCAGACCTCTATCACTTATGCTTCCAAAGCTTCATTTCAGCTGCTGTTTGTGTGAGTGGATTCGGTTTGTATTGTAGCATTCTTTCGGGGGGGGGAGTAGAAGGTGCAGTGTCGCTGTTACAACATTACTGGGGCTGTTTTCCTGGTTGTTGTTTTCCATCATATTGATCGTCTCTTCCTGTCATTGTTACTGCCGGAATTAAAATTGGTGGCTTTTTTTTTTTTCTTTTTCCTGATGACAAGTCACCAGATACTGCTACTGTGTTTATTTTTAGAATTTCTCCACCCACGTTTGTCATGCTGGCCCACAGTTTTATTTGACTGTGCTAAAGAAACCTTAATGCCATTAGCCTTATGTAAGCTGACAGGGATATAAATAGTATATCCTTCAAACCATGGGTGTTAGACTCTGGTCCTGGAGCACCACAGCTGCAGAGACTGCCATTTTACCTCTGCACTACCAGCGGCATGAGGTGGTTTTGAGGAGCTGTAAGCAGAGTGTTTTCAGGTTTGCTTTAGGACGCTTCTGCTTCTGCGGAATAGGTGTGTGGTAGATGTGCACATTATAACTGTTACTGGGCGGAAAATGGTTTATCAGTGAACTGATCAACTTTTTCTCACAGCTCTTCTTATTTATAGAACATGATATTATCGTGTTTTTATCTGTTCTGAATGTACATTAAATGAATGCTTTTCAAGTTTTTAATAGTCTAATCAACATGGCCATGGACAAATATGGATGTTTTATGCAAATGTATGTTTATTATTAGTGACAACATACTCAACATAGAGCATGACCACAAAATATTCTCTTGTAAATGTTTAAATGTAATTATGGTGTTTCTAAACTACGTAAATCATCAGGAAACCAAACAGTACTTTTGCCGTGTTTCCACATAGACGGTTTTATTTGCCTTTTTTTTTTTAGTCTGGGGCATAGGGATATGAGGCTCTGATCCATTACCACAGTAGATGGAGGTAATGCTCTACTTAAGAATGCGAACTATCAATAAAGAAGAAAAAGAATCATGACTGATTTCGGTGATTGGTTTGAGACTTGGTGCATCAGTAAAATAAATGTTTAGTGATTAAAAAATCACTAAACTGGAGTATATTTAATATTTATTTTTATATCTAAGTAAAGAAAGGACATTGTGAATAAAGGTGTGTTGTGCTGAAGGTTTTAATTTCGTCTCTCTTATATTTATTTATTAATATTTTTAATAAAAAGGGTCAAACTGAATTGTGCTCTGTGTTGATCGCGTATTAATAAAATTAGAGTTGTTAAAATGAATTTGTTAATTTTAATTCTAATATTAATTATAGTGTGTGTGTGTGTGTGTGTGTGTGTGTGTGTGTGTGTGTGTGTGTGTGTGTGTGTGTGTGTATACTTTGTTACACTTTGTTTCAAGTCAAACCAGGACTTTTAAGTGGAAAAATAAAAAAAACCTAATTTGTGGAAAGTGCAATTATTTTTCGCCATCCTCCCCTGTTATATTTATACACTTATCCCAACATTTATCTACTACCTGGAAAGATTCCGCATAGAAAGATTTGTCAGTATGCCTGAACCATCCTTTACTTTATCAGGGAACCACCAGGACAGGGATCATCATTGACGAATGTATGGCCATGTTTGAAACGTTTACACAATTCAAATGTCTTATTGCCACTGAGCGTCTCAGTATCGTACTGTGCTTGTATGATGTATATGAGATTTGGACCAATTGCATACATTGAGAGATCTCAGAACTAAATATGCATTGGATGTGTGCGCCCACAGCAGATTGTGAACTCGAAGCACCTCATCTTTCTCGCTCAAATAAAATCTTTTCTTCTCTTTGACGTATACAGCCAACTTGTTTCAGCTAGTACCCAGACCACCATGGTGTGAATTTAGTGTGTTGGAAGTGGGAGAATATAAAAATCTTTATTGCGCAGCCCAGAGACACCATATTTAACAATATAAACATTTAAAGTATTATTTTAGCTTCCTCCATGTGTCTTGTGTGTGTGTGTGTAAGGCACACTGAACATCACAGTGTTTAAGACCCTCGGGGGAAACCATTAATGTAACACTGAATTTTCTGCTTCAGATGGATTGTGCTTGCACAAAAAAGCATTTCAAACTGATTTTTAATTCCTTGACTGTGGCTGTTTTTTAGATTTCAGAGATGCCCAAACCAGCCTTCTTATCAAAGTCTCTAGAAGACCTGAACATCGGAACATTCAAGAACATCGCCATGGTCCACACTGACACACCCCTCTATAGTGCACTGGGAATCTTCGTCGAGCAGAGGGTTTCTGCCCTGCCAGTAATCGATGATAATGGTAAGAGCAGAGAGCTGGGGTGGAAATGTTGAACTTTATATCAAGTTCTTTGATGGCAGTTAATATCTTTTTTCCCCCTTCTGCCCCCTCCACCCACTTTTCTCAACACAGGAAGGGTGGTTGATATATACTCCAAGTTTGACGTCATAGTAAGTTTCCAAATATTACTTGTGTACGGGGGATTTTGACCACAGAAAATTATAATATACATTTTTGAAAGTGTTTTTGTTGTAATGTTTTGACTAGAATCAGCACACACACATGGGAGGTGGAATGCAGTGCACTGCTCATTTGAGTTAGCATACAGAGAGATTTGATTTGGGTCATTTAAATGAACAACTAATACTCTAACTGGGTAACACCTGCATCATCACAGACTGTTGTTAACACTTTAATGGTCTGACTTCTTTGGAATATTAATTGAATACCCAAAAATAGACATTTTTGCACTTTTTTTTTTGCTTGTGTGTTGTCAGTGAGCAGTGCAGGTGTCAGTCAGGACAGATGAACTGACATTGAATCGTGTGTGTGGCGAAAGTGCTGTCAATGTCGTCTACTGGTGTCTGTTTAAAGCCTCGGGCTTAGTTATTGATCAGTCAGGCAGAGTTCACCACCACCTCTATTTATGTCCTCGTTGCTTCTGACTCTGTTCACACTAATAGAACCTGGCTGCGGAAAAGACGTACAACAACCTGGATATTACGGTCACGAAGGCTCTTCAGCATCGCTCTCAATACTTCGAGGGGGTTCTCACCTGTAAAGCAAACGAGACACTGGAGGCCATCATCAACAGACTGGTGGAGGCAGAGGTGAAACACGAGTACACCCTTTTTTCCGCCTAGTAATATGATTGTATTGGGTGATAACTTTTTGCCATCGTGACTTCTTTTTCCTGCTTTAATCAGTTAATTATCATTTATTGAAAGCATAAATCATTCTTTCAGGTGCACAGATTAGTGATCGTAGACGATCACGAGGTGGTGAAAGGCATCGTTTCTCTCTCAGATATTCTCCAGGCTCTGGTGCTCACCAATGGAGACAATGGTAATTGCATCTTAATCATTTAATGCCTGCCCCGAAACAAATACTGTAAAGTTCATTATTAATTAAAATCATGTTTTGACACTAACCTCAACCTTTCATTTAGGGTCGGCATAAAAGGAGCAAGAAGGAGGGAGGGGGGGCGGCTACTTCTGAGAAATTAGAGCTTACGAAGCGAGTCAGCCGATTGACCTTCAAAGGCCAATTACAAAATAAAGGAACCAGGAAGAGGAGTCCTCTAATCTTGACTTGTAGAGTAAAAACAAACATGTCCCACATATACCTCTTCTCTTTTGGTAATGATGAAATCTAGATGATTTTATAATTTAAGTTGATGTGAAACTGAAGTAATTGAACAGAAATTGTTTTATGTCTAGAGCTCTACAGCTCTCCCTATTTTTCTTTCTCTTGGAGAATACATGTGGAAAAACAGAGCAATATACTGGACATGTAAGGGGTGAAGCACAACTGCAATCCTAGCAAAGCACACACCAAAATCCTCTTATTGTCAAACCTGAAGCAGCTGTAAAGTCCACTGAAACCTGCAGCTTTTCACCTGTGAGCTTTTTGTTTATTTATTACCTACACACACAATGTAGGGAAGACTGATAAAGGAAGACTGATGTCTCAAAGGCAGGTCAAACCATAATATCAGGTAGGATGAAAATAAAGACATTTACTTTAAATGTCCCGTTTAGACTAATCATGAAATATGGGACATTGCCTATATTTACAGGTAAGGATTGATATCCTTGAAGTTCTCCTCTATACAGCATACAGGTGTTTAAAGCATACGAGTCTTCGCAATTTGCTACTGATTGTGTAATTTAGTGACCTGAGCTCTAGTATCCAATCCACTCAGTCTAATTCTTTATGTCCTAAGAACCAGACTGACCCTTTCCCCCCCAAGGGCATTGCTTCCACCTCACAGTCCAGAAAAGCTGGAACTTTCCAATTCAACATGAGGGAAAAAAACCCTGATAAGAATCATGTTATTGCTTTGTGTGTTTTTATCATCACATATCATTTTCTCTCATCATATTTGACTATATGGTTGAAGTGATTTTGTGTTTTTTTGTTTTGTTTTGTACAATACAGTGCCGCATATTCATTCTGTAGGTATTATAGTATGTCTATGAACTTGAAGTGTGCGAGCAAAGGAGCAGTGGAGCGTTCTAGTTTTCCATAAAATACATTGAATCATGATGAATGACCTACAGTGAAAGGACATTCGGTGTCACCCTGATGAGGACGGGTTCCCTATTGGGTCTGTGGGGGCTCAGTGGTTTAGGCTCTTGGTTACCGATTGGAAGGTCAGGGGTTTTAGCCCCAGTATTGCCAAGCTGGCACTCTTGGGGCCCTTAAACAAGGCCCTTAACGCTCTGTGGTCTCTGACCCCAGCTTCCTAACATCGCTGGGATATGTGAAGAAAGAATTTTACTGTGCTGTAACTGTGACAAGAAAAAAGCACCTTCAAGGTTTCTTCCTCTTGCCATCTCAGGGAGATTTTTCTTGCCATTGTTATTACAGGCTTGTTCCTTAGGGCATAACTTATTAGGACTGATTTATACATTTGAAAGTTATATTTGTAATCTGTTTAACACTGTAAAGCTGCTTTTGGGATACTGTTTATGGTTAAAAGCACTTTACAAATAAAATTCCACTATTATAATTATTAGAACTTTGAGAGTTTTTAAGGCTGATGCTCTTCTCATAATGACTTCGGTATAAATTCTTCAGATCCACATTCAGGATCAATGCCCAGTTATTTGTGATATTAGATTTGGACCAGGAGCTCTAAGGGCGAGTGAGTGAGGATGATTGATCCGTTTACTAAACATTGCCGGCGTTTTTCTCGAGGTTTGATGTCATGGTGGGCTTCTGTCCAAACTGTAGGAAAGGTAAATGACCATTCCACTGTTTTACCAAGTTTGTTTTTTAATTCATAATCATTGGTTGATTTTATTCATAATTAATGAAATGTGTATACAATGTGTATATAAATATTTACTTTTTCTATTTTATGTCAGTTTATAATGCATGAGCGAAATAAACATTTTCTTTAAAACATGTCTTGGGTTTTGTTGGTTCATTGATATTATAATTATATTAGAGTTAATTATATTAGACTAGAGGAGAATGGTTCTAACAAGTTATTTATAGAGTAATACTTCTGTACTCATCACGTTATGACAACCGAAGAATGCTTTGGTGTTCACGGCATGCTCGGAACAAAACACCAACTCTTGCGATGAACTTCATGAGCGATCGTCACAAAAATCGGACATCTATAATGCTTTGTGCTCTAAAACCACTCCTGGTGCCATTAGAAGTCCTAGAAGGTTTTTTTTTTTTTTGACACAGATATCTATACTTTTACAGGCTCATTACTCTAGTTTTAATTTATTTGGATTTTATTTTTTTAATCTCACGTTTTCAGTCCATCAAACTATTTCTATATGTGTGTACTTTTGGCATCTTTGGTAAAGGCTGATGTGTTACTTTCAAGACACTGAACTGTAATAATGCAAATGATGCACCACTACACGTGTGTACAGTAAGCGTGTCCACCACTTAAACCAGTTCTCAAACATTTCAAAAACACTTTAAAGAACACGAAGAAGGTCAGATTGTAGGAAAATGTCTTTTATTACTGTATATTACTTATGTACATGATTGGAAACAATTCCTGAAAAGAGCGATTTGGATTTAGGAGCTCACTGAGATTATACTCAGCAGGGTCAAATATCAGTGTTACATTTACACACCTTTCCTTATAGTAATACGTAGGAACAGAGGCTCGTATCCAGCCCGTGTATTAGAATAACGACGAGGCATTTCAGGCATCATAGCTACACAGGTCTCTTCTGAATTAGAAGCATAACAGGAGCCGACCTAAATTCATAAATATTAGAACCCTGACTATGCTCATGCCTCCAAAACACAGCAGCAGCAGAAACGTCGTCAGGAAGCTATAAATATATGTACATACACTTTCAGCTGGAGAGATGAACCCAAAGTGAAAGAAAAAAAAAAAGAAAACACCACTACGTAAGAGAAATGAAATCAAACAGACACAAAAAAAATTAAGACACCATGAAAAATCTTATCTGTACCTAAAATATTAATTTTCACGACTGGCTGACTGCACCGTGTGCGCAGTTTCGGGATCAGCAGAGCACAGACAGTAGTGTGTGTGTGTGTGTGTGTGTGTGTGTTTTGTGTTTAGTACTGTAGTGTATTCAGTAGTGTCGAAATCCAGTGTAATAAACACAATACGGGGTTTCCCCCCAGTCACGACAACAGTCTTTATAAGAACATTAAAAAAAAAAAACCACATAAAAAGACAAGCGACTCTCCATAAATATTATTTTTGGCTTTCACATGCTAAGAGAGGTTTCGAATTTCCTTTAACATGACTACGCGTCCTATTTATACAGTAAGTATCTGTATACGGATCGTTAAGACGGAATATAGTACAGAGAGGAACTATTAGAGATCAGTAGTACCTGTGAGTGTGCACTCGACACCAAAATCAAGTTCATCACAAAAATACAGCAAGCTTTAAGAATTGTAAATAGGACACCCCCCCCCTCCCCCAACAACAACAACAACAACAACAAAAACAATCCGAAGGAAAAAGATGTATACATACAAACTATTTACATCTTGCATATAAAGAAGAGTAAGGCTGCAGACACAGTAGACCTTCAGCAGTCCACATTTCTTCCGAGACCTGCTGCGAATGCGGCAGCAACCGGATATGACGTCGTGCGACTCCGCTGCGACGCGACGTCGCAAACCCGGGCGGCTTTTTCGTGTTGCGTCAGCTCGAGTGTGTCGCTATAATACTTTCTTCCTCTTGTGTTTTCACGAGGGGCCACACCATGATGTTCTACCGATCGCTCGTGTTCACAATCCAGAACGGACCGAAATGCAAAAAAAAAAAAAAAAAAAAACGTCTTCGCAGCGAGCGATTTTCGGTTTTGAGTGTGAATGGACGCCGCAAAAAGTGTAGTGTGACCGCAGCCTGAGGGAGAAGGGAGCGGGAGTAGGAGCAGGGCAGTAGTACTGATTAAATAAAAGGTTATTGTGTGGTAAAGTAGTCAAAACGCCAGTGTCAGAAGAGTGAAGGACAGGACTAACAGCTCGTCCCGTCTCCACATGCACACTGCACCAGTGTACTCGGAAAAGCACTAACGCTTTATCAAGTTTCTTTTTATACCACGACTTCCGAGTTCTACCCAAACCCCAGCGCACTCCCTGGGTATATTGCATAAGCCTTTTTAGCCTTTTCCTCCACACTTCAAGCGCTTTCACGGTTTCAGAGGCATAATGCCGGATAGATACTGTTAAAGTGGTCGTACTTTTGCTACGGGATGCTACAGTGATCGGTGACGATGAGGAACCAGCGTTAACTTAGCGTCGAATTAACCTAAAAACTAAAGAGAATGAGATCTACACGGCTGTACCTTCCGAGAAATATATACGCCTGGCTTTAAGTTATGGAGTAAAAATGACACTAAAGCAAGAAAAAGAGCAAATGGAGAATGCCAAATCTGAAATAAATACGCCATGTGCGCATCGTTCACCAAGCAACATTTCACAGAGACAGTAACTATCACACACACACACACACAACACACACACCGTCCATGAATGAATGCAGTAATAAATGAAGAATCAAGTTAATTCATGTCTCTTGGAAAAAATTTGTAGTCACAGTCCAGCTTTCAGGAAGTCACTCCAGTAAATGACCATATATATATATATATATATTATTTTTTTTTTTTTATATATATATATGATCATATATATTTCCAAATATTTGTCAGCTTTCCCTGGAGTGACCAAACTAATCTGTCCTTTATTTAACCTTAACTTTAAAATCTGAGGTTGGGGTAAAATTATTTGCACCCTGATTATACCAATAATAAAAAATAAAAGCTAAAGCTTAAAATAGCACCTGCATTCAAGTAAAATACTCTGCTAACGTTTAACACGGACGTTCCCACGAGAGCGAGACAGACGGAGTGCCGTAAGATCTGTACAAACCTTCTTGACACACTAACAGCCCGATGCAGTGACTCGCGCTGGGAGTTCACGCGTTACACGTGTTAAGCGTGATCTCCGCTCCCAGCTGCTGATATGGGGCTCATTCAAATATCTGGGGAAAGGAAACTATTAATGCCATGATATTTATAGCTATGGGCTGTTATAGGGGCAGTAGTGTTCGCTGTAGATCAGTAGGATCAGAACTTGCAGTCTGTGGCCAAACATTAAAAAGAGCTAGAGGAGGAGAAGAGCTCGAGAATATAGAATGCAATACGATTTTGTGAGTAGTTTTGGCTTTGTGGGTGAGGTAGGCCGTGTCGCAGCTCGACTGACGGCGGTACATTTTCTCGAACTGGCAGGAGAGTTTGGAGCAGTAGTAATTTTGTACACTTTCTTTTGTTAGTGATCTCTGACCGTCGCTCTGCTCAGGCTTCTTTTACATCTTGATGTCCTCGTCCACGCTGAGTTGAGACAGGGTCTTTTTGATGCGCAGGGCGGTCAGTCGAGCGGCACCGTTGGCATACCAGCACTCCCTCATAATCTTCCCCATCACACGCAAAGCCTGAGAGACAGGAAGGAGGACAATGAGAGGGAGTGACATTTATATCCCACGATGGAGATGTGTTTAGCCGAGAAGTCTTAAAGAATGGTGATCAGTATGAGGTAGTATACTGTGACTTGTTAATTTAATAAAGTAAAGTATAGTATATAATTGAGCAAAATAGAGCAATTTACATCACCATAGAGGTGGCAAAAGTACACACATCCTTCACACAAGTAGAAGTACAGATACTCATGTTTTAAAAGACTCTGGTAAAAGACTGAAGTACTGACTACACTTTTTCACTCAAGTTAAAGTAAAGAAGTTTGACATGTACTTAAGTAAAAAGTAGCCATTACTCCTATCTGTTTAGTGTCACGCCGGAAACTAGACCTCACGTCATATTAATATAAAATAATTTCAAAACAACCACCATATAGAACACAAGCAGAGAAAAGATGATGAGGATCAGGTGATCAGGAGAGTCTTTGTTCTCAGTCATGTTTGCATCACTGACTCCCTCTGTCTCATCCACGTTAACCCCATATTTCTTGTTCCCTTCTGCCTCACTAATTGTGAGCTTCGTAAACTAGCCTACGTCAGTGGTGTTAAAGAATTAACAGATTTTATGGGTGCATAACTTTCTGTTATTAAATTCTGATAAGAGAGATTTTGCTCATCGGCCCAAAAACCAGTAAACAGAAGCTCCAGCATTTCAACCTGCATTTAGAAGGATGTACTGTAACTACTAGTTCAACAGTAAAACACTTGGGAGTTCTTTTAGACAGCAACTTGTCTTTTGAAAATCATATCATCCACATTACAAAAACTACCTTCTTCCAAATTTGAAATATTGCTACGCTTAGTAACATGTCTATATCTGATGCAGAAAGTCTCGTCCATGCATTTATGACCTCCAGACTGGACTATTGTAACGCATTAAGTCAAGTCAAGTCTACTTCTATAGCGCTTTTCACAATGGAAATTGTCTCAAAGCAGCTTTACAGAATTTGAGAGTTAAGGCATTACTAGGTGGATGTCCTGCTTCATTAATATATAAGCTACAGTTAGTCCAGAATGCAATTCTCACAAGGTCGAGAAAATATGACCATATAACCCCAATCTTATCATCCCTACACTGGCTACCTGTTAAACTTCGAATCGAATACAAACTACTGCTTCTTACCTACAAAACCCTAAATGATTTGGCTCCCATGTATCTCTCCAGTCTTCAAACACGCTATGATCCGTCATGCTCTTTGAGATCTCAACAACTTTGGACTTCTAGTAGTTCCTAGAATAGCAAAGTCCACTAAAGGTGGTAGAACATTCTCACATTTAGCTCCTAAACTTTGGAATAGTCTTCCTGACCGTGTTCGTGGCTCAGACACACTCTCCCAGTTTAAGCACAGATTAAAGACGTATCTTTATAGCGAGTCCTACACATAACACACATCACATATCATAACCTTGTGCTCCAGTACATCTGATCACATGCACATTATAAACTTGTGCTGTTAATATCATGAACAAAAGCTGGAACAACCGGAAATTGCGCCAGCTCCAGTCACGTCCCACCTCATGAAGATTGTGGACCCCGCGAACATCCCGAACCATCTAGAGACGTACCAGCGCAATTCGGATCCCACTTCATGTGGAGTTTGGACATTGGACCTCTTTGTGTGTTTAAAGGTTTTGGCATTGAGAAGCTGGTGTTGGATCTGTGATGATCTCAAATGTTGAGCTATTTTCTGAGTTGCTCAGTAGCTCCTGGTTCCATAAAGTCAAATGACTATAAGACTGTAGAAAGAACATTACTCATAATCTTACACTCCAGTGCTCATGTTAGTTCTCACTCTCCAGTGTTCTGTATTGTTTAAAGACTATAATCACACTCTTGATGTCACCCAAATGAGGATGGGTTCCCCTTTTGAGTCTGGTTCCTCTCAAGGTTTCTTCCTCATAACATCTAAGGGAGTTTTTTCTTGCCAAAGTCGCCATGGCTGCTTATCAGGGATAAATACACACCATTCACCTTAACTCTTAAATTCTGTAAAGAATCTTTGAGACAATGTCCATTGTTAAAAGCGCTATAGAAATAAACTTGAACTTGAACTTGAGTGATAGCCAGGAAATGATACACCAACCTACACAACAGGTTGGTGGGCTGAAAACAGCATATATAAAAAGTTGATAGAAAAATAAATAGTGAAGTACTGATACCAGAATAATCGACAAAAGTACAGTAACAAAGTATACGTATGCCCATCGCTATCGTCGTCGTAACACCGAAAAGGCGTAAGTCGAACCATCGTAACTCGGGGACCATCTCTATATATGTATATTCATAAACGTATGCGTGTTGTATATATACCTCATAGCTCTGCCACCAGTTTGGTACATTGGGTCGTAACCTCTGGTCACACACCACCTTTCTCATCTCCTCTATGGACGGGTCAGAGGGCACCAGGTCATAGTACGGGAGCTGGTATTCCTCATGGATACCTGACACACACACAGGAAAAATATAATGCTACCTGAAAGCATTTCTGAGAAACATTATATGCGTCATGATATGCAGGTAGACACAACTCCTCCCAATAGCGGTCAAATCTAGGACCTGAGTATTATAGTGTCATATCTGATGACACGGACAATATTCAGACTAGCGCAGCTACAGCTGTTAAATATTTGGTTCAGATGGATAGCAAGGTGTTAATAACATTTCTGTAAAGCTTCACACAGTATAGTGCTCTATAAGGAGAAGTTTATTTAGCAATTTTTGGAGTGTCCAGTGTATCAGCGGTGTATAAAGCTTTAATAAGACATATTCCAAGACAAGAACGTCTACAAAACTGTGGGGTTTGCAGTTTATTACCTTGTTTGTCTAATTAACAAAATCAGGGGAGTGAAAGACGTAAGTGAAAACAGGGAAAAACTTGTTCAGATACCAAAACTTGAACCCCCATTCTTCCAAGCAGTGAGCTATCGCCTCCCGATGTGCTATTATTAGAAAACAATTAAATATAGGGGTGGAATTTAGACGCATGCGTGGCATCAGACGCCACTAATTTGTTCATTCATTTGCTATAACATTATGGCTATGTTTTATTCCTTATAAATGAATTGTATTCTTTCATCATTTATTCCTTATGGATATTATAAAACAAATACAAGTTGTTCACTCTCTAATGTAGCATCTATTTCAAGAATAATAATTAAAAAAAAAAGTTAATTCCATCTGTCTGCTTGTTTCCCTGGATCTCTGCCTCGTCTTTCCATCAAACGGTTCACATTTTTATTTTCACCCAAGTCCCTTAAGAGCAAACGATTCTATCGTGTTGCTCCGGTTGCATTTAGAAAAATGATGATTCCGCTCACCTAGCGTGCAGGCGTTTTATAAAGTGAGCTAACAGCCTTTTCTCTCAGGCTGGTCTCACCTCCGGCATTGCAGCGGCGTGCGATCTCCCAGTACACCAGCCCCAGAGCGTAGATGTCAGCACATTTAAAGGAGTCAAAGTGGCACATGTTGATAGTCTCATCCAAAACCTCGGGAGCCATGTACCTGAAAGACACACATCAAACCGTTTAGATAGAAACACAACCAGTGTATACTGCAACACTTGGTGGGATCTGGCTGACATTTATGTGACAGATTGTTTAAATGTGTGGGTGGGATTTGTGCGTGTGTGTGTGTGTGTGTGTGAGTGTGTGTGTGTGTGTGGTTGAGTCGCGCTACCTCTTGGTGCCTACGCGCTGGTTGGGGGCGATGTCAATGGTATCTGTCACAGACTCATGGCGTACTGCGAGGCCCAGATCAGCGATGGCACACGTGAGATTTTTCTTTACCAGAATGTTCTTTGATTTCAGGTCACGGTGAGCAATACCAGGCTTACCTGAGTGACAGCAGAAAGAATCCTTTTAGATTACAGCATTTAAAGAACATTCCCACCCTATCCGTCTAAATGATGAAATGCTATTTATAATGTTTTCTAATAAAAAACAAATGCAACTGGATTAAATAGACATGTGGCACCAGACAGCCCTCGCCACCCCTACCTCTTAAAAGAATAGCAAAATGTTTAGGAACATTTCCAAATCTCACACCCGTTTACACATACCCTGAGTGCCCAGGATCTCCATATGCAGGTGTGCCAGGCCACTGGCAGCAGAAAGAGCCAGTTTGATCATGATCTCGATGGTGACGGAGTATCGGTTCAAATAATCAAACAGAGAGCCGTGCTCGTGATAATCAGAAACCAGCCACAACTGAGTCCATGTGCCATTATCTGAAAGAGACAAACAGAGTGATGAACTAAACTGCATGTTAGCCAGTGTTACATTAGGGTATCTATATCTAGTTAGAAAGCTTCCTAGTATTAGAAAATCATGGTGTATTATAATTTATAGTTTGATTACACAGTGGCTCATAATAAAATACATACCATGACACCATGACCCATACACTTCCTCATGCAATTATTTAATCAGCCCATCATGTGGCAGCAGCACAATGCAGAAAATCATACAAATATGAGTAATGAAAACACATCACCCATCATAATTCCATTGTCAGTGAATTTGACAGTGGAATAATTGGTGCCAGAGTATTTCAATACCTGCTAATTTTTTAGGATTTTTACACTACAGTCTCTAGAGTTTACTCAGAGTGGTGCAATAAAAAAAAGAAACCAGTGAGTCAAATCTGTTTAATAGAAAACACTATTGGTGAGGACAACCAAGAAAGGTCAGGCTGGTTTAATGACGGAAAGAGTACAGTAACTCATAATTATTCTGATGAGCAGAAAAAAAAAATATAATAATTTAACCTCAAGGTGGATAAAAATGAGAAGACCACTGAAGCTGCAGTGGGCACAGGCTCACCAAAAACCTGGACAGTTGATTTCAGACAGATGGTATGGCCAGAATTTGGTAGCGAAAGCATGAATCCAAATGGTCTTGTGTGCCATAGCCTGTAAAGCATTGTCGCTGACTAGATGTAATCCTACAATGCCACAATTTACCATCTTCTAATGGCTCCTTCCAGCATAATAATGCACCATTACACAAAGAAAAAAAGTCAGCATAAAAGTGCAACTGAAAAATCTGCAAGAACGGTATGAAGTAATCATCTCAACATTTTGGGGAATCATTGCCATGAAAGATCTGTAGGACCTTACCAATATCAGTACAGGGTTCTTAAAGTTCCTATATCGTGGTAATTATATGTCAGTGTGGTATTTTGATAGAACCTTCTTACATTAATACTACATGAAATGTCTTGAGGAGATCTCTGATCATTCAGTCACACAGTAGCTTACAAAATAGTAAAGTCAGGTAGTGATATGTACGATGAGGAGGCCTGGGGTGCAATCAGCATTCCAATTCATCCCAAAGGTGTACAATATGGTTGAGGTCAGAGCTCTAAAGCAGACCATTCAAGATCTCCCACTCTAATGCATGTAAGCCATATCTACATAGAGCTTGCTTTGTGCATAGGGACACTGTCATGCTGAAACAGGTCTCAACTGGAGGGAAAATTTGATACTAATGTATCCAAATACATCTAATATGATTGTGTGCCTCCAATTTTGTGGTAACAGCTTGGGGACCAGCCACATATGGCTGAAAAAAAATCAGGTGTCCCAATACATGTGGTGTCTACTTGTTAACTAATTACTCTTAGTTTGCCCTTAGACAGAGATCACAGAGATGGTGGAATTTGAATTCCAACAATATCACAGCATTATGTGTGTTGTCTGATTTAAAGGGGTGGCATATTAAAAAAAAAAAAAAAAAAAAACATAAATATGTAATTTTAAATAATTTTGTGTCCATCACAATGCATATGCACAAAGAGAGTGGTCTACAGCCATTTGTGAGGTGTTCTTGCAGAAGCTCACATTTTATTAATTAATTAATAATTACTACTTCATGCATAGCTTGTAATTTACATTGCCCAAGATAGCCAGGCAAGTTTGCTAGTAGCTCTCTCCATTTCATGTTCTGTGTTATTGGTATTGGTTGCTATAGGGCCTGAGAGATGCTTAGCCAGAGCTGCCAAAAATGTAGGCATTTGCAGCCCTTTAACAAAGCTCCATCAGCTGTGCACTGAACTTATCGATTTTAACCACTTACAGGACACAGCTGGCGGCTCATAGGTCCCCTGCACCCGATGTAAAGCTAAGCCTATGCAAATTCATTGTCAGCAGCTAGAAAAAGCAGGTCTAGACCTTGATTCTAAGGCTTCCCACAACCTGACCTGACCAGGCAGCAAAATGGTAAAAGTGAAACAAAACCGTGGATACATCCACTTTATAATAAATAAATATGAATAAATATAATAAATTCAGCCATTTATTACCAGATATTATTCACACACACACACACACACACACACACACACACACACACACACACACACACACACACACACACACACACACACACACACACACACACACACTCTACAACAAGTGATTCTTGAGTGTCACATTGCTGGGACAAGCATACCAGTTCAAAGTTCTCTCCTTTAGGTGCTCTTACCCCTCTGATAATCAGAAGAGACCAAGTTTTTTAAAACTTGGAGAACTGTGCGTTCAACCGAGAACTGTTTCTTTTTGCAAGAAACATACAGGCTTCACCCAAATCTAGGATCTCATCTTCAGATTAAATTCTCAGTAGAGTTCATCAACACTTAGGAATGTCACTTATTTGACTGGCAAACAGCTGAATTTAGGAAGAACGATACATTTTCCAGCCCATTTACCCGCGTCACACACCAGCAAGCTGCGACTGGGCCACTCTTTTCCAATGTCAATTTCTAAAAATGCCAGGCCTACTGACTGCAGTTGCAGCATTGTTGCCTTTGGGGCTGCTAGTACCAGTTTTTTTAATCTAGGTTACCAGCCTGCTGGAGACATATGACCTTCCTCACAAGGGGGGTATCTTTTAAATCTCTCTGCCAATGGCAAGTTTACTAATAAGCACAGTTCTTTAAAAAAAAATAAAAAATAAAAACCCTCGCAGAATGCATTAACCCACAACTGGTCTCTCACACTGCGGTATGCATTTCCACCTGGGCTTTCTTTTAGTTTACCTTTGTTGTCAGCTGCAATGAAGCCCAGGATGTTCTCATGTCGTAGCATGATGGTCTGATAGATCTCAGCTTCGCGAAACCAGGAGCGTTCTTCTCGAGAGGAGAAAATCTTCACGGCCACGTCTCCTCCTCTCCACTTTCCCCTCCACACCTCTCCAAAGCGGCCTTTCCCTATGATCTCCTGCAGCACAATAGTCCGGGCTACTGTTCTCTGCACAAACAGAGGTAGACCTGTCCAGAGAGGGAAAAAAAACAAATGGGGAAAGAAAAAGAGAGAACACAAGACTAGATTAGATCTTTATGCAGTTACTTGGTGCAGAGAACACCACTTTAGTCCGCTTGTGTACTTGCAAAACTCCAATGATCATAAAAGGTCTAATATCTTTGTTATACATGTGATATTAAACACAAGGTCATTAGTGTTTGACTAACAGAGGTGAACAAATGATACACGTATTATTTAGCCTACCAAGTAAATAAAAGCTCTATCATGTTTCCCAAACCCATGTTTTGATTGGAAACTGACTGATGATGTTAAAAAGTGGCATACAATGTATTATAACTTGTGGTGAGCTAATAAGCAAATTAATACAAACAAACAAGTCTATAATCTTCATTCTTTTTTAAATATTTTTTGGCTTGGGCTCAAATATGTGCTAAATTAAATATGTCAGAAATTCAGTGGTGATTATGACTGCTTTGTGTTACACTTTATCTTGATTGGAATTTTTGTCAGTATTTCTACATGCACCTTGAGGTGCATTGTTCCACCATAAAACAGATGGGAAAAAGTTGGTTGAACTAAAGCTAATGCTGACCTGAACCAGAGCCAGATGTGGACAGGTCGTAGATGAGGTCCTGTAGAGTTTTATCCTTGGCCAGGTACAGGTGCTCAGTGCTGGGATCCTCCACCTCCAGTCTCTGTCTGTGGCCATAGGCTCTCTGGTGGTGTTGGAAAAGGAAGAGGCCCAGCAGCACCAGTAAAAACAGTGCAAACAGGGGACCTGCAACTACGGCGACCAGCTCCACCGGCCCCCAGCCACCCATCATGGCCGAAGAGTTAGGCTGCACAGTCACTAAAGAGGCATGACAGGTCAAAAACCATTAATTAAATCCTAACAACAATATAGTATTAATATTTCTATTACTAAAATTATTCTTTGTTTTAGTAGGCATTGATTTTCAGAAGCTATAACAATGGTCCTGACTGCATGGTGTTCTTTCATGTACTCATTGCAGCACTTTTATAGTACGTGCACGAAAATATAGATGGCGATTGCTTCACATGAACTGCTTTTTTCTGTGTATAATTCAGCTTAATGGTGCATGTTTTCTGTTTATTTGAGCATTTTTGGAAGAAGCTTAGCAATTATCTGAGGTAAAACATTTTTAGCTTTAAGATAAAGAAACAATATAGACTGCTGACAGAATGACTTTTTGCAGCTGTTTAATAAAAATAATAAATTGAAGTGTTTCACGTATGTTACATAACATTAACCATGACTATAAATGGATTTAAAAAAAAAGTATGGAAGGACATTCATGAAGTTTATTTGTAAAAAAGCTGAGCTGTACGTGGGTGCAGATTTTAGAGCAAAATCAACTTTACGGTGGTATCTTGACTCCACCCTGCGTGGCACGTATGACACTTACCGGAGTGCACCTTGAGGTCGAGACTGTTGCAGTAGTCTGTATAGCAGCAGTGGATGTTGAGCAGCCCCTCGGCACTCAAGCAGAAGAAGGGTTGCCCAGGAGGGACCAGCTTCTCTTTATCGATGCAGATTCGAACATGCTGCTCCTGGCCATCAATAAGAGAAGTCGAAGCCATGCAGGCTCCCGTCGTCTCACAGCGGTAGCCATTCTTTTCACACTGAGACGTAGTGCAGTTACACAACAGACCTAGAGAGAGAACGAGAGAGACACAGACTTGTGAAAAAACACTTTTCGTAAATCTAATGCTGCTCACAATCTCTTCATGGAACAGGGAGTACAGAGATTTTAGCACACTGCTGTATCGCTTTCAACCACCACCTGACATTTTATCCATCGCACATTTAAAAACATGAACTCAGCTAATGGCACTTGGGATTGTGTCTGGATTTTATTTCTAAATAACTTCCCCAAACGAACAACCATAATGAATACAAATACATTTCTCATGCAACCATGCAATTGATAACACCAACATGGATGAAATTGAGTGAATTAGCAAACAATTTAAACCCCATGAATAATATGATTCAAAATACCAAGAAAAACATGCATATAAAAGATTCGTTTTGCTGCATTTGTTCGATAGAAATCGATGTTTTGTTTTGTTTTTTTCTGGAAAAACAGAACAGCACACCGTCTCTCTAGACATCAACAGGTTCAAGTTAGAAATAAGATGAAACATATAGAAGTGAACCAGTGGCAAAAATAACCGTAGTTTTTGGTCAACTGTGAAAATGTTCTCAGAAAAACAGGATACAGAGCAAAAGGACAAATATACTGTACATGAGGATCAGACAGTGTCAGCTCATGAAATGTTTTGACGGAATAAGAACAAAGTCAAACCACGTGTCCATGTTCCTTGGCCAGACTGCACAATCTAGTGCCAAATCTAGGATGTCTGTGTTGTGGCTCTTAAAAAAAAGAAAAACCAAAGGGAAAAAAAAAAAGCAATTTATCTTCTCTGACAGAATGGTGCAGCCTGGAACATTTGGTCGGTGTTCAATTGATTTTAATGGAGGCACAAAATAACTACACCATATCCTTAAACATCGGGTCGTTTTCATGAATCTCTGTTATTTAATTTGACAAAGAAATACACCAGAGACGGAAAAGTCAAGTACTATTACAAAGGCAATGCCCACATGAACAGGCTGAAGAGGCACAAATCTGATTTCCTGTCTAAATATGGCACAAATCTTTTCATACTTCAATTGCTTTCATATATGGTCTTGGATCAGATACAGAGTTGATATGTTGCTATTTGACAATAATGAGAATGGCCAAGTTTGAAACTTCTGTGACTGCACTATATGGACAAAGGTTTGTAGACACCTGACCACTAGATATCGTATGTGTTTTTGGACATTCCATTCCACATTTAGTCTTCATTTACAACTCTAACAACCTCCACTCTTCTGGCAAGATGTTTCAATACATTTTAGAGTTGAGATTTGTGCTCATTTACCAACAAGTGTATTAGTTAAATCTGGTACTGATGTAGATGATGTGGTCGGAAGTGCAGGCAGCGTTATAATTCATCCCAAAGGTGTTCAATAGGGTTGAGGTCAGAGTTTTATAGCCAGCGACTCAAGATCTTCCATTGCAAACCAAGTAAACCATATGTTCATGGAGCTGGCTTTGTGCACAGAGGCATCGTCATGCTAGAACAGGTTTGGGTCTCCTAATCCAAGTAAAGGAAAATTTTAATGCTACCGCATCCAAATTCATTCTATACAACTATGTGCTTCCCATTTTGTGGTAACACTTTTGGGAAAGAGCCACAAATTACCGGAGAGGACATGTGTCCCCGTAACATATAGTGCAGGGGTATTCAATTAAAATTCAAAGAGGTCCAGTTACTAAAATTTTCTCCCAGCAAAGGTCCGGATCTTATGTTGTCACTTAAAATAGTGTACCCTCATGTTAATAAAATCAATAACGCACATACATTTCTATATAATTTATTGTTAAATTTCCAGTGTTTTCAAAGTATTATGCTTTTAACATACCGAAAAGTCTGAACTTGTATGGCACTTGAATGGAAAACAATACTGTAGTTGTCTTTACTACATGTCATTGTAACAGACACTGAAATCATTCTGAATAAAATAAATAAAAAGTGCAAACACAGCTTTGAGCAGCCTGAACTTAGGGCCTATTTCAAGTAATGTAAAACATTCAGAATCTTTTGAATAAAATAAAAGTGCTTTTAATCTTCAAGAAAAAAATAAACAAAAAGACATTTGAGCTGCCACCTTTTTAAAACATGAACTACATTTTAAATAAAATAACACAGGAAACTTAGGCGAATGCCTACATTTAAAGTACAATAGAACAGGGCAGAATTTACTGAATAAAAGAAAAGTGCAGAACTTTGAGCAGCTCCCTTTTTCATCTCTCCTTTCCACCTCTCCTTACTCCCTTTCAATCTTTCTTTCCTAGTGAGAGAAATGGGCATGTAACTGTCCTGCCATCCTGTTTACCTTCAAGTAAAGTTTCTGCAGCCGCATTTAAGCACTCCTTTACAACTGTCACATCGCTGAATGCTTTCTTGTGTTGCGCCAAAATCCACGCGATCTTTAACGAACACTAATTTGCACGTTGCTGCCCTGTAAATACATGCGTGATGACACGAGTAGACCTGTCATACTGTGCTTTCAATTAGATAATTTTACTTGCCCTCACTGCGGACTTCTGCGGGTACATTTCCTCAAACGACCCGTGTTTGGTCTCATAGTGACGCTTAACGTTGCCACATTTTCACAGCATATGAGACACAAAGGTTTAGAACTGGCTGCAGGCAGAATAAACATGTATTTGTCCATCCATTCATCTTTAAAAGTTAGGTTTTCAGCATCTACTTTTCTCATTTTTGAGCAAGCCATTTTCTCTCATCTCCTCTCTATCTCTCTCTCACACTCGCTGTTGCTGAAAGGTAAACAATCGATTTGATTGGCTTGGCTATTAATGACGCTCCTGTCGTAATTACTAGATTAGCTGCGCATGAACAAATGATTTATATTTTTATTAATATCAAAGATTTTAACGGGTCCGGGCAGACTCGTCACTCGACCCGGACCGCGGTCCGCCATTTGATGATGCCCGATATAACATTCAATGGACATGAGTATTGATTTATTCGACAGGTATTTGGGAACCCATTTAAAGTAAATCTGAAACAACTGGCTAAGAAATACATACATGAGAGAACTTCCTGTTAGACAGGAGCATTTAAATCAAAGCAAAAATTCTTATTGTACAACCAAACTTGGGAGAATCGATTACACTGTCCTAATACGGTGCAATTACTAGAGCTCATATCCTGACCCAAAACTAACATTTTAAGAAAACACATTCAATTCTGCTGGAATTAAAAAATTAAGATCTCTCTGATGAACATCTGTGTGTGTATTTAAGTGTGTGTGGCCCTGTGTTTAAGGCATTGGACTTTGGATCGGAAAGTCACAAGTTTAAATCCCACCAACACCACCAAGCTGCCACTGCTGGGCCCTTGAGCAAGGCCCTTAACCCTCCCCTGCTCAGTCACTATGTCGTAAATGTGTGTTTACATTAATCTGCGTACTTTATCTACATGCACTTCCTGGAAACTGAGGACTTTTTTACTGTTTCAGGTTTTTGCATCACATTTTATTTGGTCGTACAACGAAAGAAGTGTTTGGTCACTGTACATTCTTTGACATGCTCTGTTTCCTAGTCCCCTTATGCTTTACAGCTTTCTGCCACTGTTGGTTTGAAAACTGCAGGTACTTGGACACAATGCTTTTAATAACTGCTTGGACACAATGCTTTTTTCATATTCAAAGGACACAGACGCACTTTTGTATTTCCCCGCATTCACAGTCATACTCAAAGTTTTTTATAAGCGCGCACACACACACACACACACACACACACACACACACACACACACACACACACACACACACACACACCTGTCAGTATGGCCTGCAGGACAGTTTGGTGTAATAAACAGCACTGATTGTTGTTTAAGGAAATGGCAGACACATAAAGTCATAAAGAAAGACACACATTCTGTATACAGGAATGTTAACATTTACGATTCACAAAAGGCACATTTTAACTGAACACACAATTAAATCTTGACTGATTAGTGCATATTTTATAGATCATGAGACAATCTTTTCTTTCTTCACACTTTGGCCTATCAAGCACTTTGGTAGAGAACTTGGATCCTTGAATTCATTTGTGAACTCCAATCTGCATATTGTGGACTAAGTCTTCTTAGAATGGTGGAGTACGGTGGACTGTAGCTGTTGTTGATGAGGGCTCTGCCTGTTGCTTTTAGCTTTTTCTTCACAGTTCTCACATTGTTTCTGTCACAAACTGTTGTTTATTTTCTTGGTCCACATATGCAGTTACTGGTTGTTAGTACATCATGATTCCCTGATGTTTTCAGGACGCTTCAAATTGTTGCACTGGCCATGTGCAAGAGTTGTGCAACGGTTGTGCGAAGGTTCTAATAGATTTTCTCTCGGGTTTTAAATGACTTGCTTCTCTCCCATAGACATCTTCCTAGTCTTTAAGTTGGTTTATTATTTTTAACAAATGCAGTATTCACAGGAGAAACCCAGGGTCCAAACTAAGAGTAGCCAGTTGGAGCTATTAACTGTTAAAAGATCAGTCTCACAGAACACACCTGGGCAACAAGAAACACCTGAGAGTCACATGTTCCAATATTTTTAAATACCTAAAAAAAGGGTGGGTGCATGCAAACATCTACCATAATTTCCGGACTATAAAGCGCACCCATATATAAGCCGCACGCACTGAATTTTACAAATATTTTTATTTTTAACATAAATAAGCCACACCTGTCTGTAAGCCGCAGGTGTCTACACTAATGTAGTTTACACAGGCTTTAACGAAAGACACGTTACACACGGTGTAACGGGTGAAATATGTTGCGATTCCTTTAGGAGCAGAGCGGTATTTTGGGAATAACCTGGCACTGCATTTTTTCCGGTATTACTGCATGTGTGCAAGACGAGGATTATGTCCTT
Source organism: Silurus lanzhouensis (assembly GCA_039877035.1). NCBI lineage: Eukaryota > Metazoa > Chordata > Actinopteri > Siluriformes > Siluridae > Silurus > Silurus lanzhouensis. The sequence continues at coordinate 13,487,105 of JBCEWE010000455.1, read as the reverse complement.
ATTATTTTCTGATGCTCATTTCTAAGTTTCTTTGACTAACCCGTAACGCTGTTGCCAAGAAAAATAAAAAAGCACGAGTTTTGGAAACCTGTCTGTGCTTATATGATTTCTGTTGCAACTGGAGTTAGCGAGCTCTCCCTTCACCCAGACTCAACGCGCTACAACGGCTTGTATCTAAACAGTAGCCTACCAAGAAAGTAATTGTTCACTGTCTTCCTCCTTCCTTTCACAACAATTTCTCTAGGGAGTTTATCTTTTGGCATCGTTGTGCGTTTAAAAATCACCCGATGGAAGTTTTTTCTCCCGAAGACGTGCAGCTCAGAACACAGGTGAAGTGCGTTTTTTTCGTTTCCGTTCGGAAATTTCATTGGTCTAATGTTATGGGGTTTAGTTTTTTAGCTTCAAGTTTTTGAAACCGGGAAAAACCCAGGAAAAATTCATAAATAAGCCGCTTCGTTGTTTATGCCGCGGGGGTTCAAAACGTGGGGGAAAAGTAGCGGCTTATAGTCCGAAAAATACGGTAGATGGAATTATTTTTATTATTAGCTGAAATTTTGATTTATTGTTTCATTTGTTTTGATCTCAAACCTACGTCTTTTATGTATAGCAAAAACAAAAAAAATATATTGGACTTGTTGTTCCAATATTGTCCTTGTGAATAATGAAGGCAGCCTCCATTGTAGGCAAATGCCTGGAAATTGTATACACTGAGGACTAACTTCCTTTAGTGCACATTGAACAGCCTATTTAAGAGACAGTGTGATGTAAAAATAGGACACTTGGATTGCTAAATAAGCCTTTATACTTCACCTGTGTGTGTGCGTGTGTTTATATGTGTGTCTCCTCACATATCTGAACCAGCGTCGCCACCCTTATTCCCAGCTCTGCTCTGTCAGCAATCTTTAAAAGTTCAGAGACAGAGGATGGAGCCGGTAAATGCACACCTATACACTACAAAGAAAGCCGGCCTGTTAGAATTTCTCAACATCAACCACAGACTCGAGATGTCAGAACCCTTCTGTGAGCGTGTGTGTGCTTGAAAACTGAAGTCGGGTTGTTCGGTCGTGTGTGTAGGAAGGAATGTTTTCATATGTACGAGCATGCCTTCGCCCCTTTATTTTCTCCTACACTCCAGGAAAAAAAAAAACGAGCATTGTATTAGTGTTACAGCCACACATTAAAGGAATTAGAGGAATGTTCCTATTCTTAACTGTAACCTTTATCTGCTGCATGTGGATCATGTGTAATCACATAGATAGGAATTGAGTCTCATTACTGAGTAAAAGCAAATTAAAAAAAAACTGATTCAGAGAAACTTTTCTACAATGGAGTTTCTTTCGAGTGCGTAGTTGACCACTTTTGTCCATTATTTACTCAAAAATAATGTAAATTAAGCGATAAATCTGCATTCATTATTCTTTCACAGATGGGTGTTTAAGGGACCCATGTCTCCCCATGTGTTATGAATATTTCAATGTTGAAAGTTGGATTAAACTACACAAGAACTCTGGCAAAACATTCCATCACGTCAGTCTCCTGTCCTCCCATTATAAGCCCTAAATTGTTCAACTGTAAGAGCTTTCATATTGAATTTTCTAAACATCCAAACATCTACACACACAGTAATTTTTTATTTGCTTCCTGAGAAATTTCCCATAGTCTTCTCAGGAAGAATACAGGTGTTTCACATAGAGTGACTCGTCCAGCTTACTCATGGAGAAACTATATACAAGCCAGTCACAAGGTGGCCGTGATCCAAATGATCTACACTCCACTGTGATGTGACAACTGTTGACTGATTTGCTATGGCGATAGTAAACAAAACCTCTGAAGTTTCGGCTACTGACTGAAACCATCACATCGCTCGATGTGTTAAAAACCCTATTCACCTTTGGATTCATTTTTACTCATTCATAAAATTTGATTAGTCATTGTTCATTATTTATAGTAATAACCATTTCATTCATTTTGTAATTATTCATTAAATATATCTGAGATAGTTATCCCATCCAAATCCAACACACCTCTTTCAAAAATCGAACAAGCTGACCAGCAAAGTAACTCCATATACAGTTCAAATTTGATCTATCAGTAAAGATGTTCTTACTGGGAACATTTTTCTGCACCTATTCTTCAGTGTGATGATACTTAATACTGGACAATACCGGTCTAAACTACAAACATTTAAGAGATTATACGTAAGCAATCAAGCTCAGAGCGTAGGTCAAGGCTACAGATACTAATGATCCAGCTCAGCCAGCTTGGCCCTGAAAGATGCTTCGGGTATAATCAAAGTGAAAACAGTGCGTTTGCACTAAATGAGGTGTCTAGAGTACACAGGAATTGCTATTGTCACAAGCATGTTTACATTGTAAAGACAATCCCAGCTCGCTTGGGCACCTGTTTCAATCACATCCTAATGACACCGAATGTGGTCAGACAAAATTACTCACCTGGGAGAACTCTTCACGTACTACACACAACCCCTGGAGTAGATTTTCAGGCGTCTTACTATGCTATGAAAGTGTGCACAGTAACGAGGCTAAAAACCCACTACTTCCCCTGTACTACTCAGGTGCTCCACTGATGTCAGACCTAAACCACAAAAATGTGTAGAATGTAAAAAGGCTTTCAGTGAGAGAAGACTAACGCATCATTATATGCTCATTAACCATAAACGCTGCCATTTTACTCTCACCGGCATTTTTCAGCTGTTTGTGTGTGTATGTATGTGTGTGTGTGTGTGTGTGTGTGTGTGTGTGTGTGTGTGTGTGTGAAGCTTTAAACAAGAATCAATGTTAATAGAGAAATGATGAAAAAACACTCGGAGTAAAACTTACACCATGAAGCAAACCTTCTGCTATCCTGGCTATGTATGAGGGCAAATCTGGAGCTCACCTGTCGATCTCAGATTGTGCGTCAGTCTGTATGTAAACCAGCGTGAGCATGTGTGCTGCTGTTTTTACGTCTTTATATATGTATTTATGTCTGGTTCCTTTTCCAGTTGTATTCACTACTCAGAGGGACGAAGGCTCGCTATACGTACTAGATTACATTCACCAGCATGTTCTTAGTCATGACAACAGAGGGAGAAGGGAGGAGGTGCAGGGGGAGAGTGTATTATTGACCGGGTGTAAGATGATGCTCTGATTTGCTGCGCCCACAACACAGGCCAGTATGGAACGAGAAAGAAAGGCAGGGGAGGGGAGGGGAGGGGAAGAGGAAACAAGCGAGAAAGAGAGAACGCAAAAGGAAGGGTGGGAGTGAGTGCGTGCGTGCGTGCGTGCGTGCAGGGGTTTGTGTCCATTTCAAACCCCCAACGCAGGATCCACATTTTTTCAAGAAGCATTAAGAAATAGATATTAGTGATTGGTGAGGATCACGTGGTGATTTTGCCCTCATGTTCAAGTCCCAGCCCTCATCACAGGCTGTAACACAGTCCGGCTTGGATGTTATAGCCATCTCAAAGCGGATCATGTTTCTCAGGCAAACACACACACACACACACACACACAGTGACCATGCGGACCTCAGGGCTCCATTGTGCTCCACTACTAATGTGTTCACCTGGAAGCAGGGAGTGAAGAGTGTCATCTTCCAGTGCAAAGATACAGAGACTGTGTGTCTGATCTCTGGGATTATATCGCAAAAACATGTCCTCCAAGTCCAAAGAGATTGTAGAGATCACACTATGAGGGACGAGTGTCAACGCAGAAATGAACAAAAGTAATAAACAGTGGACATCAGGGATACATCCTGTGGTGTACAGGAAGGTCTTGAGGCATGTAGTAAAGATTTATAACCCTAATCTGAATATTAGGATAGCACTGCTTCTATAAGGACGCTTCTACTGTTACACACGAGTAATAATAAAACAAAAAAATATAAACACACAAACAATCCGTTGCTCCACAGAGCTCGGTGTTAGCATGTGCTAACTCACTAGCCTCGGTTTTATCTCCTGAGATATCTCTGAGGAAGATTAGCTTTAAGAGAACGTCGACTAACATCGAGCAACCGAACCGCACACGTTTATTAAGTACACTCCCGAAAAACAGCAGCTCCAGACCCCAAACCGGAAGAGAGAGAAGCCCTGTGTGCTAGCGGTTTAGCACCCGAGCTTCCGAATCCGAGGCGCGCCATGTTGTTGTAGCCGCTGCCAAATTCAGCGCGACCGAATAAATAAACACGGAACCCAAAATGTGTTGCGAGGTGAAATCGTCCATCCAAACACTCACCGTCACACCGTGCTCCAAACAGCACCCACACCGCCAGGCACACGCTCAGGAGTCGGCCTTTATCCATCTTTAGAGTCCCATCGCATTACATTGGAGTGTTTAAAGTGCGATATTGACAGGAGAGAGCTCGAGCATAAACCATCAAACACACACATACACATACACTCATATACACGCACACGCACACATATACGCACCGTCAGAGCCAGGCGGGCTTAAAGGCATGGGCGATTTAAAGGGGAGTAATGTGATGTAGTTAAGCCATGTGAGCCGATCAAATTTGAACTCCTCTTTAATAACACAGTGCTGTTGATTTATTAGTAATAAACTGATTACTTTTGTATTAATGGTCTATAACATAAAAATAAAATCTCAGGTTTATTAAGTAGAAACGAGGTCTAATGAACAGGGACTTATAATATATGGAGGTACTGAGGTGCACACCCTTTTTTTTTCTTCCAAAAATCAAATTTGATTGAAATTTTAATTTGATTTAAATTTGATAAATCTGCATCTTACTATTATAATTGGTTCGTTTCGTTGGTGATTTATTAGATAAAAATAAAACAATAAATAGAAAACATGACTGTTTATCTAATGCAGTTTACTTTTCAAAGAAACGTATAGTACAATGAAAAGTAATCCAAATGATTGTACAATAGAGTTCAGTGCCAAATACAGCTATTTGGTGTATTTATCTCTTATGAGAGACATGAAGTTGGTCCTTTTTATTTTTTGTACAGGTTTCGCCAAATTGTATTTTTTCCCCATTTTTCCCCCTCCTTCTCACATATGACATTGTCAAATTAAAGGTCACCAAATGTGGCCAACAGGCTCGAGTTCTGGCATTTCTGCTCTAGTGATCTTATAGTCAATAAACAGATTGCAAAAAATATATATAATAATAATTCATTAAAATACACAAATAACATTGATAGAAGGAGTCGGCTAGTTTTCCACCTCAAAAAAGTATTTTTCTCTCAGACCCTCCACAAAATGAATGTCACCATAAAGGTTTAAGCCATGTGATATTCATTCATTAAATGTAATGTAATTAGTGGTAGAAAAGGAATAAACTCTCCAGACATGCAGTATTACACTGTAAAACGTGACATGGTTTGTATATAACACTACAGATTATACATTTTCAAATATGTTCTCAATCTTTCCTTGTCTTTTATTATGTGTACAATCTTTTGAATGGTAAACTTCGTTTAATTTGGTTATGTTTTAAAGAAACAGGTAAACTTACAATGTGTTGCAGTGCAGGAAAAAACCCACTTAATGCTGATAATGCATTTCACCACCTTATCAAGGATTGCTTTTCTTATTAGTACAAGCTGAAAGTGCTGCTATTCCTTATTAAACTCAATGTTACATTTATTTCTATATTTAAGTAAATCTATGTGGTAATAGAAGGTAATGACTATGAAATTAAACAACAAGGAATCAGGGGTCTACATCCTTCACACCAACTCCAGATTAAGAGAACTTTCACTATTAAAGAGCACCTCCTAGTGCTTGGAGCAAAACAGCAAAAAGTGAACAGGAACAGCTGTAGGAGCATGTCCACCCTATATGGATTTATTAAAATGTATATATTTGGTAAATATTTCATTTCAAATGTAGCACATGTGCAACATTTGATTATTTTGTTGTGTGAGTAGCATATGTTTATTATCCACTTTACTGGGAACACTTATACAGCAGTGCTGAAAATGTTGAGGTTTTCATTGGGAGTGACAAGGATGGACGGGATTAGAAATGAGTTTATTAGAGGGACAGCGCATGTAGGACGTTTTGGAGACAAGTTGAGAGAGGCGAGATTGAGATGGTTTGGACTTGTGCAGAGGAGGGACATGGGGTATATCAGTAGGAGAATGCTGAGGATGGAGCCACCAGGAAGGAGGAAAAGAGGAAGACCAAGGAGGAGGTTTATGGATTTGGCGAGGGAAGACATGCAGGTAGTTCAGTTGAAGGAGGCAGATTTAGAGGACAGAGGGGTATGGAGACGGATGATCCGCTGTGGCGACCCCTAATGAGAGCAGCCTGAAAGAAGAAGAAGAAGAAGACTGGGAACACTTACAGACATGTACATTCATGCAGTTAACTAATGAGGAAATCATGTGGCAGCAGACCTGTGCAAAAAAATCACGCAGATACAGGTCAAGAGGTTTAATTAACAATCACATCAATCAGAATTATAAAAGTCAAGTCAAGTCAAGTCAGGTTTATTTGTATAGCGCTTTTCACAACAGACATTGTCTCAAAGCAGCTTTACACAAATCAACAGTTAAGGTGAATGGTGTGCATTTATCCCTGATGAGCAAGCCGTGGCGACTGTGGCAAGAAAAAACTCCCTTAGATGTTATGAGGAAGAAACCTTGAGAGGAACCAGACTCAAAAGGGGAACCCATCCTCATCTGGGTGACATCAAGAGTTTGATCATAAATCTTTCAACAATACAGAACACTGGAGAGAACTAACATGATTACTGGAGTATAAGATTATAAGTGATGTTCTTTCTGCAGTCTTATACAGTCTATATGGTTAGTAGCTCCTAGTTTTATGAGCTCAGCATTTGTGATCATCACAGATCCAGCATCAGCTTCTCCATGCCAGAGCCTATAAACACTCCAGGAGGTCCAATGTCAAACTCCACACATGTAGTGGGATCCAAATGGCACTGGTACGTCTCTAGATGGTTCGGGATGTTTGCGAGTTCGGCATCTACTTCTTTAAAGGTCCGTAATCATCAAGATGGTGGGAGGTGAATGGAGCTGGCCAAACCTCAGGGTGTCTCGGGATGGGGAGAGAAAAAGAAGCAGTGGAGAGGAATTAGCGTAGCTGCTGTTCATGATATTAACAGCACAAGTTGATAATGTGCATGTGATCAGATGTTCTGGAGCACAAGGTTATGATGTAATGTGTGTTATGTGTAGGCTTTGCTAAAAAGATATGTTTTTAATCTACACTTAAACTGGGTGAGTGTGTCTGAGCCCCGAACACTGTCAGGAAGACTATTCCAGAGTTTAGGAGCTAAATGTGAAAATGCTCTACCACCTTTAGTGGACTTTGCTATTCTAGGAACTACTAGAAGCCCAGAGTTTTGAGATCTTAGGGAGCATGGCGGATTGTAGCGAGTTAAAAGACTGGATAGATATATGGGAGCCAAACCATTTAGTGCTTTATAAGTGAGTAGTAGTAGTTTGTAGTCTATTCGAAACTTGACAGGAAGCCAATGTAGGGACGATAAGATCAGGGTTATGTGATCATATTTTCTTGACCTTGTAAGAACTCTGGCTGCTGCATTCTGGACTAACTAAAGCTTGTTTATTAATGACGCAGGACATCCACCTAGTAACGCATTACAGTAGTCTATTCTGGAGGTCATAAACGCATGGACGAGCTTCTCTGCATCAGATATACACAACATGTTTCTTAACTTAGAAATATTTCTAAGGTGAAAGAAGGCTGTTTTTGTAACTTGGTTGATATAATATTTGAAAGACAAGTTGCTGTCTAAAATAACTCCCAGGTCTTTTACCGATGAACTAGTGGTTACAGAACATCCGTCTAAATGCAGGTTGAGATGCTGGAGCTTCTGTATACTAGTTTTTGGGCCGATGAGCAAAATCTCAGTCTTATCGGAATTTAAAAGTAGAAAGTTATGGGTCATACAATCTCTTATTTCCTTAACACACTCAGTTATCCGAGTTAATTGAGCTGTATCGCCTGGTTTAGATGAGATATATAGCTGAGTATCATCAGCATAACAATGGAAACTAATTCCATGCCTTCTAATAATATTTCCTAGCGGAAGCATGTATATTGTGAAGAGCAGGGGTCCTAGAACTGAACCTTGTGGCACGCCATAATTTACTTGCATTAGCCTGGATAGCTCTCCATTTAAATCTACGAAATGGTAACGATCGGACAGGTAGGATTTAACCCAGCTTAATGCCTGTCCCTGAATGCCGATGTAATTTTGTAAGCGATCTAGGAGGAGATCATGGTCTATAGTGTCGAATGCAGCACTAAGATCTAATAGAACCAACAGCGAGATGAAGCCTTGGTCTGAAGCTAAAAACAGGTCATTAGTGATTTTAACTAGAGCAGTTTCTGTGCTATTATGGGGCCTAAAACCTGACTGAAACTCTTCAAAGATATTGTTCTCTTGCAGGTAGGAACATAACTGGGCAGCGACAATCTTTTCTAAAATTTTAAACATAAATGGGAGATTTGAAATTGGTCTGTAATTCGATAGAGTGTTTGGGTCCAGATTAGGTTTTTTAATGAGGGGCTTAATAACTGCTAACTTGAGGGATTTAGGGACGTGTCCTAACGATAGTGAAGAGTTAATAATATTCAGAAGAGGTTCACCAGTTGTATATAACACTTCCTTCAGTAAATTAGTAGGAATTGGATCTAACTGACATGTTGTCGATTTAGCTTTGATAATAACATCATACAGCTCTTCCTGTCCTACACATGTAAAACAGTGGAATTGTGGAGTTGAAGGTAACACTGTCTCAGGAGGTAACACTGTCTGTGAGATAACACATAAAAGTGTTATCTCTGACACAAACACATGCATATACAACAAACACGCAAAAAAAAAAAAAAAAAAAAAAAAATTTGTATCAAATAAAAAAGAAAATCTAAAGCAAATGTTGTGAGTCAGCGGATATGTTTGTCAAAATACACAACTTTTTGATCCCAATAGCAGGTGAACTATGACAAAAATCCATACTAATATAAAAAGGAGAAAAAAAACCCCACTTGTATTGTGAATTATCCAAATATACTACAAGTAATAAAACCATTATTTACCATAATTCTTGCTTTTATAATGTTTATTCATCAGTAAAATGTACCAGAAATGTAAGATTTATAATAATTACTGAATAGCAACACTCTTGTATACATAGCCTGTACTTTAGACAGCACCCAGCCTATTATGACGTGGAAATGATGTTCATGATTGGCTAAGCTAAGAAGCAAGTTGTCTTCTATAAAACTTCTCCCCAACTGAATATAAACTCTCTCTTTCTCTATGCACATCCAAACTTATTATTTTAGTAGTTGCTTTTAACAAATATTGCAATAAGGAGAGTATAGAGCACTTATCACTTCGCTGTGGAGCTAATAGTGTACCCACAGTTCTCGGTCTGCTCAGATCGCTCTTTCTCTCTCTCTCTCTCTCTCTCTCTCTCTCTTTCTCTCTCTCTCTCTCTCTCTCTATCTATCTATCTATCTATCTATCTATCTATCTATCTATCTATCTAGAGCCAAACCTGAAAGTACAAAAAGACACGGCTAAGTACATTGGCTGTAACATTGGCTGTACATTGTAAGTACATTGGCTGTAACATTAGCTGTACATTGTAAGTACATTGGCTGTAACATTGGCTGTACATTGTAAGTACATTGGCTGTAACATTGGCTGTACATTGGCATTACATTGGCTGTAACACGCCACAGGTGAGGATAATTACACATTACTTTCTGGGATTTTAGGTGTGAAAACCTAAAACTGACATACACACTGAAGGCATATTCAATAACAGAACCAAGTCAAAACCAGAACAACAGAACCAGTAAAAATAATTTTAAAGGGTTATATTCATTGTTCATTAATTATGGGGATGGTAATAAAAGTTACAGTATATGCCTTTATTAAGCTCCGCTCTTTAGATGGATTAACAGTGGATGTTGATCGATGTTGTCGATGGCATCTACTCTCATTTATATTTATCGTTTACATGGGAGAGTTGAAATGCTATTTTCACATTATTAGATATATAGCAAGTTGTAAGTGTACCCTTGGCCACAAGAGGCTGTATAGGAACGGTTTTATTGACACGGTGTGCTCACTTTATGAGATACTTTCTGTCAATAAAACCGTTCCTACACAGCCTCTTGTGGCCAAGGGTAAAAAAGAAGATTTTCTTTTAGTAATATCTTCTCATGTTCTCATGAAATGTTATGTAGCACTGCCTTAATCCTCCTGGGCATTAAATTCACCAGAGCTGCACAGGTTGTTGCTGAGATTCTCCTCCACTCCTCTATAATGACATTACAGAGTTGCTGGATGTTAGACACATGGTGCTTCTCCACCTTACACTTGAGGATACTCCACAGGTGCTCAATAGGGTTCAGGTCTGGAGACATACTTGGCCACTCCTACTTTACCTCCTTCTTAAACTTCCTAAGGCAGTTGTCATCTTGGTGGTGTGTTTGGGGTCATTATTATGTTGGAAAACTAATTATGCAGCCCAAGACCAAGATGTTACCACCTTAATGCTTGACTGTAGAATATACAATATACTGTACAATATAGTACCTGTGTTTGTTGACAGACTGTGATTATATGGATATATTAGTGTTGTGTTGTGTTGCTCCAAAGCAAACATTTCTGCATTGAGGCACTCACATTAACTGCTCTAAAATAGTAGTAAAAATACATCATGCAGATGCACTGGGACACATCATCAGTGATGTATCTTGGGATCATTGGGTGTTTTGGGTCTTTCAACATCAGACACCCTTATCCAGGCAACCCAGCCAGGGTTGATCAGACACCGGCCTGTGTCCCAGGAGCAATTGCCCACGGTTCTGCCCTCTTAACCCAAAGCCATCTAGTGGCTTTCTCTGTGGCTTCAGTTGTGGTTCTAATCGCCTTCTTCTTTGCCTCCCCAGTGATGCCTAGTAGTGTGAGTACTTTGCAGAGTGAATGCCCTGCAAAACCTCTGCAACCCACCTTCAATGGCTCACAACGAGTGTTCCAGCCCTGCCTTCTACACTCTTCAACTAGCTCTTGTTACTTAGCCCGCTTCCTCTCATTGGCCTCATATAAAATCCAATAAAATCAATTGCTTGGTGGAATCTGAGACAATGATCATGTCTGGACGAAGCTGTGTGGATGATATTCTGGTATAGATCTCCAGCCGTTAATTAAGATCCACCTTCATTTGCCAGTCTGTAGCAGAAGTCTGAAGACCAGACTTTACTCTGGATTGTGGGTGGGCCTTCTCTCAGGTTCTAAAAAAAAAAACTTGGTCTTTGGCTTGTGGCTAAAATATATCCAAGTTTTATTGATATAATATTGTCCCTTAGAGAAGTATATATTCTTGCTGACTGTCTAATAGAGCTATTTCAAGCCTGTCCTAAAAAACAACAACATACTAAAACCTTATTTAACTGTTTGTATGTTTGATTCCAGAACATATAATAAAGACATTATGATTTTAAATGCAAATGGTATCATCAAATAATACTAAATCTGTGCTTTTCCTGGTTTTATTGAACTAACAACTGGCTCTCTCTCTCTCTCTCTCTCTCTCTCTCTCTCTCTCTCTTTTTACATATATACATTTTCATTATAACAATTGTGCCAGTTTTGCCTGAAATAATAAAACTAATAAAACTAATTAGTAGCAACTCTGCGCAATGCTTAATAATGTACTTTGTGAGAAAGCAACTCCATGGTCCTATCAACCACAGAACATAGTTTATGACTTTGTTGTTAAGCTCTGTGCAAATTAGTTGATTACATTGCAGATTATTTTAAAGAATAGGAGCAGTAGCCATAGCATATGCACGTCCTGAGATTGTAAATATACACTTTGCCACAAGAGGGGGTATAAGACCTGATTTTTTTTTCTGGATCTAGGGCAAATCACATGCCAAATTTGAATAGGTTCCTGCTTTTTCACACCCATTTAACCCCAGGAGGTTGTGTTGTATTGCTGATTAGTTGAACCAAACATGATGGGAGCCAAGAAAGCATTAAAATATGCAGTTAAAAGATTCTCAAGGATGACCGTTAGGAAACACT